>JAGSMP010002683.1:0-78208 GCA_029286625.1 Parnassius orleans | reverse complement strand
ATGTACACGACACCATCGTTGTGGAGCGATACTAACCAAGTGCTCGGGCCAGTCGCGACTAAATCCATTCCGAAAGAAAAATTATGAATCACACAATGAGGCGATGCCAATCATATGAAAATCAACTCCTCCAAAATACAAGCGTGTCAATTCACTGCAAAAAGAGCGAGCTCATATTGGCTCATTTTTTCCTAAAATTATCACTGGAATACACCGACTGCCTTCAGTTGTTGGGAGTTGAGATTTCCTCGAATTTAAACTTCCGTCGATTAATTAATTCCAAGACTAGAGCAACTACAAGGAGTTCTAGCCAGGACAGTTACTTACACTATATAAAGCGTTAAATTCAACGTAAATAAAATAAACACAGCATAATTATTGTACGAAAAGAAAAATAGATAAACATAATTCGTTACTAAAAAAGCCGAAGCCGCCCGTACCCATCGCGGGGACTCCAGCTTAAAACTTAAGCATTAAAAAAAAAGCTATATAAAGCGCTAGTCGCAAGTCGAGCATAGAGTATTGTCATAATATTTGGACTGATACTGCAAAATGCCTCCTAGCAGCTTTGGGCTCAATGCAAAGGCTTTTTATTAGTGACCCAAATCTGGTTAAAACCAATCTCACTAGCCTTGAATAATCAGCACTTAAAATTGCAAATATCAATTTTATTGGTGCTGACGGGGATCGAACCCGGGTTGTCTTTCTGATAACACTAAAATATAAAAAATACGGTTGCCGACCCGCCTGCCATTGCAACTATGGCGAATATGCCTATGTTCAGCTGTGGACCTATGATAGGATGTTACGGTTACGGTACGGTGATTGATTAATTGATATCTAAACTGTGTGGGGTGTTAAATGACGTATGAATGTAATATTTATTGAAGATCGTTGTATGGATCGACATCAAATATATTTCTTTAGATACAAAATAGCAATATTAATATTATTATATTTATATTATTAAGGTTGGAAAAATTTACATTGCCAATATCCGCTCAATAAAATAAAATGATGTGTCTTACCTAATTTGGAGAGCACCTCCCGCCCTCCCTCATATGCGTGAACTATCCCCGTCACCACTAATCATAGCACCACTACTCCCAACACCATTACATTAGGAAAGACACACCACTGACGACAATACGACACGTGTTTCGCCTCTACACGAGGCACCTTCAGGTGAAGTAGACTCTGCGGTGGCTGACCTCTAAGTGAGCGGTGAGACAAAACAGCTGCTATTTATACTACTCGCTGACGCAACCGCTCTCCACTTAAGCAGCGTGCGAGCGCGTCATGCGATAAAACATGTGACTAATCACCACCTGACGTACGCAGCCGCCTGCTATTAAATCAATAACAAACCGCTGTGAAACTCCCGCCTACCCTCAAACCACGCGACCAATCGCCGATCACCGTGAAGGTGACGAACGACCATATTGCGAGGCTGTCCGCTATTAGAGAGCAGGTTTAAAGATGTTTAAGAGAGGTGAGTTAGAAACATTTGTTTGTTCATTCAGCTGTGCTACATTACTATTTTTATTTTTTAATATCTCCAACTGCTCCAGCACACACAGCCGCAGCCCTTTATTACAAGTATGTAAGACTTTAAAGGAGTGGTCGTTGGTTAGGTTGTGTCCGGTGTCCAGGAGATATTTAGCAAAATGGGATTTATCGGGATTTAGGCCGCGTACAGGAATTGCAAACAATAATCTTCGGAATATCGGATGACTCCTACAAGTCATCGGTGTAATGCAAAGTACAGAAGAATGCGATTTAATATTTACAAATCACTAAAATTGATGATTCCTATGTTAACCATTGAATAGATTGGTACTGTAGTAATCTACTAATAGCAGTAATATCATGAATACACTAGATGTATAACATCATCTGAAAAAGATTCATCCCAGTCTAGAAAATAATTTTTATGCTGCTAATAGACTGCCCATGTATACCCACGTACCAACGCATGTAATATGCAAATTTGGATACGGATGATAAACTAGGCTCACATTGATAGCTTTAAATATCGATATGAATGGCATCGGTCAATATTTTGATTCATATGGACGATCACCTGCACGATATCATCTAGAGTTTTTAAAAAGGAATTGTAAAAGATGGGACTGGAATGTTGATAGGATTCAGAATGAGTGGACTTCAGTTTGTGGTGAATATTGCTTAATGTATTTGCTATATAAGTTTCAAGGATGTTCAACGCATTGTTTTACGAGCATGTTTACAGGGAACACACTGTCCAATGATATTTTATTTATAAAGGTTATTACTTTATGCACAGAATATAGAGTAAAGAGAGTATAGAAAACCAAAAACTCTTTTTCTGGTAAATAAGCTTTCCATCTTAGCCTTCAGGCGCGGCAACGCTTCTCCATTTTAGCTTAGTCGAGGATAGATGGAATGATGATGAAGATGTATGTAGATGTCTATGAGCCACAGCATCCACTAATATTAGGTGTGTGCTCGTTTCTCCCGCTTATTTGTACAAAAAAATTTTTGAATCCATAGGTAATACCAGCCATTTTAATTGAACCCGTAGAATACACGATTGGACTTTGGTCTCTCTGGTTTAAGGGAGGATTTTCAACAATCGTTACACTTGGCAGTAGAATAGGCGTTCGTATTATCACGATTTTTGACGGTGTTCACCGTCACAATTCTAGGTTCTTTACGTCTGAAGACGCCATACTATTCTGGATTTTATTATAAGATAAGAATAAGGTGTTGTTAACTCTGAGGACCTCACAGCCTGTAATTTAACTGGCTCTCTACAGATCGGACTTAGGTTATTGGTACCTACCTAAACTGACTCCTAGGTATAGTGAGTTCTATCACCTAGCAAATTATCATGAGAGTAACATAAAACTCGTTCAATCCGCTTGCCTGGCATGATGATCATACCAAGTCTACAAAGTGATAAAGCAATAACCAATAGTGGACTTTTGAGGGCTTCGTCTTCATCAAAGACATTACCTAATTTTCATTTGAAGAACTTTCGGGAGTTAATTTTTTGTATTTTATAAAGAAAATTTTCGTGTATTTTTATATAATACTAGCTGATACCCGCGACTTCGTCCGCGTTGCTTGATATATTAACAACGTTTTCGTATTTGCGAAGGAAAAAATATCAAAAAGATCGCAAGCAAAAATATACTTTGCTTACAAAAAAATTTTGTAAACAATATTTTTAACGTGGTATAGCCATGCTGCAGCTATATTGTGGTTGCAGCACAAATGGGTCGGCTCGACCGGGGTAGGACCACGCTCTCACAGAATACCAGCGTAAAATAGCAGCCTAATGTTGCTGTGTTTCATGTGGTTAGTGTAGAGAACCGGAGACCCTTTTTACTGGAAACGAGGCATTCCATCTCAGTTATCAGGGATGACAATGCATCTGCATTTTGATTCTTGATTAAGGTTAAATGTAGATGTCTATGGCCCACAGCATCCACTTACATCAGGTGGACTGAGTGCTCGTTTGTCACCCTTATTATATAAAAAAAATGTTATTCGTTGCTCCGTGTGTAGCTAAAATATATAAATTATCTGGGTTAGTAACGCGAGAGCAAGCGACGTAGTCAAGTACACCTCCCCTATGGAATGCAACAAAACACGCTCCCAAGCCTCCTGCATCCATTGACTTTAGGCATGTCTTACCAGGTCGTTACTCCACCTAGTGGTTGCCAAACTAAAAGTGCAAAACATTAACTTACCCACGCACACCGTATTCAAACATTAAAACAAGGAAAAACTTCGTTAAATGTAACGAAAAATCACCCAGGAAAAGTTATCAAAACTTTTAATTGAACTTTTAATTGCCAATGTTTCTCACAGTTTTTCCATTGAATGCGGTATTTTTAAATAAATTTAATTTGATTTGAAATGAAATCGCAGTGGATATTATGTTCGAGTGTGTTACTGTAACTTGTAAACGGACGGTTTGTTTTCATTTATAACTAGTTTTCCTCGCATCTTATACGATTGCCGTTTCACAACAAAAAAAAAACGAGTAATTTAAAAAATAAGTGGTAAGATGATTCTGTGGCCCATAGTCCTATTTATATGTTCTCAGTTAAGAATCAAAATGTGGCATTCCTTGGGGGAGGCCTATGTTCAGCAGTGGAATTGTGAAGGGTTGTAATGATGATGATGAATAGATTGTTTTCATGTATATTCGTATACATACATTATTTATAGGTAATTAAGTTAGATTTGTCCCAACTTTATATATTATTCTTTAGGTAACTAACGTTACTAGTAATAAATAAAACCTCTCTGACACGAGCTGTATTACGTATTAAGTTCGACACATGTTTAAATGACTGAGATTTATTAGGCTCTCTAATGTAGGCTGGTAAGCAATAAGAGGCACCAATAAATAAATAATTATTGGGTTATTTCAAACAAAAGTTAAAATAAATAATCGTTCAAAATTTTATGTCATTCTTCAGCTTAAACCTCATTCATAAAGAATTTGTATGGTAAAAAGAACACAGATTTTAGTAAACAAGATCATTCCTATCGGAGTACCAGACGTACTGCAGGTTACCATCCTCACTTGGTTGACATTCCAAATATTCACACTAAGCGCTATAAGTCATATTTTCTAATGCGCACAGCCAAGGAGTGGAATGCCCTGCCGGCGTTTATTTTTCCGAGTGCGTATAACCTGAACCTCTTCAAGGTGCGTGTGAACAGGCTTCTTTTGGTAAAATTCGTTCGATCGTAGAACTCATCTTTGCCCTTGGGCCAGATGGAGGTCAAGAGTGAACCCATTTTTAATTAAAAACGTTGCTTGATATGGTATTAATAAAGTTGAATTCATTGAAAACTATTTAATATTTCTATGTACATCCATAAATACGTATGTAGTCCCCTCTACTAAGTAAATAAGTAGGTAGTATTTATACTAAGTAACGGTGATGAAGCAAACAAAAAACTCCACTCTGCCCCAGTTTATGTTGGACTTCACATCATGTCTTCTTATTTTGTTTCTGCGGCCTTCCAGCAGCAATAATAGGATTCGAGACTTAAAGTGCCACGAAATTCTAAAGGAGCGCTCGGACACAGGTCTAGTCAGTGCTCTATAATTTTCATTTATTTGTTGTACACTTGTGACTAATTCTGACATGTTTTAATATTAAATTTAATTGCTTGAATTTTTTAAAATATGAATGATTGAATTGATTGAAATTTTTAAATTCAAAGCATGAATAAAGGTCACTAAGAAATTTCTCCTGAATATATAAACAAAACCTTGTCAATATCTCTTTGCGCTAAGTTATTTGTTACATGAGCCATTTAATTCGATTTCAATATCGTAATTTATATTGATAATGTTTAGGCCAATTTAATGTGTTTGAGATTTTATAAATAAATAAAATATTTTTAAATCTTCAATATATTCATAATATACTAAATTATAAATGACAATTATCAAAATTTTTACAATAATCTAAAATATTTTTAAATATTCAATATTTTATACTAAAAGTAAAAGGTGTATATTATTTAATACATACAAAATTAATGAAATTCAATACACCATAGAGATATTGGAGATAACCCTTATTACATTTGAAAAAGAAAATTTATTTACAACCTCTTTCAGATTCATAAATCTAAAATTGCTTTGCAAACAAAAATCAGGGTGGCTTACATGTATATACAATTAACATCGCTATTGAGGAGCGTTTTGGAAGAGAGAGAGAGAGAGAGAGAGGAAGAGGGAGAGAGAGTTGTTAAAATTATGTACGCTTAACTTTCTTGTACGTAATAGTGATTGTTTGAGGGTCTATTATATTGCAATTCAACAGTTTTTCTAAAGCTTTGTGTTGTTACACATTTGTGCTTTGAGTTTTTTAAGTTGAGGGCCCGTGTGTTGGGTTCCCGTAAGAAACAAGTGTTTGTTTGCTAATTTATAACGCCTTCACGATAAAGGAGAAAATCCGACTGTAGGGGTAATTTTTTTTAAATATTAACCTTCAGCAAGCCAACAAATATTGTATTTTTCAAGGTGATAGTATGCAAAAATATGTTAGAGAAATCACCAGCAAATAAAATAATTTATATTGCATTTATTACAATCAAATAGTGATAAATCAGTTCAGCAGATGGTTGGAAACAGTGCCAGGTAAACCGAAGAGCGATGAGAAAATGTTAGATCTTCTGTCATCTGTAGAGCCACGAGGACTCTGTATTAGATTCGTTGATGGTGCTGCAGGATTATCTGTAAAACATTATTGTTTGTTTACTTAAAAGCTTAAGACTTTTACCTCTTAGCCCTATGTGTATTTTATGACGAAGTTTTGCAATAAATTTTTATTAACAAGACATATTCCCTTGATGGTAGGACTCCATCTCTGCCTAGGAGTTCGCATGGGCTAGTACTAATTCCACCACTAAGTAGCAGTGAACTCACCGTTGTGTTAGAATTCAAACGACAAGAGAGTCATATATTCGCAAGTTCATATTGAAATTAAATTAATCTGCATCAACCCCGTTATAGTGTTAAGTCAGAGTTTACCACATATATAAAATGCATCACTTTGATATCGCAGAAAATATCACAAGGTATATTATATATCGTGAAAAACAAATTGCGCTTCGTGTCGTTCAATCAAAATATTTAAAATTTAAAAATCAACAAATCGTTGCTGATGAACGCTCAAGTGGTTGCAAATCAAACAAAATTATCACTGCTCGCCATGCATAACTTACATAACAATTACTTTTGTATATAAAAACGTAGAAAATCTGGATAATCAGACAAACTCCGCCGAAGCGATGGGACGACAGACGGCACTGGGCATTATAGGTGCGTTTTTAAAATGATTATACAATTTTTATTGTCTTTCATATAAAAAAAACAGAAAACATTTTTATTTATTTACAGTGTTAGTAGCATCAACGGCAGCGGCACCTATGCTGAGCCATGTTACGACCCAGAACCAAGCCCTGCTATCCACCATGCCTGAACCTTACCTGACCCATGCACCCCACCGTGTTTAGAAACAAATAACCCACCTTGCCCATTACCACGACCTCCGCAGCCTGCCGATCCTAACCTGCCACCACCAAGTAAGTATAAAAGTCATAATTTAAAACTGTTCTTCGAGAATCTGATTAAATAATTAAATATTTTTGCAGCTCCTAGTGGCAATGGACCGATTAGAGTCGTGATATCGAAGTCAAGCATTCCTGAAAAATTACGCTTTGTCGGTTTTCAAGCTGTACAAGTACCAGGTGGAACATTTTATGTAACCCATTCCCCTCCAGTACTCATTCAGCCACCCGCCATTTTAGTTAGACCAGCCCCACTTCGTCCGATCACTCCTGCCGCTTTTACTATGCAACCCCCGCAACAACCACCTATAGTGCCTCCACGTATAGTTGTAAGGCCTGCACCTTTGCCCCCTATAACACCTCCTCCTATCCGCGTACAACTACCCCGGCCTAGTCAATCCAACTGAAACCCGTTGTTGTAAGGCCACCGAAACCCGCACCAATTCAACCGCCACCATCACTGTCACGCAGCCACAGCCTGCTCCAATAAACCACACCCCAATTGTCGTCCGACGACCTACACCACCGACAGTCCAACCGCCAACAATATGCATACCTACGTCAGCCATTTTCAAAGCGAACCTGGCATACGGTATCCAAGTATACCTGAACCTTGCTCTGTTCCCAGCCAAGTCCATGTTCATGTCCATACTGTTCTAGCCCGTGCGCTTAAGATACCTACGTCTTAAAACTAAATTTTGAGTTCATACTTACAAATTGTGCCCAGAAAATAAAACGATTCTATAGATCATCAGAATGTTATCACACAAGACGTTGTAAAATATGACCAATGTGTTTTTATCGGTATCTCAAGTCACCTTATTTTTTGAAGGCATAATTTGTAAGAAATCTCTATCCAGAAGATCTCTTACTAACTTACTCGACCCACGGCAAATTCCAAAGGCTTATTGATCGTTTCTTATTATTTTAATATTGCATTGTATAATAATACCCGTACAAGATTTTAATTGTGAAAAACTGTTTGTAAATGCTAGCTTATTTAAGTTTATAACATATTTATCAATTATGATAAAATATAATTATTTTATGTATGTATGCGTGTATTAAAAAGTTTTTATCATTAAATGTTGGTGTATTTATTATTTTCCTAAATAGCTATATAGAGCGATATTACAAAGTGAC
This sequence comes from Parnassius orleans, assembly GCA_029286625.1. Classification (NCBI taxonomy): domain Eukaryota; kingdom Metazoa; phylum Arthropoda; class Insecta; order Lepidoptera; family Papilionidae; genus Parnassius; species Parnassius orleans. The sequence goes on along the minus strand of JAGSMP010002683.1, from coordinate 69,976 downwards.
ATTAAAGTTATTTTTATAAATGTAATAATAACCCCGCATCTACCCTAATCTTAGAAATTTGTAATGGTTAACTATAATTAGAAGTCATTTTAAGCATGTAATTGAGAATTTTTTACAATTTTTAGAGATCATTACAAACATTTCTAAAGGACAACAACGATAATTTACCTGCAGTATGATGGCTCTACCACGTATAAAAGCTATTTACTCAACCGTAATGGCTCCAATCTTAGCTCCAGGCAATTCAAACTATAACTGTGTGATATAATCTTAAATTCTTTAAAGTAAGCGTTACCTTTAATTTTGTTCCCAGAAATAAAGAATAAATTAATAACTTTAAAAAAAAAAATCAAAAACACCTTTTTACCACACGCGAACAACAATAGGTCCGTATTAATTTGATTTTCAAAAATAGTTATAAGAGCTAATTGAGTGTTCTGATAAGTTTAGTAGTGAAAGGGGACCTCAAATTTTAAATGACATTGTTATAGTGTATTTAAATACATGAATTATAAAATCACAAACTGTTAAACAAAAAGTGTTAATGATAGTTTGTAAAAAGGATGACTTTGTTTAATATAAAAAAAATCCTGTGAAAGAAGTTAACTACGATAATAGCCACATTGTTTTGTTTTTAAATAACTTCTCACAAAGTATTGTATTGTAAGTGGTAAATGATTGTGGGAAAAATTCAGTATCAACCGCTAATTTAAAATTGTTCATCAAAACGAACTCCATACCGATTAAAAAAATTATAAACCATTGGTAACTGAAGTCTAATTTCGCCAATGGAAGTAAAGTACAAATAGCCCAGCGGTGTGATATCAACGTAGTCTACGATCGAACCTCAACAATACTATTATTTTTCCTATTTTTAAAACTTATTAATTTCAAATTGTGATATGAATTTCTTCGATATCATAACATTTCGAAAAACACGCACTTAATCTATGTCAGAAGGTCGGGTGATGAAAATAGCATACAAATTCAAAAACTTAAAGAACAACTAGTACACGTCACCTTACAACTAAATTCAGCTCATGAAGAAATAAATAATTTGTCCATAGTAAGTGCTAAAAACTCCAGGATTTCGCATCGAAACATTAAGTTTTAAAAAAGCCACCAAAACTAACGATGTGTTCCACTAAATAGATCTACCAAAAAGACACAGAATAGTCTTAACAAAATTCTTAATACTCCAATTAGTCAAAAACCAATGACTGACCCTACGATCACAAAACAAAATAATACAGTCCAAATAAGCGAAACAACGAACATTGAATTAAAACTTGTTGAATAAAAAAAATGCATTATAAGTGCCAATAATCTATTGCTGAAGATACATTTTTGAATACCGAGCCAGATATACCACATATACACATATGCCTCTACATTTTTCCGAATTGTGGAATTTTACAGTTAATTAGAAATTTGAATAAAAAAATAGTAAGCTTTACGAAAAACGACTACAAAATAACCAAAAATCCGAGTCGGTTTTTGTCATTTAAAATCGTTTGTACAATAAAAATAAAAAGTAAATTGTAAATGCTTTATTTGGACAACACCTTGTAGAATCAAAGAAAAGTTTCTCAATTACCATACGTCATAATAGTGAAAATCTATTCACATCTCTAGTCGAACCTTTTCATTGGGTAAAATATTAATAAAGCTTATCTGTCACTACATCTTCAATTGAGAAGGAACACTTGAAAAGTTTTTCACTTTAGAGGCAGAACAAATGACTTATAAGTAAAACCTTTCGACCCTATAGGTTGGCTGTTCTTCGAGCTATATTGCCGACCCATTACCACATCAGCGAACTGATCCGTTGCGCCATGTCGGTTACTCTTACTAACGGTTCAGCAGCACAATGGCTAACTGTTGGGCTACGTCGCTGCGGGGCCACATGTTCGAATTCTGCACGGAATAAGCGTTTATGATATGGCATACAAATAATTGCTCCATGTTTGGATGTTGGTCCGTATTCAGTTCTTGTACCTAAGTCGTCACTACGATACAGAAGGTAATCATTGTATGGAGGTAGCTTTTTTAAATGTGAAAAAAAAGTATAGGTTTAATGAATTACACAATAATAAAACACGTCAAGGAATTACAGAAACATTTATTGATTAAATTTTTACTAAGCCAATTTCACATAATAAAATTTTAAATGCTTTTTGATTACAAATAACATGAGAATAAAAATAAATTTTTGCAAGAAATTTTGGCAACTGCGATGTTGTTCCTTAACATTTTTTTTTCAATAATCTAAGATTAAATCAGTAACGTGGCGGAATGTATAGTGCCGTCATGGCGCAGCGGATAGGTAATAGCATGGTGATGGTACTCCGCTTAACACGGTGGGCATGGTTCGAAACAAGGATCATAGCACGGTGGACAAGGTTCAGGGCACGTGGACAAGGTTCAGGGCACGGTGGACAAGGTTCGGGGCACGGTGGACAAGGTTCAGGGCACGGTGACAAGGTTCAGGACACGGCAGACAAGGGGGGGGCAGGGTGGTGTACATGGTGGTGTGTACACGAGTGCAGGTCCGACGCAAGGTGGGAGTAGTCGCGGAATGCATATCGATGGTGGAGAGATGCAGGGCCTTGCTTTCCATGCATACATGGTGGCCCCATTGGCGGTACAGGTAGCATCGCCACGGTGCCGCTGACACATATCCGAGAAGAGCTGAAATTCAATAAATTAAAAATTGTCAGAATCGACTTTCTTTTAACACAAAATATTGAATAAATAATTAAATATTCCTAATAAGCTCATGAAATCTTTACATTTTTAATTAAATTTCGTACTCAAATTGATGCGTGTAAACATACGTGAATCCTGAGTTAAAACATCAGTCAAAAAAAAAACATTTAGTGTTATTGTAATGAACCATTCTCTGACATTGAATTTCGTCTTATTTTCACCTGTATAATATATGTTTCAGTTTTCATACACTTTTGTACGTCTAAATAACCTATAAACTAACTCTCCATAGGAAACACAGCAGCGTTGAGCTGCTATTTTACGTTGGTATTCTGTGAGAGCTTGGTCCTTCCCCGGTTGAGCCGACCCGTTCGTGCTAAAAATAACTACTAATATAGCTTCAGCATGACTCTACCACGTCAAAAGTGGCTAATGCACACCATATACACCTGCAACTAATTTCAAACAACGAAAGCTACAAATGCGTTGTCACCTCTGAGGACTGGAATGTCTAACAGCCTGTAACTATGCTGGCTCTCTTTACCCTTCAGACCGGAACACGTCAGAGCAAACACTGCTGCTTGACAGCAGATATAGGTGACAGGGTGGTATTTACCCAGACGGACTTCTAGGCAAGAAAGGAGTCCTACCATCTAAATAAGATTAATTGTCTATTAAAATGATTAGATTGCATTGCTTACCCAATACAAAGAGCGTTGAGAACCCCATGCCTGCCGACTGTTACTTTACCCTGTCTTACTGTCTTTTTATAGGCGTTCTTTGATAAAAATGTTGATATATATTTGATGCTCCATCATCCGTAACTTAACACTGGACAAGGTCAGATTTTGTTTTATGTTTCGCAAAACAAAACTAAACATTTTCTGATTCGTATTATTTAAGATTAAAAACGTTTGCTTTACTAAATTACCTTTTACACGGTAGAGCCATGCTCAGTTACATAGCTGTAGAACGAATGAGTCGGTGAAGAATAAGGATGACAATGCGCACACAGACCAGTTTGATATTAAATGTTCTGCGCCCATATCTCATCTCATTCTATACTTGAATATGAAACAAAATGCGATGCGTTGTTTCCCCTAAAGACTATAGTCTTTGCGTTAAAGCATGGTGCGGGTGACAGGTCACTAGAACGTAACTTGCGTGCGTTTGCAAGATTATGACAACATTTTTAACTATGAGAAAATAACACTGAATTTGTTTTTGTTTGTTTTTTCTATTCTGTTATGACTTTTAAATTAACATTAACTTAAAAAATCTCACCTAATATAGTTTTTTATTCTAATAAAATTATAAAAAAGTCATTTATTTTACTTGCGCGCGCAGTTACATATTATGCATACTAGCAGTAATTTTTTTTTAATTACTAGAAATGTGCGCATAATCGGACGTAAAAACTGTCAAGCGAGTATAATCGCTAAAAATAAGTAAGATAATCCTATTTTATATGTGTGGTGCAATACCCTCATATTCATTTATACTAAATTTAAGTTACTTACAATTCATTTACTACATAAACAAGAAAATAGAGAAAGTTGTAAAATTAAGAAAAAGGAATTAAATAATTTCAAATTTATACCGCCAATCTGTGGATCTCGCTTAAAGCAATCTCGAAGGCGAATGACTAGCACTTTTTGACTCCCCTTAACAATGTTTTGTTCGTTTTGACATTTTAAATAAACACACTCAACAAATAGTAAAAATTAACTTTACAAACACAACAATAAACTCAATAATCGAAAGTAAATGCAATATAAACTCAACTGGAAATTACAGAACGGCCGATAAGTACTTCATACAAAGGCGCTAGCAAAGATTATACACATTAGTTTTGCCAGGTGTCCCGATTTGCGCGGGACGTCCCGATTTTCAGGGGTTTGGTGACACGTCCGATTCACCTTTGATTGGGACGCCAAATGTCCCAATTTTTTACGTCCCGATAATTATGACAGCAAAATAAATACATCTGTAAGCTGTTACTGTGACTGTTATTACATTTAAATATTTTAGCTTTGACATTTCATATTTTCTCACCAAACTCTGACTGAATTGTTAACATCAGAGTTATAAATTTAACACTTATTGTGTTGGTGAGATACAAACATCATTCATGCTGTTTTGTTTTTTCTCTTACCCAGTTATGCCGCCCACCCAGCCACGCTATGCATCGACGTTGTCAATTCGACCATTATTTATTATTTAATTATTTTAGTAGTAATTAGTACAGTACCTAACTTACATGCTGCGGTTTAGATAAGTACATTTAGTAAAATTAGTAAATTCCACTAGTCAATTTCTTCACGCTGTTATAGATATTGTTTTTTTTCAATAAATAAAGTGACTTTATGCGTGCGATGCAAGGATTTTGTGTGTGTTTGAGGTTATAATTTGATTATGAATGAATGTGTGCTTTTTTATTGTATGATGCCACTTTTAAGGGCTTTTGAAGAGCATGCGTTCTGAGTTCATAACATTAAAATGAGTCATTCAGAAAATTCAATCTGCAACGATACCTAATCGTTCTGATTGGCCAAAAAAAAACGCGTATAGATGACTATGCAGTTTTTCCGATGTTTGGACAATAAATTATTCCTTCACTAGCTCAGTCCCAAACAATAATTATAAAGCACATTGCGCATTGTGTCAAAAAAACTAGTATAACTCATGGCTGCTAAAATGGCTGCAAAAAACCTGTTTTTTTATTTTTTTTACTTTATTAGATTTGTAAACCAAATTCTCGATTATTTTTACCTACCGTACCGATAGTTGAACTACTGGACCTCGTATCTTGAAAAACTGCAGGTGTCAACATTTTACTAGAAATCACAGCTGCTGGCAGTCATTTTATTTCTTTTAATGTTATGAAAAATGTTGCAATTAACATAAAATGAAAGATCATTTTTATTTTCAAATTAATACATAGTTTAATATGCAACTATAATGTCATAATTTGTATTAAACTGTTAGTAAAATTTACATGCATTGTAATTTGTTAATAAAGAAATATATATTTCAGTTATAATTTTTATCGATAGCTAATCAATAATTTTGGCTTTGCTTTATGTATCGTTAATCGCCTTTTTTAAATCGATTTAACATTGTTCCACCTCTAGACACGCTAAACTGTAAGCTGTCACCCACACCATGCTATAACGCAAAGACTTACTAAGGTCACATGAGTAAAGAAACCGTACCGTACAGAGGCAAATCTTCATACAACTGCGCTATGATAGATACACTACTAGGTTGAGTGCGTGGGTGTGAGTGACACTGGCGGCTTGTCAAGTACAGAGAGAAACTGCTTTAAACCGGCTCGGCCAGTGTTCAAACTCAGGGTGATGTAAAAATAATAAGTTTCTCCAATTCTGTTTTTTAAAGAATAATTTGTATCAAATGATATATAAAAAGTGTAAATATGGTTTACCAATACCTACGTAGATTTAAATCTTATCGAGGTTGCCGCGGATTTTGTAAATAAAATTAACAACTTGTTTGATTTATTAAACTCAAGTACACTGCGATCTCCTAATAAATTTAAAAACATTCGATGCGATGGTTATCAAATTGAGTTTTTAGAAGAAATGCTAACATTTTTCAGGAACTTAAAATAAATAAGAAGTGATAGGCAAAAAAACGTTACAAATAGCATGAATTTTGACGATTGTCGTATGGTTAATACACCATCGCCGCAACCTGATGATGTTACTGCCCTTGTGTTAACAGTAGGAACAAATGATTATCGATTTGATTTGCCAGAAAAAAAAATGGCTTAGTCTATGTGTCGGGATATTTGTATAGAAAATGTTGTCTCGAACACCACAAATGTGAGAAAACAAAATTGTACGTAAATAGATCTGAACAACCTATAAATAAGGATTTTTTTTTCAGCCATTACAAGAATTTTGATAAAGATAGTGTTCAATCGGTTTTTTTTTAATAATACTTCCTGACAATTTTATCGCATTTTTTGAATTGCTTGAGAAAAAATTTCGCGAATATTTTGACCCCGAAAGTAATATCGTAAATATTGGTAATGAAATATTAAAACTTTTGCAAGATTGTAAACTCGTATTTCTTATGCCATGTGAGTGATTTCCAAAAGATTATTTTAAAAAAATTACATTTTTTGAAGAACAATAATTATAAAAGTAAAATATTTAGAATACGTAGTTCGTAAAAAAATATTCTATCTTAAGTATCTATTAAAAAACTGATAAACGTTTTGTTTATTTAATTTTATCCTCCTGTGCCAACCCTACCAAAATAGGTAAAAATTTTGACAACTCCTTAGAAGCTTTGCCTCTGTAAAGTTTCTTTACTCATGTGCTAAGTTGTAATGCCCCTGTAAAAGCTTATTATTATTACTATTAATAGATAATAATTCAATTCACTATAAAGTCATTTAAAAATATCATAGATTTAATATTTTGTACAATTAAAATACGTGAATAAGCATTAATTTAAAATACATTCATTTCGAACATTAAGTATTATGGCACTATAGTAAAGACATAATATTGTCTATTTTTTATAGGATAAGGGTGGCAAACGAGCACACAGTCCACCTGATGGTAAGTGGTTGCTGCGGCACATAGACATCTACATCTATCCTCGATTACGAATCAAAATGCAGATGCGTTGTCACCCGTGAGGACTAAGATGGAATGCCTCGTTTCCAGTAAAAAGCGTCTCCGGTTCTCTATACTCACCATGCGAAACACAGCAGCATTAAGCTGCTATTTTACGTTGGTATTCTGTGAGAGCGTGGTCCTTCCCCGGTCGAGCCAACCCATTCGTGCTACAACTATCCCACTAATATAGCTGCAGCATGGCTCTACCACGTAAAAACAAAAAAAGAGAGAGTTTAAAAGAGTTGTAATAAATTTAAATGTCTTTGAAAATATTTAAATTTATTAAAACACTGCTTAAAGTATTCAAAATGTATTAAATATGCTATGTTAGTCCCTACTTTAATGTAAAAGTTAAAAAGTAAAGTTACAGCCTATATACGTCCCACTGCTGGGCACAGGCCTCCTCTCATTTCTGGGAGGGTTTAGGCAGGAAATGTCCGCCGCGCTGCCCCAATGTGTGTTGAACTTCACATGTCTTCGAAATATTTTTTTGATTTCTCAGACATGCAGGTTTCACGATGTTTTCCTTCACCGCCGAGCACGTGGTAAATCAGCACTTAAAATTGCAATTAACAATTTCATTGGTGCCGGCGGGGATCGAACCCGGGTTGCTCGCATACTGTGAAACTTACAGCGAGAGCTAACCATCTGAGCTACCACGGCTCAGATACTTTAATGTATGGTAGTGAAAGTTGGGTGTGGCAGAAGAAGCACGAGAGTAAAATAAATGCTGTATAAATGCGGTCATTAAGGAGTATGTTAGGGCTGAATCTAAATGACAGAGTGAGAAATTGTGTGATAAGAGAAGAGTGTGGTTTGCAAGATGATGTTGGGACCAGAATTAAGAAAGGAATGCTTCGGTGGTTTGGTCATGTAGAAAGAATGAATGAGGAAAGAGTGATAGAGCAAATTTATGTGGCAGTGGTAAACGGAAATGAACGGAGTGTGGAAGGGACGCCCTAGGTGAAAATGTATCGACCATATTGGCGATATATTAAAAATGGGCTAAATTAACAGTACCCTTAACCGACAAGCGTGTATGCGTAGGTATTTGGATGTGGAGGAGGTGAGAGAGATGTGTCAGGATCGTGCCAAATGGAAGTCCATAGACTCTGCCTACCCCTCTGGATGACAGGCGTGAGTGTTTATGTAAATAATAGAAATACAAGTCGATTATATTGCAATAATAAAGATAAATAACATTTGTAATATAATTAAAAATGGATCAAAATTAATGAGAATGTTCTTGTAATGATGCAGCGTGTTCTTGTATTACTGGAGGAGGTTCGTGTAACAATTGCTTATTATGAGGGAATTGCCGTTGACGCATGCCCAAGTAGTCCAGTCAAATAAGGTTTGAAATCAAAATTTTGACACTCAACTTTGCATTTTTGATATAATGTAGTATTAATGATACAAAACCAATGTGTAAAAGTTTCCGTGTCCAGAAGCCCCGGCAAGGGTTAAAAAAAATTGTCAAAAGTGTTTTTTCGCAATTACTCGAAAACTGTAATAATAAGATAAAATAGTTCTTTTAACAATGTGTAGAGCTTAAACTTTTACATTAAAAAGGTTAAAATTTAACCGAGTTTTAAGTTTAAGGGATGAAGGGTGGGATGAGGAAACAAAAGTTTGTGGTTTTAAGTTTGTTGAAATGATGTCAACTTACAAATTTTATTAATTTCCGTTTCTTCAGATTCTGAAATCATCTATTTTCTCAAATAAAGTCCTGGAAGAAATGCAAATATTCTGTATTCAACGCAGAATAACCGAGATTTAAAATTATTTTTGCTTTTTGCGCATGCAAAAACAGGGAAAAAAATCATCATCTCTTTATTAAAGAAGAAACCGAAGCTACAGCAATTGATAACAGTTTTTTACGAACAAAATAGCTCATTATATGAAGTTGCCGAAAGAATAATATTACATCTGTACGGCCATAGTGATGCTGATAATTTTAAGATTGGTGATTTAAGATACAATTTATTTAGAGCATCAGCAGCTGCATTTAAAACAGAAGTTGTATTAGCTTCTCTACCACTAACAGAATCATTATTACGTGAACACACAAAATGTGTGTATTATCAGATTCAAATGTGGTTGGGCAATACTTTGAACGCTGAAGAATGGGGATGGAGAAAGACCTTATTTATGATGCTGCCTATTATGTCAACTTCAGATCCAGCACCACAGGAACTTATTGAAAAAGTATATACATTTAGGTTAATATTTATTACTTTTCTTTTTTATTCCGTTAATAATTACATGTTCTAATATGAATTAATTTTTAAGTGTTTTATGGTTGCAAAACTAACTGCACATTAGCTAGACGTAGCTGTAAGAAAAGCGGTTTGAAATGTAACCAATTTTACAAAAGTTGCCATGGCCAAAGTTGTGAAAACGCATCAACAACGCAAATAGTTTTAGAAGATGATAATCTATTAAATGATGATGATGAAAGGGAATATTATCGTGAAGAAGAAGAAATAAGGAATGGAAATTATACATTTCCTGAACTAGGTGAACCAACCGAGGGAATCATTGGATCTATCTAATAAAACAGAAATGGAATTTGATTAGTATTAAAAAAAAACTGAAAATGCTCATGTTTCTAACATTGTAAATGTCGAAAATATATTTTTGCATATATTTTACTTTTGGTAATAAACTTTTTAACCACTTCTTTTATGCCAATTATATTTTTAGCAAGCACATTCTAAAAGCGGCAAATTCTGCTAGTCTACTTTTGAAGTTCCCATAATTTGTAAGCTTTCAAATTAATACATACGATACGACTTAGGGACCTTCAAGAAAAGAGCCTACTCATTTTTAAAAGGCCGGCAACGCATCTGCAATTGTTGCAGTTGTTCATGGGCGGCGATAGTCACTTATCATCAGGTGAGCCGCATGCTCGTTTGCCCCCTCTCCTATAAAAAAAATAATATATTTATTTATTTATTTATTTACTTTTATGTTTGAATAAATTAAATAACTTTTCACAAAAATCGATTATTTTTAAATAATACAAGGAAACTTTTACTATAACTCCCCTTAAAAATTTAAATTAAATCAGGATTTTAAATTTATTTAATTCAAGAAAACTTTGAAGAATTGTATCATTTGTATATCTGGGTCGATTCCAAGTTGCGAAATTCAAAAAAAACTAACTTAACATGTCGGGATGATTTTTTTTTATAATTTGTAAATAATGTTTATAAAAAAATGTTAAGTTTCAAAATCAATCCCAACATGTCAAGTTACTTTTTACGAAACATGAAATTTAGAATCGATATAATATATTTACTTTCGTCGGGACACCTAAAAAACTCTTCCACATATTTTTAAGAAATAAAATTTTTAAAAAAATATTTAAAAAAGTTACTTCCTGGTTTCCGATGATGCCTTTTCACTCTTACTCGGACCTCGTATAGTAGTATACTAGTAAGTAATAGTCCTCTCTTTTTAACTCGGGACTGAATACAACGGCGTTGGATTTAAAAAAGATTTTATACCTGTATAAATTCACACCTGCCGAAATATACTAGGAACATGTTTTTTCAATCGTAAATTTAGGAAATTTTACGAGTGATCTAAATATGGCAAAAAATAAATAATTCATTAATTTTTAAGCATTGAAATTTCAATTTGAATATTTCAAATTGTTATATTTTTTTTTAACAATAAAAAAATGTGTATCTCTAAAAATTTAATTTCTTAATTTAAAATCTAACCTTTAGGTTAGATTATTTAAGCAATTTAAAAAAAATCGCTTATTTTTCTACTCCCTATGATTTTTTAAAATTTCCGTTCATCCCTTAAACTTAAAACCTCCCTAACTCGGTTAAATTTGACCGGAGGAAAAAAAATCATTTAACCTTTTTTATGTAAAATTTTAAGCTCTACACATTGTTCACAGAACTTCTTTGTCTAATTTTTACCATTTTCGAGTAATTACGAAAAAACACTTTAGACAATTTTTTTTAAACCTTGCTGAGGGTTCCGGACACGAAAACCTTTACACATTGGTTTTGTATCATTAATACTACATTATATCAAAAATGCAAAGTTGAGTGTCAACATTTTGATTTCAGACCTTATTTGACTGGACTACGAGGACGTACATATTATATGGGGTGGTCGGATGCCTGACTACTATAGTACTGTTGCACAATGTATAGTCCTATATTAGGGACTTAAGATCGTAAGGTCTATGGTACAAAAGCATTAATATAGGAGGTCTTTATGATGCATAAGCATTATAATAGCAGAGTTATGACTTGAAGTCCTACATATAAAAGACATATAATAGTAAGGTCTATCAAATAAAGCATTATATTGAAAGAAATGGGACTTGAAAAGGATTATTATAGTGGTGTGTAGGTTGCTTCACATTGTCCGATACCGAGGTAAGTTTGAACTCGCCAACCGATGTGTCCTAGGCATATCATCTTAGTGCCGGTGGGAAGCGGGTTTGTTGTAGCAATACGACTTGCACGTGGACATCGCACACCCCTACCGTTTGTGGGCAGTATCTTAGCGCATAGCGTTATGATATGTCGGCTATCTTTCGAATTAGGGTAAGTGTGTTTGGTAGTACATTTAAGTGCAGCAAGCATACTCAACTCCATGTCTTAGTGCAATATCGCTATGATACGTGGTGTTTTGCCTACTGGCGTCTTATTAGCGTGCTACTATGATACGTTGTAGCTATTTTTTGTAAAGTCTATAGGGATTATGTGGATGTATTGTGAGGGGGCGCTATCCTTATGATAGTTGCATTGATGCTTACTGTTACTTGCGGTATTGCATCTTGTGATGGATCTGCGGGTGAGCTACGTCTGATTCAACGCATCATGTGGTTCTGATCGATGGAGGTATACGGGTGGTAATGTCTGCTGGGATTGTATGGGGGACCTTGGGATGGTGTAAGCCGACGATAGTCGTATTAATGCTTGTTGTGTTCTGCAGCATTGCATCTCTGCGATAGTTGTTTAGCGAGTCGCTTTTCTCAATGGCGCTCTCTGCATGTTGGTTTGACTTACACCTAAGTAGCTTTGCCCAAGTCGGGTCCTTTCATAATGGGGCTGCAGACTGTCTGACCTCCATGATGTTTTATATAACAACATAATAAATTATCTCTGTAAATCTCCCACCTTTGAATGATTGAAAGCAACTTGTTGGCGGGTGAGACAAACATGATCGAAAAATGCATATATTAAACGTCAGTGACACAAGCCCTTTCTGATGGCAAATTATTATTATTATCTTATAACTGCCTTTTGGCTATATCTGCCGTTGTATTGGTTGGTGGAGCATATGTGTCGACCTTATGTGGGTGGTAGCTAGAGGAAGGATCTGACGAGACTCTCAAGGCTGCTCCGAAAGCTGCTTAGCGTCGAACCCCATTCCCTTGAGGTGAGCAGTGGACTCATGACACGCTTTGCGGCTGGTAGCCGTGCTGATAATACAAATGGTTATGATGCCTTACACTTACATCACGTCTGCAGGAACGGCGGACTGGCAGGTGGTGGAGCACACGGAGGGCTTTTATGGCCAGTGTGCCTATTATTCGACGTGTTGCCTAAACCGTGTGACGTACATTTACTGTGGCTAGATTTGATCGTATTCTGTATGGCGTTTACGCGCATGACATGTGCGACTTCGGTCGATGTTTGTGCTTTCGCACTACCGAGGGACGAAGCCCTCTTTAACTGGTATGCCAGTTATTTTACTATGGACTACGGTCCAGTTCCCAACTTAACTTCCCTCTTCGGGGGGAGCGCGTCGGTTGATTGTTTGTGTGCTTCTCCCACATTTTTTAAAATGTGGGAGAAGGAATCCCTTGTATCTGGTATTTTTATATAAATATATTGTAAACCTTTTCCAAGCGGAAGGGGATTAATTAATAAAGGATTGGTACCTTTTTGAGCCCTGTCTTCGTGAACGGGGTTCTTTAGCTTAAAATATTTATAATGCACTACGAACAGCTTTCGATTACTCTAGTGAATAATAATTCTTCCATTAGACACCTAAAAGAACTAAGTTACAAAACAAACACAACGTAAATAAGGGTCCTATATAAGACGATCACGCCATAAATTTATTAAACGGCATAGGCCTCCCCATAGATTGCCTTATAGGGGGAATATTTGCCATAGTTGCCAAGCGGGTTGGCAACCGCAGTTTTTGAAGTTATACTTCTTATGGGGCGTTTGGGAAAAATTATGAGAGTGAATTTTTTACGATGCGCGCGCACACCGACACCTCAAAGCGACAACTTCATTGGGTAACTGTCTCTCAAATTTTCGTGGGAACTATAGTTATTCGTTCCCACGAAAAGTTTAAGGTAGTAATTTTTAGTTATTTTTGTTTTGTTACGCTAAACAAGTATAACTTCCTAAATTTTTTTGTTTTTAGTCGTTATTAGGAAGACGCTGCTACCCATCTCCTGATTTGTGTCCGCCTGTCGCCTCTTACGACACCCAAGGGATGATATAGGGTAGTGGATATTCTTACACCACAACTACACGATAAAAAGTTATTGTTTTCATTGCTAATTTTAAGGAATGGGTTATCGTATGTTTAGAGATATTTAATCAAACTATAAACTTTGCATGAAATGCTATTTAAATGTAGTGAATTGATTAGGGTAATATGAAAATATTTTATGTTATGCTCACAAACCATTTCGGGATATTTTATTCAAAGATAAAAATATTTTCAAATACGTGTATCTTATGCTAATCAAAGTGTTACATTATTTCTTTTAAAATCTACATTTACGATAAAGTTTAATTACATTAAAATATGTAAACATTTTCTTTGTGTGTATAAATATTGAAAATTTTACTTTGGTAAATCAGACGACCGCAAGATGGCGTGGGGTAAAGTCGTTTGGTTATCAGGTAATTATAGTTATTTTCATTTTAATTTTATTTTAATATGACTAATTTCAATGTTTGTACTATGCAGGGAAGGTATTTCTTTTTGGAGATTAAAAACTCTATCAAAAATACCACTACTATCAAATTCTGATGTGTAATTATCAATCCTTTTCCTAGAGGGTTATGGAGCAGAAAAGTGTCCGTCGCGCTGTTCCAGTGTGGATGAGTGGACTTCCCTAATCCTGGACATTTTATTTTCTTAGACTCTCACACTCACGTTCCTTATAAAGTTATAAAATTTCAAATTTCGATCAAAAAACCCCGTTGGCTTATGGCCAGATTAAATAGCCATTAATCAGAGACCTTAGAATCTTACTGTCTGTTCTTAATAGTCGCCCCGTATACTTAACAGCCTATAATTACTTATTTAAATTTATATTTTAATACTTTGCAGCACTCCTTTTGGGCACGACTTTAAGTCAACCGATACCTGACCCAGATCCTCAAATTCCTTGCGAGGATTATTCTCCATGTGAACCCTGTGATCCAGTACCTCCGTGTGATCCTTGTGATCCATGCCCACCTCCGTGTTCGGATGATAATGACGTCATAAAGATTGGACCTTGCAATCCTTCTGAGCCATCTGTAAAGTTTTTGTATGGTCAGGCACCCCAGTGTAAGTATAAAAGTTTTTTTTATACCTACAAGGTAAATAATTTAAAAACAACCAAAATTCAGTCATCGTTATTTTTCCGTTTTAAAACATTATGAGTAATCTATCCTAAAGTCATGTAAATAAAAATCAATAATTACAGGTTCAGTGATCTTCAGACCTGGTCACATTCGGTTTCGGGCACCTCCCCCAATAATTGTTCGACCAGGAACTATCCGCCTGCCCACGCCGCCTTCAATCTGGGTAAAACCACCACCAGTTCAACCAGATGCCCCGGCTCCAATATCCGTGAAACCAGACCCAGTTCAACCGCCTACCCCAGCACCAATTGAAGTCAGGCCTAAGCCTGTGCCACCCCTCGGCCTGCTCCGATTGTTGTTAAACCTGCGCCGGTTCAACCACCAAAGCCTGCTCCAATTAAAGTATGATTTTTATACTTCTTGTTTAATACATTTTTTCAACTTTTACAATTATTTACAATGAGACCAAACGTTTTATGAACAATTTTCAGGTACAGCCACCTCCAATACAGCCACCACCACCGGGATTGCTAGTTGTGAAACCTCCCAGGATTACAGTACCGAGTCCACCCATCATCTGCTTCCAACCAAACCCTCCGTCTCGCTTTAGGACTTCAGGCTGCGCGGTCGTTTCATTGTACCAGTCTCAACCACCGTGTGCAACTGAACCTCCTGCACTGACAACTTACAACCCACCATGTCCATCTCCATGTTTTCCGTCCTATGCTTAGGAAGCTAACAAGTTATCTACATGATTAAATTTTAATTTAATATAGTATATAATATACATGTATAGAATCTACTTTATAAGCTACATTTACAATGCATGTGAGCGATTGAAATAAAGTGCGGGTATTGTCAAAAATCACGGAGTGTTGTTAAACTATTTGCCTCAACATTGATTTAGAAAGGGTTGTATCATTTTTTCTGATATTATATAAACAGTCTCAATCACGAAACCACATCTCACGCAATAAATTAGATAGACAGGCATGTGAAGCTTCTAGCAGTCTCTAGAAATATTACTGCATTCAGTTATAGTTCTAGAGATTTTACGTTTTTACGTGGTAGAGCCATGGTGCAGCTATATTAGTGGTATAGTTGTAGCACGAATGGACGGGCTCGACGGGGAAGGACCCCGCTCTCACAGAATACCAGCGTAAAATAGCAGCTTAATGTTGCTGTGTTTAGGATGGTGAATGTAGAGAAACGGAGACCCATTTTACTGGAAACGAAGCATTCCATCTTAGTCCTCACGGGTTACAACGCATCTGCATTTTGATTCCTAATCGAGGATAAATGTAGATATTTTTGGGCCACAGCAACCGCTTACCATCAGGTGGACTGTGTGCTCGTTTGTCACTCTTATCCTATAAAAAAGTTAGGTCAGCAAAAATAAAGTTGCAATTACTTTTAATTATTTTATTATTAATGCATGATCGTCTGGTGGCGGTGAAAATGAAAACATCGCTCAAATATCGTAAGAGAATAGTACGGAAAATGCCTGAAAATTCATGTAGATTGCGGTATAATTATCTCGTACGTGCCAGTAGATGTAACGTTTACCGACCAGCGATAAGGATCGGCGGCAAAGGTGCGAAACACACGGCTTTTGTTCGTCTCAAGCATGGTAATTTTTTTGATAGGATAGGGTGACAAACGAGCACACAGTCCACCTATGGTAAGTGGTTGCTGCGGCCCATAGACATCTACATCTATCCTTGATTACAAATCAAAATGCAGATGCGTTCTGAGACTTGAGGTATGAATGCCCAGTAAAAGGGTCTCCGGTTCTCTACACTCATCAAACGAAAACAGCAATGTTAGCTGCTATTTTACGCTGATAAGATGTGGACCTTCGGTCGAGCCGACCATTCGTGCTACAACTATACCACTAATATACTGCAGCAACTCTACCACGTAAAAATAATAATTCTCCCAACTGTGGGAGACAACCATATCCAGGAGATACAGAGCATATAAAGAAGAAGATTATTAGTAAAAAGAAAAGTAAAATTTGACAAACATTAATTAAGTCATGAAAAATTATAAAATTCATCGATTTTTCTATTTTACTATGCCAATTGGCATGATATTAACTGTAGAACTAGTTAACATTATGAGAAAATAAAAACGTATGAAGGCCGCTGTTTCGCAAAAGAGCAACGAGGAGAACTATTTTCCGCCTTATAGAGTTAGTAGTATTAACTTAACTCTCCTAGAAATAAGAGGAGGGCACTGTCTATTGCGGCTATTACTTTCAATATTTATTTATATTACAAACTAAAACTAGTACATTCCATCTTACTCCTCAGGAGTGACAACGCATCTCCATTTTGATTCTTAATGCGCTAGGTGTAGGTGACTGTGAACCATTTTGAGCAACCTTCTAATTCCTACGATCCTTCATAACCTCATGTATCAATGAATAAATTCGCTAGCTCAAATGAAATGCATGAACACATTTATCATTAATAATCGAACAGCATTTATGGGATTTGTGTTGTTTTTATAAGATTCATGTGACAAACAAACTGACGTTCTAATATCTGCAACAACTTCAAACAATGAAGGCTACAGATACATTGTCATACCTGAAGAATAAGCTGACATTTGTCAAAGATACTCCAATGGAAATTAATTTAAAATTAGCAGCTGATGGGAGCCTTCTGTATTTGTCAGTGTTAACACACCCTGATATTCGTTATAGTATTGTTACGAGCTTGGGGTTCGAGACAATTAAAAACTGCCGAGTGAATTACTAAAATTGACACTTTAATTACACAACACTAATTACAACTTTAAACCACACTAATAACAAAACACAATTTTACTACAGATCGCTTTAGTTCGCAGTTGTATCGCTTCGAAGTCTTCGCTTGTATCGCCAATTCAATACTCCTCGGTCGTGGTCTATACCGGCCTTATATAGCGCCTCAGATACTTTCCAGAGCCTTCTACTGTAGAAACATCTACAATATTCGAGTACATATCGGTCCCGAAATTTCTAGAAGGATCTTGACTCTCCTAGTTCTGCTACTCGATACCAGAGGGCGCTAGTGGCTAGTGTTGCCATGTAAAAACATTAATAGTGGCGCGCAACAGTATTAGCGATTTAAGTCAGTTTAAAAATTATTTTAATTCTACTCATTGGAATCGCGCTAAAATAATCTTAAAATATTTGAAGAAAACAAAGTCTTTTGGTTTCATGTTTAAGGAAGATGATAGTAACTTAGAAGGTTTGTAGATGCAGACTGGAGTTCTAATATGGTAGGTAGGAAATCTTACACAGGATTTTGGTTTAGGTTATCAGGTAGCGTTATATCCCGTGAATGTAAAAAACAACAAATTGTAGCCTCATCAAGTACCGAAGCCGATTATATGGCGATAGCTGAAGCCTGTAAAGAGGCGATATACTTAAAAAAACTTTTTATTAGAATCCTTGTAATTATACAAAAACTCCGTATAAGGATAATGAAGATGCTCAGAAATTGACAGAAAACCTATTATTCCACAAAAGGACAAAGCACATAGATGTTCGATATCATTTTGTTCGAGAAGCTGTTACTAACAATCTGAAAAATTATTGTTTATCTGCCAACAACCAAGATGCCTGCTTATTTACTTACTAAAGGATTGCCCACTGCAAAACACCATTCTTTTGTACAGAAGTTAGGTACTAAGGTCATAGTTTAATTGATGATTGTATTCAATATTCATCATTTATTTTATTGTGAATTAGATCATTTTGAAAACGGGAGATGTTAAAATATGTATCAAAATATATGTCTTGTTATTATTCAATAACAGCTAACGCCATCTGTTATTTTTATGTAACTATTGTATAACTATTTTTTATAGAATGGGAGTGAGAAACGAGCACATATCTAATTTATTTTCGATTAAAAATCAAAATACAGATGCGTTGTCACCCTTGAGGACTAAGATGGAATGCTCCGTTTCCAGTAAAAAGGGTCTACGGTTCTCTACACTCACCATACGAAACGTAGCCACGTTAAGCTGCTATTTTACGCTGGTATTCTGTGTGTGTGATTTAAGATAATTAATAGAATCAGGCGTTACTATGCGGAAATCCATTATATTAAAGTGGATAAAAATTACTTTACGTACATCCGCTCGATAAAATAAAATGATGTGTCTTACCTAGTATGAAGAGCACCTCCCGCCCTCCCTCATATGCGTGAACTATCCCCGTCACCACTAATCCCAGCACCACTACTCCCAACACCATTACATTAGGAAAGACACACCACTGACGACAATACGACACGTGTTTCGCCTCTACACACGAGGCACCTTCAGGTAAAGTAGACTCTGCGGTGGCTGACCTCTAAGTGAGCGGTGAGACAAAACAGCTGCTATTTATACTACTCGCTGACGCAACCGCTCCCCACTTAAGCAGCGTGCAAGCGCGTCATGCGATAAAACATGCGACTAATCACCACCTGACGTACACAGCCGCTTATAAAATTAATAATAAACCATCGCAAAACGCCCGCCTACACTCCAACCACGCAGCCAATCGCCGATCACCGTGAGGGTGAAGAACGACCATATTGCGAGGCTGTCTGTTATTAGAGAACAGGCTTAAAGATATTTAAGAGAGGTGGGTTAGAAACATTTGTTTGTTCATTCAGCAGTGCAACGTTACTATTATTATTTTTTAATATCTCCAACTGCTCCAGCACACACAGTCGCAGCCCTTTATTACACGTATGTAAGATTTTAAATGAGTGGTCGTTGGCTAGGTTGTGTCCAGTGTCCAAGAGATATTTAGCAAAATGGGATTTATCGGGATTGCAATTCCTGGACGCGGCTAAATGCTCTTTATAACGTGTTTCGAAGTTACGACCAGTCTGACCAACGTAAACGGCGTGGCGTTCTTCCCAAACAAGTTTGTAAACATCCGACTTTTGATGAATATCCAACTTATCTTTATTATTACAGATATTCCTAAGAGAATTGTGATTTTCTTATTGTGACTAAGACAAGGGGACATTCAAAACTTTGAGTATTGAAATCGCTTTATCAATTGTTTATAACCAGGATCCGCAGGAGCTACCCCAAACATATTGTATCGCGGTCATCTGACAGATTTGATATGTATATTACCGTGAAATATTCACGACTAAAAAATTACCTCTACCGTTTTCACAAACATCAAGTGGAAGTTAAGTCAATATACGTTCTACTGTAGGCCTATTAGCTAATAGACATGTGTCATTCATTAATTTCTAGTAACCCGATCATTCAAGTACTGATTTGTATTACGAACCGGACCATCTGGGTCGATCATTCAAATGGATCATTTCGAGTTACTGTACTCTGTGATCTGTGAGATTCGCTTGATAATGTCGGTTGTCGGACATAACTATACTCTTTGGTAGTGAGTCCTGTCAAGCGTTTGATCTGGAACGTTCAAAATATGTAATTGCAATCAGCAATACTTTGATGCGCCCCGGATCAAATGAATGAATCATTCACGATTGACAGTTGTCTAATCGCTAACTTTGTCGACATTTAAATCAAAGTGACTCATTTGCCGTGTGTTTTACAGTAAAGCTATACAGGGTTATTTTGCGTTAACCAGCCAAATTTTCAGAGAAGGTTCAGAATAACTAATTAATAATAAATAAATAAAAAATAATACATTATGTTAACTAATTTTACTGCGCATGCACACATTCGTAAGGGTCGATCGGTAGGCAAAAACGTTGTTGTCTATAAATCACATTCAATTTGGGATAATTTCAAATAAATGTAGAAGCCTTATTTACTCGTATTTTCAAAAACGGCAATAACGGTATATCATTATTTATATATTTGAACTTAAGTTTAAAATTTGGCTAATCTTTGAAAAATAACCCTGTATAAAATACGCAATGTACTGCTAAAGTGGCTATCATTTTATTTTCACCTAGCTGATACCCGCGACTTCGTCCGGGTTGCTTGATTTATTAACAAAGAAAACACACATCACTGAACATGTAGTGCTTATAAAAATCGTTGTTTCTTAAAACTTTAATAACATTTTATTAAATGAAGATATCGCAATATTTTTTTAAAAGGGGCAAGTGTCTAAGAAATATAACTTAGAACACCTAATTGAAATCTATTTAGTAGTTTTCCCGTGACGCGCGCACAACTACAAACCTCTATCATTTTATTTATAAAGATAAAGTTAGTGAAGACACCTACTACTGGACACTGTTCAAGTGCTTGTTGGCAGGCTCCACATGTCTTCAATATATTTTTATTGTTAAAATATGCAAGTTTCATAACGATATTTTCCTTCGCCGCGCCGTGTACGTGGAACATTAGCAATTAAAATTGCAACCAACAATATCATTAGTACCGGCGAAAATCGAACCCGGATTGCTGCGTACTATGAAATTGACAGCAAGCGCCTTAAACCATGACCTGCCACGGCTCAACACACCTCAAGCTTAGTTATAAAAATCACTCACGAACATAAAAGTAGACGCAATCAGTTATATATGTGATTTATCTTTAGGACCTTTTAATGGTCATATTGATCTTAAAGTATTCATGAATATTTATATATTTATTCATTTAATGAAGGCTATTTACAAGCACAAGAATTGCTAATTACAAGCCTCCACATATTAATTTCATCAGGTAAAAAAAATACTCCAGTAATTGCTTAAACTTAACAAAAAAACCGCATAGTTTAACATGCTGTCAAACAAAGGCGCTTGCAATTTGAGTCATGCTAGTCGTGGCTGTGAGTGAAAAATTCTCTGTTCGTCAGTTTTTTTACAGATTTCCAACCAGTAGAAAATAGGTCAATATCTACTACAGATGAAAGCTTATTAAATACCATTGCGCTACGCAGAAAGAATGAATTTCTTCTATAATACGTTGAAGCAAGAGGTATATATAGCATGGGTCGCTGTCTAAATCTCATTAAATCGGTCCGAATCAGTACGGCAGAAGCTCAGAAGAATCAATAGATCTGTTTAACTAAGAAACAAATATCATTGACTTTACGTTTATATTCCAATGCTTTATATAAGCTCTTAAAGAAACATAACGTACCTTTAATAATTCTGTTGTTGCCATTTGATAGTCAACAGAGCGTTTCAGTTTACTTTTGATCGTTTAAACAAACTAAAATATCGTTGATGCGAAGAAGA
This sequence comes from Parnassius orleans, assembly GCA_029286625.1. NCBI lineage: Eukaryota > Metazoa > Arthropoda > Insecta > Lepidoptera > Papilionidae > Parnassius > Parnassius orleans. The sequence continues at coordinate 47,860 of JAGSMP010002683.1, read as the reverse complement.
ACCATTTCCCCTGATTCATAAAGAATATTATTGCACAAGTAAGTAATCGATGATACTAATTCTTACAAAGATGATCTTGAATAAATAGTGAAGTTCAGTCTAAGATCAGTACTAGTGTTTACGTCTCCGCGTTCAGCTCAAAATGAAATCCAGTGCTTCAATATATCTGTTGGTTTTCGGTGAGTGTATATTTTTACAATTATTTTGACTTCCATTACAATAGAGAAGTTGCATTAATTTTTTTGCCACAAATTTATATATAAATGAAAGAATAATTCATTTAAAGTATATTTAAATACTTTTTGAATGAAAATTTCCATTATAAATGAAAAATTCCATTTTAAAGTTATACTTCTTTTGGAGCGTTTGGGAAAAATTATGAGGGTGAATTTATTACGATGCGCGCGCATCGCACACCGACAGCTAAAAACGACACCATAAAGTTGTTACGATGCGCGCGCACACTGACATCTCAAAGCGACAACTTCATTGGGTTGTCTCTCAAGTTTTCGTGGGAAGTGATAACTATATTTGAGGTAGTTATTTTTAGTTAGTTTTTTTTGTTACGCTAAAGAAGTATAACTTCTAGTAGTTATTAATAAAAAGTAGTTACAATTTTGAAAGAAAAAAAAACGACTTGTGATTGGTTGTGATGTCATTATATCCGTTGAGGCTGTGGGTCAATCGCAATCATGCTATACTTTTGTATTTTCTATATTCGGATCACCATGTGTCATAACAAAACATATATAACCTGTATTATGTAATGATATTTTTTTTACAACGTAAACATGAGTGTTTTATAATTACACCATGCGGTGGCGTTACTAAAGCGATATAATGACGTCACTGGCAATAGAATTTACATTTTAGAAAAACCATTATCAATTGTAAAATTACATGAAAAATCTTTTGAAGAATTATAATACATAAAGAATTTTTTTAATTTTTATTAATAATTTTTAGTAAACTATAAAAAAATTAAAATAAAAACGTGCAACTTCTTTATTATGTACGGATAGAAAAGCTGATAGTATTATTTTAGAATATAAAATATTTAACCCCTTTGCCTAATAAAACTATAGCCATCAAAAAAACACGGTTTATCGAAATACACTTCAATTAAAATAAAACGCACTACATGCTGGTAAACCTAATATAAAGATAAAGTTTCAGGGATATGGACATGGTGGACGGCATCATGTTATCATCATAATAGCACCATGCCTTATCTTGATAAGGTATGGAATTAGCTATTAATACAGCACAGGCTATACAGTACCTGCTGTGCAGCAAATGAGTAATGATTTAATAATTACCATCATCATTACAGTAAAGGTCCATTGCTGATCAAGTCTCCTTCACAGAGGGTCATAATTTCACTAATGCTTCTTAATAATTTTTCGTGCCATTATAGTTTTTTTTAACGTATTTCATTTTCTTCAAATTAATTAAACAAATATTACTTAACTAGCTGCGTACGCGACTCCGTTCACGTTAAATTAGTAATTATGATTTTATTGTGATGATGATGTATTTGTACTTTTAATCGCGAAACCCCTATTATGGATCAAAACTTTCATTTAGGCAATCAATCGGACAAATTAACGAACGAACCAACAAACAGGTCTACCAACGAACTAACCGACGGACTCATAAACGAACCGAGAACCTGCGCTAAATCACAAAAATTAAGAACTAAGTTATTTTAATTTAAAACAACAGTGGAAGAACAACTGCTGTATGGAGGTAGAAATGAGTAAGAGTGTGATAGCAATCCAGATGAACTCCTAGACGGGAACGAATTTCTACCACATATCACTTGGTAAATTAGCGCTATTACAGTAAATCCCTAGTGACAGCTGGAATCGAATTCGATTTTCTCGCATTCTGTGTATTTCAAGTCTAGCGCTCAGCCCCTTACAGTTCAATATGTAGTTTGTAATAAGTGAAACATGGCCTACTTCTTCTGGCCTTTAAAGTCCACAGCTGGACTTGGGCGGGTTTGACCAGGCTCTCACAGAATACCTGCGCAAAATAGCGGCTTAATGCTGCTCTGTTGGGTATGGTGAGTGAAGAGAGCCAGAGAAAATTTTACTTGACACAAAGCATTCCATCTTAGTCCTCAGGAGTGATAATGCATCAGCATTTTGATTTATTTAATCAAGAATAAATGTATATGTCTATAGGACGTTTGTCAACCTTATTCTTTATAAAAAAAATCGACTTCTGGGGACCAATTCTGGAGATTAGAAATTCCCGGAACATTTTAATGTTTTCAGTAACACTTCTATACTCATTTAAAACTATTTCAGGGCTCCTGATTTCTGCAGGTGAATGTTCTTTCAAAGTTGGTGCAAACGTGGACCTACAGAGGAAGGCGTTGACACTTAGGTACAGTCTTCGCCCAACACTGCCCTGGAGTTTTTCTAACAGCCCTACAATGTTAAATTTACAAAACTTCTACAAACAACTTATATTACAATAAAACACATGTTAACATCAAACCTTTAATGTTAATTAAGGTGAATTTCCACATACGACGGTTGTGCAAAGCCTAAAGAGGTTATTCGGATGGATTTTAGTCCATACAAAACAATACCTCTGTTGTCTGCCTGGACACACAAAAGCAAATACTTTAACGATACAATCTATATCTAGCACTACCTACCATGATCCTATATTTTACTATATCTACCATGATCCTATGTTTTACTATATCTACCATGATCCTATGTTTTACTATATCTACCATGATCCTATGTTTTACTATATCTACCATGATCCTATGTTTTACTATATCTACCATGATCCTATGTTTTACTATATCTACCATGATCCTATGTTTTACTATATCTACCATGATCCTATGTTTTACTATATCTACCATGATCCTATGTTTTTTTAAACAGGGGTGTTATAAGTTTGACCGATATGTGTGTCTGTCTGTGGCACCGTAGCTCTTAAACGGGAGAACCTATTTTGGGTGCGGTTTTTTTTACTCCAAAGCAGGTTTTCTAGCGGTGTTTCTTGACATTTTTTATCAAAATTGGTTCAGCTGTTTCGAGGTCATCAGGTGTTTTGTTAGCTACGGTCCATTTCGGGGGTTTTAAAATTTTCAATTTTAAGTTATATAATAAATTATTTTAAAAACTACGTAACTTGCCATGTTCAAAAGCCAGAAAACAATTTTAACGAACAAAAGAAAAACATACAGACGTAGCCACAATCATTCCAACATTGCTTATGAAAATAAATAAAAATCGGTCCAGTTTTTGAGATACGGAATGATGATGTCGACAATTTTTTATAGGTATAATCAATCCGAGCTGCAGTTGTCTCTTTGGGTTGCCTAGGTCGGTTATTCGGGTATAGTGGAGTGCAACGCGGGTGTACCCCGCAATGCTGTATGCTGTGGGCCGATCAAATGTCGCACGAATAAATTATTTGTGTCCGGACATGTTCAATAATTTATGTTTGTAAAATGCCTCCATGATAGATAAATTTATAGTAATAATGTTTTAAGATTGATTTTATGACAAAACAAGTGATTTTTTCATACTTATATTTATGTTAGTATCGTCATCGTCGTGTTCGTCATCATCACCGTCGTAATCGTCATCGTCTTAGACTTTAATAGGCTGTAACGGTAACGGTAACTACGCATAAAATAACAGTACAGCATCATAAACTATGCAAATAAGGGTGTCATACGAGCACACATTCTAACTAATGGTAAGTTCATGGTGGACTCCTTTTGTTTAGTTTTAATGTGTTCCAAACTAAGGCAAAGTCTTTGATTTAATTATTTAAATGTAAAGGTTATAATAAAATAATATTATAATTAATGTAAACAGCTTAGTTATTATGGGTTATTTTTATTCGTTATACTTTATATGACGAACCGGTTAAACAATATTTGAGCCACACATAATTACACAACAAGATTTAATACCTTAGTTAAATACTGTTTTCTTGAGACCTTGTTTACATTAGAAGATTAAATACCACAGTTTTTGTACAAGAAGCTCAAAGTGATCTATTACTTAATCCGTTTAACGCTTCAGCCGTTTCCCATCTAGACAAGTGTGCACTCAGGCTAATGTTGACTGTTAGAAAAAAGTTAGTAAAGATATTAAAGTACAAAATCCGGGATGAAAGCAAATTGACTTTTTAAAATGAGGGCTAATTATCTTCCGCTCACGAGATGTCGCTAGTTTTAAATAAAAGTTTATGAGTTTCTAGAATAATAAATTAATACACAAAACAATGCCTCAGTGGTTTGCTCTTTAATTTTTTGCACATTTTTAACTCTTTTTTTGTTTACTTTTTTAGATTTTTGTAATATCTGTGGTTTGGTTTATTTATTTTTAATTTAATTAATAATAATTATAACTAATAAAACAGAAATAAATATTAACCTTTACATTTTCCGAACTAATAATTCACTTCCCCGCTATGAAATCTGTCAAATATTAAACCTCATCACCTCATTTTAAAGTGGCACCGCCCTGGTGGCTGAAAAAGACGTGGAAGGAAAAGGTTGCTATTTGGTATGGTGGATGTAGATAGAGGCGACTATAAGAAACACCAGAAAAATCTTATGGCTTATACACAAACTCACAACAATCCTCCCTTCTCCCCCTATATATATAGGGGAGGCCTATGTTTTACAGTGCAATTTTGATAGTTTTCAATGAATGAATGAATGAATACAATTCAGTAATGATTGTTTTTGTTACCTCACAAGCAGGTACAACACTAACGAACTGTGAAAGCCATCTAGCGGTGAAAAGTTACAACTTTTACAACCAGGAGAGTTACCAAAACGCTACAGAATCCACAACTATAAATGAATCCATTGAGCCTAGCAATTTTATAGTTTGACGGCTTGAGAGCGCAGTGGCTAAGCGTTTAAATGCAATGGGTCGCAGGATCAAATCCCGCATGAACCGTTACCGTTACAGCCTGTTAAAGTCCAATGTTGAACATAGGCCTCCCTCATAGATTGGCTCATAGGGGATATTTGCCATAGTTGCCACGCTTGGTAAATGGGTTGGTAACCGCAGTTTTTTCATTTTAGTCGTTATTAGGTAGACATCTCATTGCGTATTCTATCGTATCTACCACGGGGAGTGGTCTAATTCCAGCCGCTCAATTTCACCATCGCACATCGCGACAGAACTCGAAATACCATCCGTGCCATCTAGATGATTGGCGGTCCACTACTGTGTGACTTAGAAGAAGTTTTCTTCCTCGCACAACTTCCTTGTGGAATCGAATACCACCAGCAATTTTTCCGGGCCAATACGACTTAGGGAAGAGCCTACTCTTTTTTAAAAGGGTTGCAACAAAACTGAAATACGCCTGGTTTTGCAGTTGTTCATGGGCGGCGGTAGTCACTTACCATCAGGTGAACCGTATGCTCGTTTGCCCCCTCTCATATAAAAAAAGACGCTGCTGCCCATCTCCTGATTTGTTTCGCTCTGTCGCTTCTTACTACACCTTCAGTATGATATTATGGGGTAGTGGATATTCTTACACCGCCACTACACGGTGAAACAAAATAATTCTGCATGAAACTAGATATTTTTTTTACTTTTTTATAAAACTTTCGTGACAAACGAACTAACAGTCAACCTTATGGTAAGTGGTGGTGGTGGTTTATCCGCGTGTAACTTAAGTATGAAAAACGTCTTCACAATACACGGGGAAATTGTATTGCGTATATGAGTATACGTTTTATTCTTAAATAAAATTTTACGGTTTTATGACGTAACTTACGTAATGATAAAAACTTAATTGTATGAGTTATTTGAATGAAAGAAAAAAATTGTTCGTTGATTGAGCACGCAACGGAAATGCTCATTATAAATAAAAAAATACATCATGCTTAATAGAAATAAAAATATTCATCATCATCATCATTACAGACCTTCACATGTCCACTGCTAAAACACAAAGCACGGTCCTGAACCACCTGCATCCATTGACTTCTTGCATGTCTTACCAGGTAGCCACTCCATCTAGTGGAGGAACGCCTTTCACTTCGCCTGCCGGTAAGAGGCTGCCACTCGAGAACCTTTCTTCTCCATCGGTTGTCGCTTACTCGAGCTATATGGCCGGCTCATTGCCACTTCAGGTTACTAATCCTTTGGTCTATGTCATTTACTCTGGTTCCAAAAATATTAGAACAAACTTTTATTAGATAATGATTTCTTATATTTACGCGAACACTACACATTTAAATAAAACTAGTTTTGGATTAACTTAATCCGACGTTTAGTCTAATGTACTGGTACGTCAATGTCATAGTTAACCAGTTTCCAGATTAAAATTAGAATTTTAGATCAACAAATCATTTTTTCTGGAACTATGACTGTATGAGACTCCAAGTATAAATTAACCAATAACAAATAAAAACTAGTTTTAATAATTAACTTTCAATAAATTAACCAACTTACAAATAAAAAGAATAAAATAATTTCCTGATCTAATCAGTGTTAGTTCATGTTATGTCAAAAAATTATAGCCCCGACTTCAGAAGCAATTAAATGTTCTAAGTTTTTGAAGTCAATTTTTACTTTTTGTTCAAACTTTAACGCAAGGTAACAACTAGAAATTCGTCTAAATGGTTACAATATAAAAATTACATCCTCTATTTATCCACCCTCAGGGGCAGATTTTTTCTTTGCGATTACACGGGACGACCTTTGAGTTTATATACAAAATATTAGACACGAAAGAGTTATTTAAATCAGTTCAGCCATTTCCAAAAAATCGGTAAGTATACATACATGAAAAATATTCAAGTCAAAAATAGAACCTCCTTCTTTTTTGAGATCGGTTAGTGACTGAGTTGTTATTCTTGTCCTTAAGATGAGATTCGATAAGTTTAAACCTCGAAATTAAAAGACAGTTCACGCCATCTAGTGTTGAGGAACGGAATGACATTCCAACATACAAAAAGGAATAATTTATTGGAAGCTTTTGTTTCGTCTTTGTTTATTTTTTTGAGGTATTTTGTATCTAAATTAATATGTTTGATGGCGATTCATTCAACGATCTTCAATAAATATTACATTCATACGTCATTTAACACCACCGACAGTCTAGGTATCAATTAATCAATCACTGTACCGTAACCGTAACAGCCTATCATAGGTCCACAGCTGAACATATGCATATTTGCCATAGTCGCCACGCTTGGGAGGCGGGTCGGCAACCGTATTTTTTGTAGCATAGTGTTATTAGTAGGACACTGCTGCCCATCTCCTGGTTTGTCTCAGCTGCCGATCTCCGTTACCTCTAACGACACCTACCGGGCGATATGGGGTAGTGGATATTCAACGCCACTACACGGTCAATTGATCATTGAAGAATGATCAAATGAATACATCATTTATTAGCAAATAATAAAAAATTATGTCAGAAGTTTAAACTACATTTAAAAGACTGAGGTCCTTCCATGTGATTTGAAAAGTGGTCGGTCCTTCACTGCTGGCACGTGCCGCTCAGAAATTGTAGCCCCTCCCCCTGCTACACCACTCTTAAAAACTTCTAAATAAATAAAACATAAAAAGTCAAGCTGCCGTTACTTGAACGACATTTTTAATAACGTCACCCATTATAAGATATTGAAAAGAAATTATATAAACAAAGTCCGCCTCTTCCTTCTTCAGCTTTTGACTTCTGAAATGAATGCAAAGGAAAATGTAAACGACTTTAGCATAATTATCCTTTCCCCATCAAACAAAACTGCTCTTTGTAAATAATTTAACTTGCTTCAAAAAATTTAAAAATAAAAAGGATTTCAAGATATAAACGGACGAGTTCTAAAAAAGTTTCGTTGAAAATAATAACCATGTTAGTCAGGCCACACAGGGAATGTTTATTTAAAGTTGGTTCAAGTGTCTTTATGTTGCTGTGCCCATAAATTCGTTTGTCATTTCTGTTTTAAAAAAAGATTATAGTTTTTATGTAAAGAAAATGTCATGTTTATAATATTTAAAAACTTGTATAATCCCTCTTCAGGCTTCATTTTAATATCTCTGTAACATCGCTCCAGTTCCCGCGGTTTAATGAATCAAAAACAAGTGCAGTGAAATAAATCTTGAATTAAAAATATCAGAGAAGAATTTTTCATTAGATAATTTTGAGTTATTATTTTTAGATGTGGAGTTTAATGTAGAAATTAATTTTATAAAAGCACTTCTTTATATACCTAAACTTTTTAATTAAAATTTTCAACTTGAAAGTATTTAACATTTTTGTAACGATTCTCTTAAAGCTGCGAATAGGTCAGCTCGATGTCAGAACTGTCTTGTTCTCACACAATACTTACACAGTGCAGCTCTGTGTAGCGTATAGTGGGAGATGAGAGAAACGCATTTTACTCATCTCAGCACTGAGGGATGAGAACGCTACTGTGTTTTGATTCGAACAGATGTGTAGGCAACATAAGCCACTTACCATCAAATGGGTTATGTGACATCCCTTTGGTACTGTTACGTACTAGCAGTCTGTCCACGGCTGGGTTTCTATTCGAAATATAGAGCAACAGTGTAATCAATGACTATGAGGTATTCCATCGTCTTTCTAGTTAAAACATATTTATAACCTCGTTTGTTTGTTTTTCTTAACCTTTTTCGACCATGACAAAGCCGGTCGTTGCATCACTGTCATAATGGCCAATGAAAAGAGCTTTAGAAAGTATTCTTATATCAACAACATCATGATTTCATCCCTCCGCAAGTATTAAACATAGGCCTCTTCCAAGAAAAGGCACAAACGCCATCCTGAGGCAGGTATATCCATCGATTGTCTTATTTATAGAAAAAAAAGAGCATGCGACTCAAGTGATGGTAAGTGTCTCCGCCGCCCATTGACAACTGCAACACAAAGAGAATTGCAAGTGCGTTGTCGGTCTTTTAAAATGGACTATAGCTCGTTTCTTGGCCAGTGGTATCCAATTCCACAAAGAAGTCATGCGAGGAAGAACTCTAGTTAATCAAATATTCGTGGTCCGCCAAGCTTCCAAATGGTGTAAATTGTATCGTGAGTTTTGTCGTGATGTGCGATGGTGAAATTGTATAAAGACTGGAATTAATCCGAACAATTCCGCTGAGCACTCCTCGTGGTAAATGCAATAAAAATGCAAAGGGATGCAACATCTTGTCATATCTTACCAGGTTAATACGGTTTTAAAGTTACGAGGCTGCCACTTCATCTTACTTCCTCTTTATCATCAGCGTCTAAAAATATGGAGTTTTGTGGCAGTCAGTTCTTTTGTAGAGAGGTTCAGCACACTGATCTTTTGTTTTTCATTGTAATATTAAATATATTTAAGTTAAACAAAACACGTTAAAATATAAAATAAAGAACTGCAAAGAAAAGATAACTCGACGAATCACTACTTGGAGCGTTTAATAGATCGCACTTATAAGCCTTGCGCTAATGGCGCGACGCAGTTTGCCGACGACAGTTCTCGCCCACGTAATTAGTGGACGGAAGAAATTTTCTCGTTTTCACTGAAAAGTGTTCTTAGAGAGCAGTAGAAAATAAACACACAGCGTTATAGTTCTTGTTCTAGTATTATTGGCGCAGTGTATATACGTGTTATTGGTGGACTCTTTAAAGCGATAAAATGTAAATTAAAGGACTTTTCACTTTCTTGACATATCTATTGTAATAAGTTATATATTATAGTTATATATTGTTTAAGGGTAAAAAAATAAAAGGAAATATGAACAAATGAAGGTAGAATGTTAATCTCCCACTTGTTTTAGCAGTATAAAGTATCGTGCGGGCCACTAAGAAGAACAGTCTGTAATTCTACGAGTCTCATATCGTTATTATGCCCGTTGGGTTAAACACATTACATGCACGGAGATTCTGCTAAATAAGACAAGTGATGTGGTTCTATTCGTGTAGTAGTTCTTATAGTGTAAGCAAGAAAGATCGTCTTGCTGAGGCTGCCCTGTGTTACATCGAGAGGAGTAGTGTAGCTGTTGCTTTGCATACTTTGGTGTTATCATGTAACTATATCCTTCACGTTACACCAATGTGTGATTGTGACTGATACATATTACGGTTGGTCGAACTGTAATTGCTCTACACTAAATGTTGTGCTGTACGCTGTCTTATTCCTGATAATGATTAATTGCGTAAGAAAGCAACATCCACTCTCACACTTTTATTATTTTTAACAATTAACCTTCAGAGTAAATTCTAATACGAGTAACATTATTTTATTTAAATTATTTTGAGAATAATTTCGTAACATCGGAAGTGGAATAGTTTCTAAAACTATAGACTTAAGCAGCCTGGTTCAATCCCTGGCACCACTGAGATAGGTAATTGCTTTTTAAGTACAGATTTACTACGTTCTCGAGTGAAAGGTCCTCCAGCGTTTCTGCCATAAGGACTATATCGTCGGCAAATCGAAGGTGAGTGATGTACTCGCCACTGATGTTAATACCGTATCCTTAGTACAGTAGCTTGAAAAGTTCTTACAATGCAGCGGTTAAGAGTTTCGGGATACAACATCACTCTGTCTTACACTCTCTGCAGTTGGATAGGTTTCGTACTCTGATTCTGTACTCGGATAGCCATTGTAGCCCTATTGTACAAACAATTCCCCTATGAGGTAATATATGGGGAGGCTTACCTTCAGCAATGGAGTTTTGATTGGTGGCAATGGTTATTGAGTTTTGTATTTTATTCAGCACTTCGATATACCGACAGTAAACTTGGCACCGCTGAAGGAACTGTAACACCGTCCAAATTTCGACGGAATCAAAGGCTTCTCATAGTCCACATACAAGACAAAGTGGCAGATTGTACTCTTCTGTCTTCTGTACAATTTGCCGAAGGGTGTGTATGTGGTCTATGGTAAAAAGCCTTTCGGAAACTGGCTTGTTCGGGAGGCAAGTCGTCGAGTCTGCGCGCGAGACGATTCGTAATGACTCTCGAAAACAGCACGCAGAGACGCAGCTCAGAAGGAAATCGGTCTGTAGTTCTTCAAAGCGTTATCGCCTTTCTTGAAGAACAAAACCATCACTTCTGCTCACGCCTCCGGAGTAGTGCCACCATGGAGGACGGAATTAAAGAGCTTCTTCAGAAGCTCTTTAATTAAACTTCAAGTACCGGTTTTCCACCCTTTCAGTCCGCTGTGTTCCATCCTCACCTGGGGCCTTGCCATTTTTAAGGTGCTGGAGAGTCATACTAATCTCGCTCAGACTGACGTCCGGGATATCTTCGGAATAGTGTCGGATAAGACTCGCTCTTGGATCGTTACTCACACTTGCGTGTGGCTCCAACGATGACGTGTACAGCTGCCCATAGAACCTTTCAATCTCACTCAAAATCTCAGGTGTCTGTGAAACGATGCTGCCACACTCGGTCTTCAGCTTTGACAGTTGGCTCTTTCTGGCAGACAGATCTCTGGCAAAGACTTTGGAGCCTGGTTCCGCTCGATCTTCTTCAATACAAGCTGTATTGCAGTTGCGTAAGTCCCGCCGCATGCATTTGGAGATCTGTCTGTTCAATTGCCTGTATACTGTCAAATCTGTTGAAGACTGCAGCTTCTTTTCCCGTCTAACAGCCATGAGATTAAGAGTGTGATCGGAGAGTTTTTGTGTTCTTCTGCGGCGGGTCTTGCAGAACTTAGCTCCGACCGCATGGACAGTTTCCACGAGCTTATCATTCATATCGTCCACTTCATTGCAGTCTTCTAGGCACTGAAAACGGTTTTGTAACTCGAGCTGAAAGGTTTCGGGACTTTGGAATAGAGCACGAGAGGGACGGAGCGTTGACTTCATTAGACGAGACCTCTCCAACTTAACTTTTAGGTTCAGTGTGCCTTTAACCATTCGGTGATCGCTACCATGAATTGAATCTGGTAGCACCTCTGTGCTCAGTGTGCCTCTAACCATTCGGTGATCGCTACCATGAATTGAATCTGGTGGCAGCACTGTGCTCTTGTTTACATCAGCTCCGTAGTTTTATTTCAATTAAAAATATAGTTTAGTTATTATTGTGGTGAACTATATGTAAATTAAAACATTGATGTGTAACCGTTGTGTGTGATTGTTATCTATGTGATCAGAAACTAACTTTGGACAAAATTGTGCTGTGAACAATACGTAATTTTTTCAAAATTTACAAAGTTAAAATAAAACATTGACGCCTAACTAGTGAACAACAGTTGTAATAGTAATAAGAAATAAGTATTCTTGATTCTGTGATAATATCAGTGCACTGAAGGTTTTTTGTTGTTGTTGTTGTGAAGCAATAAAAAGATAGTTTTTTCGTAGACTTGAACTACCACCGATTGAATTGAACAATCGGTGCATTTCCTTGTTAGACATATTCAGATACTCAGCGACATCTAGCAGGCGTCGTGAGAAATTGGTGTTATTACCGTTCAATCAATCAATTATTAATTAACTATGTCGTCTAAGATTAGAAGTGATACCAACAGCGGCCGCAAGAGGGCACTACATATTACATGCTATAAAGGTAAAAGTCGTGTTGATTATAAAAGCACAATTGTGTGCACCTTGTGCAAAAAATATTTTGAATTTACTTGTGTTAGCGATCCAGACAAGAGTAAAAAATGGCAATGCGAATCATGCGATAAAAAAATTGCTGGGCAAACTTTATTAACTACTGACGAGAGCAATGTGACATTGAGGAAGAAGATGTTGGTACACAATATAAGCGATAATGTAATTCTATCTTCTAATACTGCCCAGGAGACCACGCCACTGTCTACTCCAGCTAGCACAGAATCAGGAAAAGAAACCACAGACATTTTTTCCGATTATCTAACTACTGATGAAACCTTGTTATCAAAAAGTATGGATTACACAATGGCGGAAGCTGTCTCTATTAAGGACATGAGAGACATCATAGAACAGCTACGAATGGACCTTGCCATAACACAAAAGGAACTTGAAAACATTATTCTAAACAATAACGACCTCCGCTCACAAGTGTTCAACCTTATCAAAGAAAATAACACATTAAAGACTTTTCTATCCAAAACACCGCCAAAGGAAAGTAAATCAAATTATAACATCAAAAAGAAAATTAGAAGTTCCCTACGATATTCAGATATAAATATAATAGCCACACCGCCCAGGACATCCAGTGACAACAAGACAGATGAATTCTCTAGCAGGAACATCCTAACCCTCCAGCAGAATCTTAAAGATCTCGAGCTGCAACTGAAGTCAGCCAAAAATGAAATAGCGAACCTTAATCATCAAATTATAACCCTTCAAAAGGCAGTGCAAGCTAAAGAATCCGAAGAATCCTCGCTAATTCAGCATACGACAGCACAGAATACCAGCGTAAAATAGCAGCTTAACACTGCTGTGTTTCGTATGGTGGGTGTAGAGAACCGGAGACCCTATTTACTGGAAAAGAGGCATTCCATCTTAGTCCTCACGGGTGACAACGCATCTGCATTTTGATTCTTTATTGAAGATAGATGTAGATGTCTATGGGTCACAGCAACCACTTACCATCAGGTGGACTGTGTGCACATTTGTCACACTATTCTATTAAAAAAAATACGAGTAATGTAAACTTAGAAATTGATCAAAGTAAGAGACCCAAATTGTGTATCCTGACTAACAGCTCATCCTGGGGTACAATGTCAGCTGTTTAATAAACAGTTTGACTACATCCGCTATTTCTCGCCGAATAGTAATATTAAATATTTACTTCAGAACATTGATAAAAAATTGCATGGATACGATATGTGGGACTATTGTATTATTATGATAGGTGAAAAAGATTTTAGAACCACATGTGATTGTATAGAGTTAGTAAAAACCATAAGGGAAGCATTACACCATATTTCTCATACTAATATAATTCTATGTGCTCCTACATACGTATGTGGATCACTAATATATAATTATAAAATATAATTATTTAATAATTTAATGTATTTGGAATTACAAAACAATCATTATACATACAACAATATACTACAAATCTATTACAAAAATATACTAGATAATATAAATATTGACTATAACTACTATGGTTACCCAATAATCACACCTCGAAAGACCAATCCTCAAGTATAAAGTACTAAGTTTTTTCTCGTATAAACCAGCCCACAAAAAAAAAGACTAAACTTAATAATAAAGTACAATCTAAAAATATACTATTGTGCTATAAAAATGTAAGAGGTCTACGTACAAAAACTGTTACTCTCCATAATAATATATCTTTAATATCAAGTGATCTTATCATCCTTACTGAATCTTTTCTCAACGATTCTGTATATGATTCTGAACTATTCCCTCCCGAGTATATTGTGCTAAGGAAGGATCGTGCAGGTAACGTCGGATGGGGTGGTGTTCTCTTAGCAGCAAAGAATAGTTTTACCGTTAAAAGGATTACAAACATAGATGGTTTAACTGATGATAAAGAATTGTTATTTACCATTTTAACGTCGAAAAATATTAAATTCTTAGTGTGTGTTGCACATTTACCACCAAACTACAACCACAAACAATATCTTGATGCATTAAGTTGTATAGAAAATGACATTAACACATATTCTGACTGTAAATTCTTGATTGTTGGTGATTTCAACTTAAAGTCTTGTAATTCATTCATTCATTCATTCATTACAGCCCTTCACAAGTCCACTGCTGAACATAGGCCTCCCCACGGAATGCCACAAAGCACGGTCCCGAGCCACCTGCATCCATTGACTTCCTGCATGTCTTACCAGGTCGTCTCCATCTAGTGGGGACGCCTACACTTCGCCTGCCGGTACAGGCTGTCACTCGAGAACCTTTCTTCCCCATCGGTTTTTTATAGGAGAGGGGCAAACAGCATGCAGCTCACCTGATGGTAAGTGACTACCGCCGCCCATGAACAACTGCAACACCAGGGAACCAGAGGAATTGCAGATGCGTTGCCGGCCTTTTAAAAGTGGCTCTTTTCTTGAAGGTCCCTAAGTCGTATCGGTCCGGAAAAATCGCTGGTGGTAAATTATTCCACAAGGAAGTTGTGAGAAGAAAACATCTTCTAAATCGCACAGTGATGGACCGCCAATCATCCAGATGGTGTGGATGGTATCGGGAGTTCTGCCGCGATGTGCGTTCGTGAAATGTGGCGGCTGGGATTAATCCGAACATTTCCTCAGGCACTACCCGTGATAAATGCGAAAATGCAAAGATGCAACATCTCTTCGCAGCGCAATGAATCGAGCCGATCGGAAAGGACTCGGTCGTCGAAAATTCGAGCCGCTCTGCGCTGGATGCGGTCAGTGGAAGGAGCTGGCACTGGGGAGCCAGCCCAGAGATGGGAACAGTATTCCATGAGGGCCGAACCTGCGCCTTGTAAAGTTGTGCCGGCATGAAATACTGTCCGCTCTGCTGAGCACGCCAGCTTTTAAGGCCAATTTGGCCTTCTCTTCCAAGTGACCGCGAAACTGCACGTCACTCGATATGTCGACACCGAGGATTCCGATACTGGCTGAGGCAACAAGGAGTGCCTTGAAACTGAGGAGATACGACAAAGGGTTCTTTTAGCGGTAAACGCGCAAACTTGTGTCTTCTGAGGATTAAACTGGACTAGATTTAGTCGCCCCAATCCGAGACTTTGTTCAGCAAAGACTCGACTAGACACACAGTTTGTTCCGGTACTCGGCGACGTTTTCCCGAGAAATATTCGCACGGACGGCGTATAGAGCATCACCAGTGCTATCATCCGCATAGCAATGAATGCTACCGGTTTGCAACATATCATTGATATGCAGAAGAAACAGCGTTGGTGATAGCACGCAGCCTTGTGGAACACCAGCGTTAATAGGCTTAGTCGGGCATGCACCGTCTACAACGACCTTGATGCTCCGATCTGCAAAAGCTGGTGATCAATTGCATTTCTCGGAAGCCCATAGGAAGGGAGCTTGGTAAGAAGCGCTTTGTGCCAAACCCGATCGAAAGCCTTCGCAATGTCCAAACTAACGGCCAATGCCTTCCCCTTGGACTCTACTGCCTCCGCCCATCTATGAGTCAGGTAGACCAGAAGATCACCAGCTGATCGACCCCGACGAAAACCGTATTGGCGGTCACTAATCAGCTGGTGATCCTCAAGGTACCGCATGAGCTGGCAGTTTATAATGGATTCCATTATTTTGGAGAACAAGGGGGTGATGGCGATAGGCCTGCAGATGGACGGGTCTGAGCGGTCGCCTTTTTTAGGGATCGGTTGGACAAAAGCTGTCTTCCATGATTTTGGGACTACGCCTAGGGAGTAGGAGTACCGGAAAAGACGCGTTAGAACCGGTGCCAACTCCGGAGCACACGTCCTCAGCACAATTGGGGGGATTCCGTCAGGCCCGCTCGACTTGTGGATGTCCAGGGAGAGGAGTGCTTTGCGAACCGAGCGCTGTGAGAACCGAACATCCGGCATGGAGCACTCACACCGCGGGATGGCCGGCGGTGTGTTCTACCCGTCATCAAGAGTCGAGTTGGACGCAAAAAGTGAGCCTAAAAGGTCGGCTTTCTCTTTTGCGGCGTGGGCCAGTGAGTCGTCCTCCCTGTGCAGAGATGGTAGTGATGGCTTACAGAAATTCCCTTGGACAGCCTTGGCGAGAGACCAGAATGCACGGGTTCCCGAAGGAAGGCGAACTAGTTTCTCGCCAATTCTGCCTATGTGCTCTGATTTTGCCTTGGCAATAACTCTTTTGAAGGACCTGGCGGCGAAGTTATACTTCTTTTTAAGCATGCTGGTGTTTACATCCCGAGCCGCCGAAGCCTCAGCCCAGGCCTGATAACACTCCTGCTTACTGCGTAATGCAGTCTTACAGGAGCGACCAAACCAAGGCTGCGATCTGCCACTGATGGGTACCACAGATGATGGAATAAATAGTTCCATTCCCTGTAGCACAACATCTGTGACAGAGTCAGCAACAGCGCTGAGATCATCCGGCGAGAAGCAAACCCGCCCCCATGGGTAGGATGCAAAGAAAGACCGCATTCCATCCCAATCCGCCGACCTGTAATGCCAAACAGCGTGAGTGGCACCACACTCCGGATCAGACAATGGTCCGAAGAGCCGAGAAGGGCATCGACGGAAACTTGATATCCGTCCGGATGAGACGTCAACAGAAGGTCCAACAGGGAAGGTGTATGATCCTTCACATCTGGAATCCGCGTAGGCGAAGTAACCAGCTGTGTCAGACCATATGCCAAGGCAAAGTCATAAACAGATCTCCCCGCATGATCGGTTAAATGTGAACCAAGCCATTTGGCGTGGTGGGCGTTAAAATCGCCAAGGATCACGATCTCTGCGGATGGGACCTGTTGTAGCAAGGAATCTGTAGCCATTTGGACGTGGTGTCGTGTTGTCGGTTCTTCGAGCTATATGGCCGGCCCATTGCCACTTCAGCTTACTAATCCTTTGGGCTATGTCGGTTACTCTGGTTCTACTGCAGATATCCTCATTTCTAAGTTTATCACACAGAGAAACCCCGAGCATAGCCCTCTCCATAGCTCGCTGAGCGACCTTGAGCTTCCTCATATGGCCAGCAGTGAAGGACTACGTCTCAGTTCCGTATGTCATCACTGGCAACACGCACTGGTTGTACAATTTAGTTTTGAGGTTTTGAGGTATGCCTGACGAGAAGATGGGTCGTAATCTCCCGAACGCTGCCCAGCCGAGTTGAATCCGTCGATTGACCTCTCGGCCGAAGTTGGACTTACCTAGTCGGACTATTTGTCCCAGGTAAATATATTCGTCAACAACTTCGAGCTTAGTGCTCCCAACAACTACCGGCATAGGTGTGACATGGACATTAAACATGATTTTTGTTTTGTCCATGTTCATCTTGAGACCTATCCGTTGGAGACACTATTGAGGTCATTGAGCATAGTGCTTAGGTCCTCCAGCGATTCTGCCATAAGGACTATATCGTCGGCAAATCGAAGGTGAGTGATGTACTCGCCATTGATGTTAATACCGTATCCTTTCCAGTCCAGTAGCTTGAAAACGTCTTCCGATGCAGCGGTGAAGAGTTTCGGGGATATTACGTCACCCTGTCTTACACCTCTCTGCAGTTGGATAGGTTTCGTACTCTAGTTCTGTACTCGGACAGCCATCGTAGCCCTACTGTACAAACACTTTAGCACTTCGATATACCGACAGTCCATTTGGCATCGCTGAAGGGACTGCAGCACCACAAATTTCGACGGAATCAAGGTTTTCTCATAGTCCACATACGCAAGGCAAAGTGGCAGATTGTACTCGTCGGTCTTCTGTACAATTTGCCGAAGGGTATGTATGTGGTCTATGGTGCTAAAGCCTTTTCGGAAACCGGCTTGTTCGAGGCTGGAAGTCGTCGAGTTTGCATGCGAGACGATTCGTAATGACTCTCGAAAACAGCACGTAGACGCGGCTCAGAAGGAAATCGGTCTGTAGTTCTTCAAGAGCGTTGTCGCCTTTCTTGAAGAACAAGACCACCGCACTTCTGCTCCACGCCTCCGGTGTAATGCCACCATGGAGGACGGAATTAAAGAGCTTCTGAAGGACTTCAAGTACCGGTTTTCCACCCGCTTTTAGAAGCTCCGCTGTAATTCCATCCTCGCCTGGGGCCTTACCGTTTTTAAGGTGCTGGAGAGCCATTCTAATCTCGCTCAGACTGACGTCCGGGATATCATCGGAATAGTGTCGGATAAGACTTGCTCTTGGATCGTTACTCACACTTGCGCGTGGCTCCAACGATGACGTGTACAGCTGCCAATAGAACCTCTCAATCTCACTCAAAATCTCAGGTGTCCCGGAAACGATGCTGCCACAATCGGTCTTCAGCTTCGACAGTTGGCTCTTTCTGGCAGACAGATCTCTGGAAAAGACTTTGGAGCCCTGGTTCCGCTCGATCGCTTCTTCAATACGAGCTGTATTGAAGTTGCGCAAGTCCCGCCGCATGCATTTGGAGATCTGTCTGTTCAGTTGCCTGTATGCTGTCAAATCTGCTGAAGACTGCAGCTTCATCTCCCGTCTAACAACCATGAGATTAAGAGTGTGATCGGAGAGTTTTTGTGTTCTTCTACGACGGGTCTTACAGAACTTAGCTCCGACCGCATGTCCACAAGCTTGTCATTCATATCGTCCACTTCATTGCAAAATTCTAGGCACTGAAAACGATTTTGTAACTCGAGCTGAAAGTTTTCGGGACTTTGGATTAGAGCACGAGGGGGACGGAGCGTTGACTTCATTAGACGTGACTTCCAACTTAACTTTTAGGTTCAGTGCCTCACCATTCGGTGATCGCTGCCAGTTTTCACCTCGCGATCACTGAGATCACTGAACAGTTGTCGTCTGGTCGTCATAATGAAGTCAATCTCATTTTTGTCGAACCGTCGGCTCGACCAGGTCCACTTTTCTGTGGGCCGCTTTAGAAGAAAGAGTTCATCATAAAGAGTCCCTCTTCTCCTATAAAGTCGGCCAGCTACTGGCCCTTGGGTTCCATTGCCCTATCGAATTTCCCTACTTTCAGCTCACTGCCCCTCTTGTGCCTGCCTAGTTTTGCGTTGAAGTCTCCCATTAACACCGTATAGTGGGTTTTGGATGAATGGCTCTAGAGATATCCTCATACATTTCTCCACCTCATCGGGGTGTGCTGAGGTTGGTGCGTAAACCTGTATGACCTTCAGCGAATACCGTTTGGTGATTCTGAGTATACGCAACCCTCGTCACACACCCTGATCTTTTACAACGTTGTTAACATGAGACTGTGGACGATAAATCCGACACCCTTGGGACAGGTGGTCGCCTCCCAGTGATAGAATAAGTTGCCGGATTCGAGGATTACCGTGTCCTCCCCTTCTTGACTTCGGATAGTCCTATTATATTCCAGCGCAACTTATCTATCTCTTCTTCCAGCTCCAGGATCTTCTCGTCAGTCCTCAGGGTGCGTGCGTTATATGTTGCCAGGTCGAGTCGTCGCAGGTGGCAACCGAACCTCCACCGGAGACTTAGTACCCCTGCCCCGCCGTTACCATGGTCGCCACCGTAGCCAGGAATAGCGGGGCCGCCGGGACTGGGGGCTTCTTTGTGTCGTCGCTCATGGGGGTATATGCCATAGTTGCCACGCTTGGCGAGCGGTTGGCAACCGCAGTTTTTATTGTTTTTGGCTTTTATCAGAAAGATGCTGCCCATCTTCTGTATCAGTTTCTTTGTCGCCTCTTACGACACCCACGGGAGGATATAGGTAGTGGCTCGTCACTACACGGGGCGTCTTGTAATAAATCAGGTCAAACTCAGTTTCATGATTTTCAAATGTTGCAACTTACAGCAATGTAATAATGTTTGTAATAAATATGGATGCATCTTAGATCTCGTATTAACTAATCTAGACTCCGGAAGTTGTACTGTGTCGTTTGAAGTTGAACCATTGGTACCTATTGATGCTTATCACCCTCCGTTAGAGATCGTGCTTACACTACCAACAAGTGCTGTAAGAAACATACCATTTCCACCATGTCAGAACCTACGCACAGAATGGAATTTCCGTAAAGCAGATCTCTGCGGCTTGTACACTGATTTAAATGACTTGGACTGGACAGACCTAATGCACCAACAGGACATAAATGTAGCTATTGAGATCCTACATAATAAGCTTAATAAAGAAATCATAAACTACATAAAATTTAAATATTTTAATTTAAAATGTTTTAAAGTCGGCTTTTCGTTGCCATTGCACAATTTCTCGGGAAGCCCATAGGAAGGAGTTTGTAAGCGCTTTGTGCCAAACCCGATCGAAAGCCTTCGCAATGTCAAAACTAACGGCCAATGCCTTCCCTTGACTCTACTGCTCCGCCCATCTATGAGTCAGGTAGACCAGAAGATCACCAGCTGATCGACCCGACGAAAACCGTATTGGCGGTAACTAATCAGCTGGTGATCCTCAAGGTACCGCATGAGCTGGCAGTTTATAATGGATTCCATTATTTTGGAGAACAAGGGTGATGGCGATAGGCCTGCAGTTGACGGGTCTGAGCGGTCGCCTTTTTAGGATCGGTTGGACAAAAGCTGTCTTCCATGATTTTGGGACTACGCCTAGGGAGTAGGAGTACCGGAAAAGACGCTAGAACCGGTGCCAACTCCGGAGCACACGTCCTCAGCACAATTGGGGGATTCCGTCAGCCTGCTCGACTTGTGGATGTCCAGGAGAGAGTGCTTTGCGAACCGAGCGCTGTGAGAACCGAACATCCGGCATGGAGCACTCACACCGCGGGATGGCTGGCGGTGTGTTCTACCTGTCAAGAGTCGAGTTGGACGCAAAAGTGAGCCTAAAAGGTCGGCTTTTCTTTGCGGCGTGGGCAGTGAGTCGTCCTCCTGTGCAGAGATGGTAGTGATGGCTACAGAAATTCCTTGGACAGCCTTGGCGAGAGACCAGAATGCACGGGTTCCCGAAGGAAGGCGAACTAGTCGCCAATTCTGCCTATGTGCTCTGATTTTTTGGCAATAACTCTTTGAAGGACCTGGCGAAGTTATACTTTTTAAGCATGCTGGTGTTTACATCCCGAGCTGCCGAAGCCTCAGCCCAGGCCTGATAACATCCTGCTTACTGCGTAATGCAGTCTTACAGGAGCGACCAAACCAAGGCTGCGATCTGCCACTGATGGGTACCACAGATGATGGAATAAATAGTTCCATTCCCTGTAGCACAACATCTGTGACAGAGTCAGCAACAGCGCTGAGATCAAGCGAGAAGCAAACCCGCCCCCATGGGTAGGATGCAAAGAAAGACCGCATTCCATCCCAATCCGCCGACCTGTAATGCCAAACAGCGTGAGTCCACACTCCGGATCAGACAATGGTCCGAAGAGCCGAGAAGGGCATCGACGGAAACTTGATATCCGTCCGGATGAGACGTCAACAGAAGGTCCAACAGGAAGGTATGATCCTTCACATCTGGAATCCGCGTAGGCGAAGTAACCAGCTGTGTCAGACCATATGCCAAGGCAGTCATAAACAGATCTCCCGCATGATCGGTTAAATGTGAACCAAGCATTTGGCGTGGTGGGCGTTAAAATCGCCAACATCACGATCTCTGCGGATGGGACCTGTTGTAGCAAGGAATCTGTAGCCATTTGGACGTGGTGTCGTTGTTTGTCGGTTCGAGCTATATGGCCGGCCCATTGCCACTTCAGCTTACTAATCCTTTTGGCTATGTTTTACTCTGGTTCTACTGCAGATATCCTCATTTCTAAGTTTATCACAGAACCCCGAGCATAGCTCCTTCCATAGCTCGCTGAGCGACCTTGAGCTTCCTATATGGCCAGCAGTGAAGGACTACGTCTCAGTTCCGTATGTCATCACGGCAACACGCACTGGTTGTACAATTTAGTTTTGAGGTTTTGAGGTATGCCTGACGAGAAGATGGATCGTAATCTCCCGAACGCTGCCCAGCCGAGTTGAATCTGTCGATTGACCTCGGCCGAAGTTGACTTACCTAGTCGGACTATTTGTCCCAGGTAAATATATTCGTCAACAACTCGAGCTTAGTGCTCCCAACAACTACCGATAGGTGTGACATGGACATTAAACATGATTTTGTTTTGTCCATGTTCATCTTGAGACCTATCCGTTGGGAGACACTATTGAGGTCATTGAGCATAGTGCTTAGGTCCTCCAGCGATTCTGCCATAAGGACTATATCGTCGGCAAATCGAAGGTGAGTGATGTACTCGCCATTGATGTTAATACCGTATCCTTTCCAGTCCAGTAGCTTGAAAACGTCTTCCGATGCAGCGGTGAAGAGTTTCGGGGATATTACGTCACCCTGTCTTACACCTCTCTGCAGTTGGATAGGTTTCGTACTCTAGTTCTGTACTCGGACAGCCATCGTAGCCCTACTGTACAAACACTTTAGCACTTCGATATACCGACAGTCCATTTGGCATCGCTGAAGGGACTGCCGCACCGCCAAAATTTCGACGGAATCAAAGGTTTTCTCATAATCCACATACGCAAGATAAAGTGGCAGCATGTACTCTTCTGTACAATTTGCCGAAGGGTATGTATGTGGTCTATGGTGCTAAAGCCTTTTCGGAAACCGGCTTGTTCGAGAGGCTGGAAGTCGTCGAGTTTGCATGCGAGACGATTCGTAATGACTCTCGAAAACAGCACGTAGACGCGGCTCAGAAGGGAAATCGGTCTGTAGTTCTTCAAGAGAGCGTTGTCGCCTTTCTTGAAGAACAAGACCACCGCACTTCTGCTCCACGCCTCGGTGTAATACCATGGAGGACGGAATTAAAGAGCTGAAGGACTTCCAAGTACCGGTTTTCACCCGCTTTCAGAAGCTCGCTGTAATTCCATCCTCGCCTGGGGCCTTACCGTTTTTAAGGTGCTGGAGAGCCATTCTAATCTCGCTCAGACTGACGTCCGGATATCATCGGAATAGTGTCGGATAAGACTTGCTCTTGGATCGTTACTCACACTTGCGCGTGGCTCCAACGATGACGTGTACAGCTGCCAATAGAACCTCTCAATCTCACTCAAAATCTCAGGTGTCCCGGAAACGATGCTGCACAATCGGTCTTCAGCTTCGACAGTTGGCTCTTTCTGGCAGACAGATCTCTGGAAAGACTTTGGAGCCCTGGTTCCGCTCGATCGCTTCTTCAATACGAGCTGTATTGAAGTTGCGCAAGTCCGCCGCATGCATTTGGAGATCTGTCTGTTCAGTTGCCTGTATGCTGTCAAATCTGCTGAAGACTGCAGCTTCATCTCCCGTCTAACAACCATGAGATTAAAGTGTGATCGGAGTTTTTGTTCTTCTGCGTGAGTCTTACAGTACTTAGCTCCGACCGCATGTCCACAAGCTTGTCATTCATATCGTCCACTTCATTGCAAAATTCTAGGCACTGAAAACGATTTTGTAACTCGAGCTGAAAGTTTTCGGGACTTTGGATTAGAGCACGAGGGGACGGAGCGTGTTCAGGAGTTTACAGGAATTTTAAAATAATGCAACGAATGTGGTCTTGGACGATTGTATTGATCTTACAACAGTTGAGAGGGTAAAAATATATTACAACGACAAAGACCCGTTTGAAATTAACATTAAGTACGGACGTAATTACTACAAGTACGTTGTTTAACTCTTTGCTGAAAAGAATGCGCAGGCGCTCAACATGCCCCGGGCGTTGAAATCTTTGATTTCAACCAGAATTAAATGACACCGTAACGGGCAAATCCGGTTAAATGCCCTTGATAATCCCAGTAGAAGTTCTGATGTCTGCAACTCGAACAATGCCATCGGCTCCTGGGTGAATTGCAACGACTCTTCAGCTTCCATTTCAGCGGTGGAAGGTTGTCTTCCTGACTACCTCGTTTATCTTTAGCTATCTTTGCGAACGCCATTTCACTCTTTGTTGAAGTTCTGAGACGTACTCCTTGCTCCATCGTTCCCAAAATGCTGACGCAGTTGCTCAATGCGTTGGAATCTGGTTAATAACGGAGTGGAGTGATGCTGGTAGTCTGGTTGCGGTAGAAGTCAGTGCACGCCCAATTAAAGATGTCCCGGGTGAGGGGCGTACAATCTGCAGGATCTGAAGACAGTGGAGTGAGTGGCCGGGTTCAATATTGCTTCGATCTGGGTCAACGTGGTGTAAAGTTCTTCATACGTTAAGTGACAATTGCCCAACACTCTAAGCAAATGATATTTTGTCGATTTGACTCCCGCCTCCCAGAGACCACCGAAGTGAGGAGTATACGCCGGGATAAAGTGAAAGTTAATATTATCATTGGCCATGCTTTCGCTCAAAGAATCGCAATTGCCCTTTAAAAATTTGGACAAGTCATTGTAGGCACCAACAAAAGAAGCACCGTTATCGGAATAAATATTAACTGGCTTACCTCTTCGAGCTATGAACCTGCGCAATGCCAGTAAATAGTTATTGCTGGTTAAGTCACCTACCAACTCTAAATGAATCGCCTTGGTAGTGAGAACAGACAAAACATATATAAACCTTTACCAGTCGACACCCACGACCTTGACGAGTCGCGCTCATAACAGGGCCCGCATAATCGACTCCTACGGTTTCAAAAGGAAAGCCACCCGAAAGGAGACGCTGCTGTGGCAAGTTACCCATTAGTGGATTCGAAACCTTACCCTTCATGCGATGACATCGTATACATTTATGATAACAGGCCTTCGCTAGGCTGACCACCTATCGGCCAATAAGTATCTCTAATGTTTGCCAACAGTAGCTGTGGGCCTGCGTGCATTAGCTTTTGTTCATGGTCAAATAATAATTTTGTAAATATATGATTGGACTGTAATAATATAGGATGCTTTTTATTATATGAAAATTTAGAATTATCAAGACGACCACCAACACGCATAATTTTATTTTCGTCTAAAATACATTAAATTTAAAGTGGGCTTTTCTTAGGTAAATTTTGTTTATTCAGAAGCAAACTGTACTCTGAAAAGGAATCATATTGACACTTTGAAATTATAATATTTAACGCGTTTCGTAATTCTAATTCCGTTAAGTAATTTGAAGGAATAAACTGTCTTTACAAGACATAATGAATCGTAAAACGTAAGCTACGGAACGTACAAGGCGGAGATAATTCGAGAAACGACTAAAATCGATAAAACAATCATTATTTTTGGATGATTAGTGACTGCAGTTAATATAATATCATGACGCGTTTCCGGTAGTGTTTCAACATTCTTAGGCTGAGAAGGCCATTTTGATATGTCATACATTAAAAATCTGGACCCGACCACCACAATCTAAGTCCCAGAGCACTGATATCCACACCACGAGATATTAAGTCTGCTGGGTTCCTATCTGTTGGGACGTGTCCCCACTTATGGTCACTGGCCTTATCCAAAATTTCAGCGACACGATTACGCACGAAAGGCTGAAGTTTGCAGGGCAACATTCGCACCCCAAAACAATCGTGGAGTCTGTCCAAAAGAAGACTTGGTCAATTTTAACACGAAGGAATTTACAACCTTCTCATAAGACGAGCTCCTACCAACGCCACACAACTCAATCGTGGTATTGTTGTGGGTTTGATTAGCTACACGGCTCTTAGCCGTTAATAATCGAACCATAACTTTTGTCTTATCGCTGACGCTTCGAACATAAATGCACCGTATGTACGCTCAAGCGTCAGTGAAAATCTGGTGTAGCACCCGGCATGACTCACAGATAACTAGTCGTGGAATACGAATGTTATTTAAAGAGGAGAGATTTGATAATGCCATACCAGCGTTTCTTAATTTCGGAGACAGTGGTTCATCCCATGAAAGTTTGTCTAACCAAAGCCTTTGTATCAATATTTTCATGGTGATTACATACGGGGCTAGAAGACCCAGCGGGTCAAAGATTTGTGCAATCACTGAAAGCAAATCACGCTTAGTATTGCCATCGGGAACTAGTGAATTCAATGGAAAGCAGAGTTCATCTGAATTGAATGCCAGCCAAGACCTAACAACTTGTCTGGCTCGCGAGAACCAATATTTAGGTCAAGTGATGTGTTGGCAATTTCTGACAGTAACTCAGGATCGTTCGATCTCCACTTTCGCAATGGCATACGAGCAGATGCCAATACTTCGGCAACACCTTGACGTATGGCCTGCGTCATCTAAGTCATCAGCACCCGTAAGCAGATCATCGACATAAAATCATGCATTATGATGTCCGCTATGGCTTTATTTTTGCACTGTAGACCAAGTTGTTTCAGGCAGCGTGTTGCGAAATGGTGCACTTGCCGTACCGTACGTGACAGTATTTAATTGAAAGGTCTGTATGGGCTCACTAGGACTGTTGCCAGACTATCTGCTGAAGGTGCCTGTCATCAGAATGAACGATAATGCACCTGTACATTTTCTCCACATCTGCAGACAAAACGTATTTATGTTGCCTAAAACGTAACAAGATCGACGTCAAGTCGTCCTGAACTACAGGACCGACCATTTGTATTTCGTTAAACGAAATACCTGACGACGTCGAACCTTGCATTAAAAACTACTCTAAGTTTAGTCGTAGTGCTACTTTCACGGAGTACGCCGTGATGGGGTATAAAATACGCGCCGTTACTTAAATTAGGTCTTTCACAAATTGACATGTCCCAGTGACTGATATTCAGACATAACTTCATAATACATCTGCTTGATGTCAGGCTTACATTTTAATCTACGCTCTAAGGAGAACAAGCAATGTGTAGCTCTTTAAATGAATCTCCTAATAGACAGGTATCTTTTTGAGAGGTAACCGAACGCAAAAACCCATCATCAAGACGTGACGTATTTTTACAAAATGATCCTCACAACTTTTCCTCAGATGAATAATGAGATGACTTGGGACTTATTTCCTAGCTGCCAAAACCGCGTTAAGTCGATTCGAATATCATCTTTATTATCGTCACAAAAACAAGAATCAGTCTTAGCGAAGTTGCATCGTAAGTCATTAGACATCAATGCAGAATGATGAACACTAATTGGACCAGAAACTATCCACCCCAGCCTGGTTTCCTGTAGAATGGGCTTATTACTTCCTAACTTAATTCTTTGACCCTAACAAATCCCAAAAGAGATCAGCCCCGATTAAAATATCTACATCGGCAGGCTTGTAAAATGTAGGGTCAGCTAAGCAAATATTCGATGGAAGTTGAAAATCACGTATGCTTGATTCACGGCCTGGGGTATTGCTAGTAATTGATTGCAAAATGAAACAATTAATGTTAGCGGAATAACTATTATCTAACGACTTTAAATGTACGACACCTTCTGCTTACACGTGAGAATACACGCTATTAATGCCTAAAATCGACTTATCTATGTCGACAAAATCCAAATTTAATCGTTTGCGCATATTCTCAGTTATAAAACTAGATGTACTACCGCAGTCTAATACTGCGCGGCGATGTGTTCGACGTTATTACAATCAAGTAGTTTTATCAAAGCAGTTGATAATAATACATCTCGTTGTTCACTGCGATGCGCTACGTTTGCCGATAAAGCGACGTTGTTCACATCAGTGCCTGCAGTTGATGTCATTGACGAGTGAGTCCCTGTCCGAGTGCCCGTCTCATTCTCGAGCGATTATTTTTTTTTTTTATGCGGTGACGTGCTATCGCTTCAGTCACGTGAATCATTGTGTTGTGGCGGCGGTTACATATCTTACACCCTGGCTTTTTACAATGGTTTGCAAATGTCCTGACTTAAAACAATTATAACAGATCTTGTAAGATGGTAATAATTTCAACCTAGCCTCATTACTGAGCGCCAGAAACTGTGGACATTTACCTAAATTGTGATCGCCGTTACATTTATAACAACCCTTGAGTTGTTTATTTGAGTTTATATTATGAATATTCGATTGTTGCTGAAACCATGGATTTTAATTTAGGACTCGGCTATGCGGTGCAAAGTGAACATTACGACGTCGTCTAAGGTTTCGAGTAAATCAGCTCGGCTACGCATAAACTGAAGGAATAAATTAAATGTAACTGATTCATCCTTTTTAAATGACCTTTAAACTCCTCCCACACACGGTAGGTTTTCTGATCCAATTTATGTAACTATATAAATTAGAAGCGTGTCCCAATGCTGAACTGGTTCGCCTAACGATTCTAATGCCCTCAGGTTTCTACTTAATAAATCGATTAAGCGCTTTAAAGTTACAGACGACTCCCTAGTAATCGTTTCAAGGTTAAATAAGGCGGACACATGATTTTGAACTAACAATCGTTTGTTGTTAAACCTCTCACATAAGACATTCCATGCTACTGTATAGTTACTTGCAGAAAATCAAATGATTGAATTACCACAGCAGCAGACCCTTCGAGAGATGCGCGTAAATAATGAAATTTGTTAATTTCATCGATTTCATCATTAGAGTGAATAAGGCTAAAGAAGGTATCATGGAACTCCAACCAGTTCTCATATGATCCACTAAATTTTGGCAACTGTATGGTAGGTAACTTAACAAACTTATGATTACTGACTCGAGAACTCTTGTCACTACCTGCCGATTCGGAGTTAGCATTATGGTGATCGCTCAGTAAAATTTGAGCTTTAGCTGCGCCTGTGTAATACTGAGTTTCAAAGCATGAACGCTCAGTTAGTTGTAAGTCGGGCTTGTCGACAATACATTCTAAGCGTAACTGCACCTCATCATATAGGTTTAACAATGTGTCCAGCTTCCCCATACGCAATTGCAATTCCGTCGCGTCATGATTTTGTAAAGGTGTAGTAATCAAATCCATATAACTAATGAAAGCAGTTAAGCGGCCTTTAAAACTACCTCGCTTCTTAATCAACTCCTATCCTTCGGTCATTCCGGAAGAGACGAGAGTATTCGACCTGGAATGTATATAATTACAAATATTCAAAACAATCTCCGACTATCTAATGCACTAACTACTACTAAGCTCTGAAAACTACTTAACTATATTATACAGTATGTAGGTACTAACTCGGCAAATAATAATTTAATAATATTATAGTGACACGTAACTTTACAATATTTCTCGACGTTCAAATAATAGTAAATAATTTTATGATTTAAGCTACTTACAATACCTAATTCAATTATTATATACCCACGAAATCAAAAAAAAAATACCAACAATCGTCCTATGCTACAATTACGCTATTACTTTAGTATAATTTTATTACTATAAAACACTCTAAACAACAAAATAAATAATAATTAAAGCCTAAAAACATTAACTTGTTGTAGGTAATAATAATTAATGCTACTATACGATTTCTACTGCACAATTATACTAAATAATGTAAATAAGCAAAAATAATGTAGATTAATTTCTAACAGTATCCTTACAATACAACTTCTTACTTAATTACTGCAAATTATCAAAAATTGCAAATGTTAACCACAACGCAGTAGGTAATTAATAATCGATAGGACAATAAATTCACTAACCTTATAAGTCCGGTGATTTACATCAAATACTATTAGATTACCTTAATAGAGTGTTGGGTGACGATGAATCTTAAATTTTATCTTAAACACCACGTAATTACTGCAAATTGACCCACATTCTTGATGGCGGCGACGTAACTCCAAACTTGATTCCAACGAAACTCCACTGAATTTACCTTATTATACAGTATAATATAAATTCTGGTGCTTATTATTTTATATCCGGCGACGATCCAGGACCATGTTCGGGAGTTTACAGGAATTTTAAAATAATGCAACTTGAATGTGGTCTTGGACGATTGTATTGATCTTACAACAGTTGAGAGGGTAAAAATATATTACAACGACAAAGACCCGTTTGAAATTAACATTAAGTACGGACGTAATTACTACAAGTACGTTGTTTAACTCTTTGCTGAGAAAGAATGCGCAGGCGCTCCAACAGAGCGTTGACTTCATTAGACGTGACCTCTCCAACTTAACTTTTAGGTTGTGCCGAGGTTGGTGCGTAAATCTGTATGACCTTCAGCGAATACCGTTTGGTGATTCTGAGTATAAGGTACGCAACCCTCGTCGACACACTCCCGATCTTTACAACGTTGTTAACATGAGACTTGTGGACGATAAATCCGACACCTCCTTGGGACAGGTGGTCGCCCTCCCAGTGATAGAATAAGTTGCCGGATTCGAGGATTACCGTGTCCTCCCCTCTCTTCGGACTTCGGATAGTCCTATTATATTCCAGCGCAACTTATCTATCTCTTCTTCCAGCTCCAGGATCTTCTCGTCAGTCCTCAGGGTGCGTGCGTTATATGTTGCCAGGTCGAGTCGTCGCAGGTGGCAACCGAACCTCCACCGGAGATTCTTAGCACCCCCTGCCCCGCCGTTACCATGGTCGCTACCGTAGCCAGGAATAGCAGGGCCGCCGGGGACTGGGGGCCGTTTCTTTGTGTCGTCGCTCATGGGGGGTATATTGCCATAGTTGCCACGCTTGGCGAGCGGGTTGGCAACCGCAGTTTTTTATTGTGTTTTGGCTTTTATCAGAAAGATGCTGCTGCCCATCTTCTGTATCAGTTTCCCTTTGTCGCCTCTTACGACACCCACGGGAAGATATAGGGTAGTGGGTATTCTTACCCGTCACTACACGGGGCGTCTTGTAATAAATCAGTTCAAACTCAGTTTCATGATTTCTTAAAATGTTGCAACTTACAGCAATGTAATAATGTTTGTAATAAATATGGATGCATCTTAGATCTCGTATTAACTAATCTAGACTCCGGAAGTTGTACTGTGTCGTTTGAAGTTGAACCATTGGTACCTATTGATGCTTATCACCCTCCGTTAGAGATCGTGCTTACTACCAACAAATTGCTGTAAGAATACCATTTCCTGTCAGAACCTACGCACAGAATGGAATTTCGTAAAGCAGATCTCTGCGGCTTGTACTGATTTAAATGACAGACTGGACAGACTAATGCACCAACAGGACGTAAATGTAGCTGTTGAGATCCTACATAATAAGCTTAATAAAGTCATTAGTAGACGAGTTCCCTATAAATCATTAACTACCAATCATAAATATATATATCCAAAATGGTATACTAAAGAAATCATAAACTACATAAAATTTAAATATTTTAAATTTTATGTAGTTTATAATGATTAAGTTAAGTTTATGATATAATATTTAAATAACGCCTTAATAAATTCCAAGCCACGACTTTAAAACATTTTTAAATTAAAATATTTAAATTTTATGTAGTTTATGATTTCTTTATTAAGCTTATTATGTAGGATCTCAATAGCTACATTTATGTCCTGTTGGTGCATTAGGTCTGTCCAGTCAAGTCATTTAAATCAGTGTAGCCGCAGAGATCTGCTACGGAAATCAGGTGTGTTGTGGTGGAAATGGTGTTTCTGCAGCACTTGTTAGGTATGCACGATGGAGGGTGATAATAAAACCAATGGTTAACTTCAATGACACGTTCACAACTTCCAGGTCTAGGTTAATACGAGATCTAAGATGCAATCCATAACATTATTATTGCTGGTTGCAACATTTTAAGAAATCATGAAACTGAGTTTGAACTGACTTATTACAAGACTTTAAGTTGAAATCACCAACAATCAAGAATTTACAGTCAGAATATGTGTTAATGGCATTTTCTATACAACTTAGTGCATCAAGATATTGTTTGTGGTTGTAGTTTGGTGGTAAATATGCAACACACACTAAGAATTTAATATTTTTCGACGTTAAAATGGTAAATAACAATTCTTTATCATCAGTTAAACCATCTATGTTTGTAATCCTTTTAACGGTAAAACTATTCTTTGCTGCTAAGAGAACACCACCCCATCCGACGTTACCTGCACGATCCTTCCTTAGCACAATATACTCGGGAGGGAACAGTTCAGAGTCATATACAGAATCGTTGAGAAAAGATTCAGTAAGGATGATAAGATCACTTGATATTAAAGATATATTATTATGGAGAGTAACAGTTTTTGTACGTAGACCTCTTACATTTTGATAGCACAATAGTATATTTTTAGATTGTACTTTATTATTAACTTTATTCTTTTTTTTTTGTGGGCTGTTTTATACGAGAAAAAACTTAGTACTTTCTACTTGTGGATTGGTCTTTCGAGGTGTGATTATTGGGTAACCATAGTAGTTATAGTCAATATTTATATTATCTAGTATATTTTTGTAATAGATTTGTAGTATATTGTTGTATGCATAATGATTGTTTTGTAATTCCAAATACATTAAATTATTAAATAATTATATTTTATAATTATATATTAGTGATCCACATACGTATGTAGGAGCACATAGAATTATATTAGTATGAGAAATATGGTGTAATACTTCCCTTATGGTTTTTA
The DNA here is from genome assembly GCA_029286625.1 of Parnassius orleans. Taxonomy (NCBI): domain Eukaryota; kingdom Metazoa; phylum Arthropoda; class Insecta; order Lepidoptera; family Papilionidae; genus Parnassius; species Parnassius orleans. The sequence goes on along the minus strand of JAGSMP010002683.1, from coordinate 15,017 downwards.
CTAACTCTATACAATCACATGTGGTTCTAAAATCTTTTTCACCTATCATAATAATACAATAGTCCCACATATCGTATCCATGCAATTTTTTATCAATGTTCTGAAGTAAATATTTAATATTACTATTCGGCGAGAAATAGCGGATGTAGTCAAACTGTTTATTAAACAGCTGACATTGTACCCCAGGATGAGCTGTTAGTCAGGATACACAATTTGGGTCTCTTACTTTGATCAATTTCTAAGTTTACATTACTCGTATTTTTTTTAATAGAATAGTGTGACAAATGTGCACACAGTCCACCTGATGGTAAGTGGTTGCTGTGACCCATAGACATCTACATCTATCTTCAATAAAGAATCAAAATGCAGATGCGTTTTGATTCTTGCGCGATTTGAATTTCTAAGTTTACATTACTCGTATGCTGAATTAGAGAGGATTCTTCGGATTCTTTAGCTTGCACTGCCTTTTGAAGGGTTATAATTTGATGATTAAGGTCCGCTATATCATTTTTGGCTGACTTCGGTTGCAGCTCGAGATCTTTAAGATTCTGCTGGAGGGTTAGGATGTTCCTGCTAGAGAATTCATCTGTCTTGTTGTGACTGGATGTCCTGGGCGGTGTGGCTATTATATTTATATCTGAATATCGTAGGGAACTTCTAATTTTCTTTTTGATGTTACAATTTGATTTACTTTCCTTTGGCGGTGTTTTGGATAGAAAAGCCTTTAATGTGTTATTTTCTTTGATAAGGTTGGACACTTGTGAGCGGAGGTCGTTATTGTCTAGAATAATGTTTTCAAGTTCCTTTTGTGTTATGGCAAGGTCCATTCGTAGCTGTTCTATGATGTCTCTCATGTCCTTAATAGAGACAGCTTCCGTCATTGTGTAATCCATACTTTTTGATAACAAGGTTTCATCAGTAGTTAGATAATCGGAAAAAATGTCTGTGGTTTCTTTTCCCGATTCTGTGCTAGCTGGAGTAGACAGTGGCGTGGTCTCCTGGGCAGTATTAGAAGATAGAATTACATTATCGCTTATATTGTGTACCAACATCTTCTTCCTCAATGTCACATTGCTCTCCTCAGTAGTTAATAAAGTTTGCCCAGCTATTTTTTTATCGCATGATTCGCATTGCCATTTTTTACTCTTGTCTGGATCGCTAACACAAGTAAATTCAAAATATTTTTTGCACAAGGTGCACACAATTGTGCTTTTATAATCAACACGACTTTTACCTTTATAGCATGTAACATGTAGTGCCCTCTTGCGGCCGCTGTTGGTATCACTTCTAATCTTAGACGACATAGTTAATTAATAATTGATTGATTGAACGGTAATAACACCAATTTCTCACGACGCCTGCTAGATGTCGCTGAGTATCTGTATATGTCTAACAAAGAAATGCACTGATTGGTCAATTCAATCCGTGGTAGTTCAAGTCTACGATAAAACGATATTTTTATTGCTTCACAACAACAACAAAAAAAACCTTCAGTGCACTGATATTATCACAGAGTCAAGAATACTTATTTCTTATTACTATTACAACTGTTGTTCACTAGTTAGGCGTCAATGTTTTATTTTAACTTTGTAAATTTTGAAAAACTTACGTATTGTTCACAGCACAATTTTGTCCAAAGTTAGTTTCTGATCACATAGATAACAATCACACACAACGGTTACACATCAATGTTTTAATTTACATATAGTTCACCACAATAATAACTAAACTATATTTTTAATTGAAATAAAACTACGGAGCTGATGTAAACAAGAGCACAGTGCTGCCAACAGATTCAATTCATGGTAGCGATCACCGATTGGTTAGAGGCACTCTGAGCACAGTGATGCCACCAGATTCAATTCATGGTAGCGATCACCGAATGGTTAGAGGCACACTGAACCTAAAAGTTAAGTTGGAGAGGTCTCGTCTAATGAAGTCAAAGCTCCGTCCCCCTCGTGCTCTATTCCAAAGTCCCGAAACCTTTCAGCTCGAGTTACAAAACCGTTTCCAGTGCCTAGAAGACTGCAATGAAGTGGACGATATGAATGATAAGCTCGTGGAAACTGTCCATGCGGTCGGAGCTAAGTTCTGCAAAACCCGCCGCAGAAGGACACAAAAACTCTCCGATCACACTCTTAATCTCATGGCTGTTAGACGGGAAAAGCTGCAGTCTTCAACAGATTTGACAGTATACAGGCAATTGAACAGACAGATCTCCAAATGCATGCGGCGGGACTTACGCAACTGCAATACAGCTTGTATTGAAGAAGCGATCGAGCGGAACCAAGGCTCCAAAGTCTTTGCCAGAGATCTGTCTGCCAGAAAGAGCCAACTGTCAAAGCTGAAGACCGAGTGTGACAGCATCGTTTCACAGACACCTGAGATTTTGAGTGAGATTGAAAGGTTCTATGGGCAGCTGTACACGTCATCGTTGGAGCCACACGCAAGTGTGAGTAGCGATCCAAGAGCGAGTCTTATCCGACACTATTCCAAAGATGTCCCGGACGTCAGTCTGAGCGAGATTAGTATGGCTCTCCAGCACCTTAAAAACGGCAAGGCCCCAGGTGAGGATGGAATTACAGCGGAGCTTCTGAAAGCGGGTGGAAAACCGGTACTTGAAGTCTTAATTAAAGAGCTTCTGAAGAAGCTCTTTAATTCCGTCCTCCATGGTGGCACTACTCCGGAGGCGTGGAGCAGAAGTGCGATGGTTTTGTTCTTCAAGAAAGGCGATAACGCTCTCTTGAAGAACTACAGACCGATTTCCCTTCTGAGCTGCGTCTACGTGCTGTTTTCGAGAGTCATTACGAATCGTCTCGCACGCAGACTCGACGACTTCCAGCCTCCCGAACAAGCCAGTTTCCGAAAGGGCTTTAGTACCATAGACCACATACACACCCTTCGGCAAATTGTACAGAAGACAGAAGAGTACAATCTGCCACTTTGCCTTGCGTATGTGGACTATGAGCAAGCCTTTGATTCCGTCGAAATTTGGACGGTGTTACAGTTCCTTCAGCGGTGCCAAGTTTACTGTCGGTATATCGAAGTGCTGAATAAAATACAAAACTCAATAACCATTACCACCTATCAAAACTCCATTGCTGAATGTAAGCCTCCCTCATATATTACCTCATAGGGGGGAAGTGTTTGTACAATAGGGCTACGATGGCTATCCGAGTACAGAATCAGAGTACGAAACCTATCCAACTGCAGAGAGGTGTAAGACAGAGTAATGTTGTATCCCCGAAACTCTTCACCGCTGCATTGTAAGAACTTTTCAAGCTACTGGACTGGAAAGGATACGGTATTAACATCAGTGGCGAGTACATCACTCAGCTTCGATTTGCCGACGATATAGTCCTTATGGCAGAATCGCTGGAGGACCTTTCACTTTCGAGAACATAGTAAATTTGTACTTAGAAAAGCAATTACCTATCTCAGTGGTGCCAGGGATAGAACCAGGCTGCTTAAGTCTATAGTTTTAGAAACTATTCCACTTCCGATGGTAGAAATTATTCTCAAAATTATTTAAATAAAATAATGTTACTCGTATTAGAATTTACTCTGAAGGTTAAAAAATAAAAGTGTGAGAGTGGATGTTGCTCTCTTGCTTACGCAATTAATCATTATCAGGAATAAGACAGCGTACAGCACGACACATTTAGTGTAGAGAAATTACAGTTCGATCAACCGTAATATTTATCAGTCACAATCACACATTGGTGTAACGTGAAGGATATAGTTACATGATAACACCAAAGTATGCAAAGCAACAGCTACACTACTCCTCTCGATGTAACACAGGGCAGCCTCTCAGCAACACGATCTTTCTTGCTTACACTATAAGAACTACTACACGAATAGAACCACATCACTTGTCTTATTTAGGCAGAATCTCCGTGTGCATGTAATGTTTTAACCCAACGGGCATAATAACGATATGAGACTCGTAGAATTACAGACTGTTCTTCTTAGTGGCCCGCACGATACTTTATACTGCTAAAACAAGTGGGAGATTAACATTCTACCTTCATTTGTTCATATTTCCTTTTATTTTTTTACCCTTAAACAATATATAACTATAATATATAACTTATTACAATAGATATGTCAAGAAAGTGAAAAGTCCTTTAATTTACATTTTATCGCTTTAAAGAGTCCAATAATAACGTATATACACTGCGCCAATAATACTAGAACAAGAACTATAACGCTGTGTGTTTATTTTCTACTGCTCTCTAAGAACACTTTTCAGTGAAAACGAGAAAATTTCTTCCGTCCACTAATTACGTGGGCGAGAACTGTCGTCGGCAAACTGCGTCGCGCCATTAGCGCAAGGCTTATAAGTGCGATCTATTAACGCTCCAAGTAGTGATTCGTCGAGTTATCTTTTCTTTGCAGTTCTTTATTATATTTTAACGTGTTTTGTTTAACTTAAATATATTTATTATTTCAATGAAAAATAAAAGATCAGTGTGCTGAACCTCCCTACAAAAGAACTGGCTGTCACAAAATCTCCATATTTTTAGACGCTGATGATAAAGAGGAAGTAAGATGAAGTGGCAGCCTCGTAACTTTAAAACCGTATTAACCTGGTAAGATATGACAAGATGTTGCATCCCTTTGCATTTTTATTGCATTTACCACGGGGAGTGCTCAGCGGAATTGTTCGGATTAATTCGTCTTTATAAAATTTCACCATTGCACATCACGACAAAACTCACGATACAATTTACACCATCTGAAAGCTTGGCGGACCACGACTATTTGATTAACTAGGAGTTTTCTTCCTTGCACGATTTCTTTGTGGAATTGGATACCACTGGCCAAGAAACGAGCTATAGTCCATTTTAAAAGACCGACAACGCACCTGCAATTCTCTTTGTGTTGCAGTTGTCAATGGGCGGCGGTGACACTTAGCATCACTTGAGTCGCATGCTCGTTTGGTTTTATTCTATAAAAAAGACATTCGATGGATATACCTGCCTCAGGATGGCGTTTGTGCCTTTTCATGGAAGAGGCCTATGTTTAATACTTGCGGAGGGATGAAATCATCATGTTGTTGATATAAGAATACTTTGTAAAGCCTCGTTTTCATTGGTCATTATGACAGTAATGCAACGACTGGCTTTGTCATGGTCGAAAAAGGTTAAGAAAAAACAAACAAACGAGGTTATAAATATGTTTTAACTAGAAAGACGATGGAATACCTCATAGTCATTGATTACACTGCTGCTCTATATATTTCAAATAGAAACCCAGCCGTGGACAGACTGCTAGTACGTAACAGTACCAAAGGGATGTCACATAACCCATTTGATGGTAAGTGGCTTATGTTGCCTACACATCTGTCCTCGAATCAAAACACAGTAGCGTTCCCATCCCTCAGTGCTGAGATGAGTAAAAAGCGTTTCCGGTTCTCATCTCCTACTATACGTTACACAGAGGCACTGTGCGTAAGTATTGTGTGAGAACAAGACAGTTCTGACATCTAACCGACCTATTCGCAGCTTTGAGAGAATCGTTAGCTACAAAAATGTTAAATACTTTCAAGTTGAAAATTTTAATTAAAAAGTTTAAGTAAATAAAGAAGTGCTTTTATAAAATTAATTTCTACATTAAACTCCACATCTAAAAATGATAACTCAAAATTCTTCTCTGAGATTTTTAATTCAAGATTTATTTCACTGCACTTGTTTTTGATTCATTAAACCGCGGGAACTGGAGCGATGTTACAGAGATATTAAAATGAAGCCTGAAGAGGGATTATACAAGTTTTAAAATATTATAAACATGACATTTTCTTTACATAAACACTGTAATCTTTTTTTTAAAACAGAAGTCACAAACGAACTTATGGGCACTGCAACATAAAGACACTTGAACCAACTTTAAATAAACATTCCCTGTGTGACCTGACTAGCTTGGACTTTATTTTTTGAAGCAAGTTAAATTATTTACAAAATAGGAGTTTTGTTTAATGGGGAAAGCATAATTATGCTAAAGTCGTTTACATTTTCCTTTCCATTCATTTCGGAAGACAAAAGCTGAAGAAGGAAGAGACGGACTTTTTTTATATAATTTCTTTTCAATATCTTATAATGGGTGACGTTATTAAAAATGTCGTTCAAGTAACGGCAGCTTGACTTTTTATGTTTTATTTATTTAGAAGTTTTTAAGATTGGTGTAGCAGGGGGAGGGGCTACAATTTCTGAGCGGCACGTGCCAGCAGTGAAGGACTGACCACTTTTCAAATCACATGGAAGGACCTCAGTCTTTTAAATGTAGTTTAAACTTCTGACATAATTTTTTATTATTTGCTAATAAATGATGTATTCATTTGATCATTCTTCAATGATCAATTGACCGTGTAGTGGCGTTGAATATCCACTACCCCATATCGCCCGGTAGGTGTCGTTAGAGGTAACGGAGATCGGCAGCTGAGACAAACCAGGAGATGGGCAGCAGTGTTCTACTAATAACACTATGCTACAAAAAATACGGTTGCCGACCCGCCTCCCAAGCGTGGCAACTATGGCAAATATGCATATGTTCAGCTGTGGACCTATGATAGGCCCGTTACGGTTACGGTACGGTGATTGATTAATTGATACCTAGACTGTCCGTGGTGTTAAATGACGTATGAATGTAATATTTATTGAAGATCGTTGTATGAATCGACATCAAACATATTAATTTAGATACAAAATACCTCAAAAAAATTAACAAAGACGAAACAAAAGCTTCCAATAAATTATTCCTTTTTGTATGTTGGAAAGTCATTCCGTTCCTCAACACTAGATGGCGTTAACTGTCTTTTAATTTCGAGTTTTAAACTAATCGAATCTCATCTTAAGGATAAGAATAACAACTCAGTTACTAACCGATCTCAAAAAAGAAGGAGGTTCTATTTTCGATTGAATATTTTTCATGTATGTATACTTACCGATTTTTTGGAAATGGCTGAACTGATTTAAATAACTCTTTTGTGTCTAATTTTTTGTACATAAACTCAAGGGTCGTCCCGTGTAATCGTAAAGAAAAAAATCTGCCCCTGAGGGTGGATAAATAGAGGATGTAATTTTTATATTGTAACCATTTAGACGAATTTCTAGTTGTTACCTTGCGTTAAAGTTTGAACAAAAAGTAAAAATTGACTTCAAAAACTTAGAACATTTAATTGCTTCTGAAGTCGGGGCTATAATTTTTTGACATAACACGACTATGCACTGACTACTGATTCAGATTCAGAAAATTATTTTATTCTTTTTTTATTTGTAAGTTGGTTAACTTTTATTGGAAAGTTAATCCTAATAAAAGTTTGTTCTAATATTTGTGGAACCAGAGTAAACGACATAGCCCAAAGGATTAGTAACCTGAAGTGGCAATGAGCCGGCCATATAGCTCGAATAAGCGACAACAGATGGAGAAGAAAGGTTCTCGAGTGGCAGCCTCTTACCGGCCGGCGAAGTGAAAGGCGTTCCTCCACTAGATGGAGTGGCTACCTGGTAAGACATGCAGGAAGTCAATGGATGCAGGTGGTTCAGGACCGTGCTTTGTGTTTCAGCAAGGTTTGTAATGATGATGATGATGAATATTTTTATTTCTATTAAGCATGATGTATTTTTTTAATTATAATTAGCATTTCCGTTGCGTGCTCAATCAATCAATCAAATAACTCATACAATTAAGTTTTTATCATTACGTAATATGTTACGTAATAAAAGTGTAAAATTTTATTTAAGAATAAAAAGTATACACACATACGCAATACAATTTCCTCGTGTATTGTGAAGACGTTTTTCATACTTAAGTTACACGTGGACAAACCACCACCACCACTTACCATAAGGTTGACTGTAAGTTCGTTTGTCACGAAAGTTTTATAAAAAAGTAAAAAAAATATCTAGTTTCATGCAGAATTATTTTGTTTCACCGTGTAGTGGCGGTGTAAGAATATCCACTACCCCATAATATCATACTGAAGGTTATAAGAGGCGACAGAGCGAAACAAATCAGGAGATGGGCAGCAGCGTCTTTTTTTTTATATGAGAGGGGGCAAACGAGCATACGGTTCACCTGATGGTAAGTGACTACCGCCGCCCATGAACAACTTCAAAACCAGGGGTATTTCAGTTTTGTTGCAAGCCTTTTAAAAAAGAGTAGGCTCTTTTCTTGAAGGTCCCTAAGTCGTATCGGTCCGGAAAAATTGCTGGTGGTATTCGATTCCACAAGGAAGTTGTGCGAGGAAGAAAACTTCTTCTAAGTCGCACAGTAGTGGGCCGCCAATCATCCAGATGGCACGGATGGTATTTCGAGTTCTGTCGCGATGTGCGACGGTGAAATTGAGCGGCTGGAATCAGTCCGAACAATTCCTCTAACCACTCCCCGTGGTAGATACGATAGAATACGCAAAGAGATGTCTTCTTAATAACGACTAAAAATAAAAAAAACTGCGGTTTCCAACCCGTTTGCCAAGCGTGGCAACTATGACAAATATCCCTCTATATGGCAATCTGTGGGGGAGGCCTATGTTCAACAGTGGACTTTAACAGGCTGTAATGGTAACGGTTCATGTGGGATTTGATCCTGCGAGCCATTGCATTTAAACGTTTAGCCATTGCGCTCTCAAGCCGTCAAACTACAAAATTTCTAAGCTCAATGAATTCATTTAGTAATTCTCCTGGTTGTAAAAGTTGTAACTTTTTACCGCTAGATGGCGGTAACAGTTCGTTAGTGTTGTACCTGCTTATGTGTTTGAGAGGTAACAAAAACAATCATTACTGAATTGTATACAGTCATTTATTCATTAAAATCTATCAAAATTGCACCGTGAAACATAGGCCTACCCTATAAATAGCCTTATAGGGGGAGACGGGAGGATTGTTGTGAGATTGTTTCTTATAGTCGCCTCTATCTACATCCACCATACCAAATAGTAACCTTTTCCTGCCACTTCTTTTTCTGCCACCAGGGCGTTGCCACTTTAAAATGAGGTGATGAGGTTTAATATTTGACAGATTTCATAGCGGGGAAGTTAATTATTAGTTCGGAAAATGTAAAGGTTAATGTTTATTTCTGTACTATTAGTTATAATTTTTATCAATTAGATTAATAATAAATAAACCCAACCACAGATATTACAAAAATCTAAAAAAATAAATAAAAAAGAATTAAAAATGTTCAAAACATTAAAGAGCAAACCACTGAGGCAATGTTTTGTGTATTAATTTATTTTTGTTAAAACTCATAAACTTTTATTTAAAACTTCTCAATGAAATGATATTGTGTAACAAAAAACGTTACCTCTGGAGCTCGGAACCGGTTTAAAGCGAGTTAATTTCGATTAATTACCGGTAAATATATCGCTCCTTCAATTACCGGTTAAACAAGTAACCGGTTTTTAACTAACCTAAACGATAAAGGTTACAGTTACTTACCGGTTTTGATATCCAAATTAACCGGTTAATTCCGTAAAACGTAAAAGATTATGAATGGGATAGGTAGATTCATGTTGTGAGGTGCTTATGCCGTGTCGCCGCATGCGGCATACTTATGGTCAATTATCTGCTTTAAGCGATAATTTCTCGCAATCAGAGTGTCTAGTGGGAGTTTGGCATTAACGAAAAACGTTAAAGTATTAGAAAGTATTCGCGCAAAGAGCCCGTGGAAAGCAGTTATTGTGTTTGGTTTATACGTTAAGACTGGACTTATCTCATACGAAGAAAATAATTCATTTTGTGTATCGGTTGTTTATTTATGATGTAAATAGAATTTGTTCCATGTTTACGTTTTAACAGTGAGCACGCGGCAGCTTTTGATGTCACACGGATGGGCCGGCCCGAACCAGGGTAATACCACGACCTCGCAGAATACTATGAATGGTAGCGGAATCAAACAAAACTACCCTAGGAGTACCAACACACCTGGTGACGGAGAATCCTCGCTGAGCATCCACGCCCAAGCTGCCCTACTACTTTCCTGAGCGTGGGTGACCCCTTCCTTCGTGCGTATGCAGGGGGACGAAGGAGAGAGAAAGGACAAGGAGGGGACGAAGGAGGGGACGAAGAGAGGACGGAGGGGGGACGAAGGAGGGGACGAAGCCGACCTTTCTTTTTAACCGAGACTCAGGTGTCCTTAAGTGTCGCTTAAAGGCTGATACTTCATATCTCTCATAGACCTACCCGGGTACAAATTAGAACACTCCCTCTGGAGAGTTTGCGTATGCGTCAGAAGACATCTGTTTTCAACTCCTCAGCAGTCTTGAAGGTACGGACCTGTCCATCCTATGACTGCGCGTAGACGGCGACGACTATCCCCGTGTCTACAGGTGCCTCTATAGGTCCCATAGCGGTAATGCCGAAACAGACCGACTCATTGAACACGTCCAAATGGCTACAGATTCTGCTACAGCAGAGATCGTTATCCTTGCAATTTTAACGCCCACCACGTCGAATGGCTCGGTTCATTTAACCGATCATGCAGGAGATCTGTTTATGACTTTGCCTTGGCATATGGTTTTACAGCTGGTTACTTCGCCTACTCAGTTTCCAGATGTGGAGGATTATACACCTTCCTATTGGACCTTCTGCTGACCTCTCAACCGGATGGATATCAGGTTTCTGAAGACGCCCTCTTGACTCCTAGGACCATTGTCTTGTCCAGAGTGTGGTGCCACTCGCTCCCTTGCAGTTGCGTTCTGCAGACTGCCGCCGTGTTTGGCATTACAGGTCGGCGGATTGGGACGGAATGCAGTCTTTCTTTGCATCCTACCGTTGGGTGCGGTTTAGTTCTCTTGGATACCTCCCAGGGTTGTTGCTGATTCTGTTGATGTGGTACTTCAGGATATGGAACTTTTTATTCCAACTTCTGTGGTGCCCATCGGAGGCAGCTCTCAGTAAAATAGCATCACAATATACCGGGCATAGACTGACGCATCAACATCTCGGGATGTAAATACCAGCGCTCTTAAAAAGAAGTATAATTCCGCCTCCAGGTCCTTCAAAATAGTCATTGCCAAGGCAAGGTCAGAGCACATCAGCAGAATTGGCGAGAAGCTAGTTCGCCTTCTGCATTCTGGTCTCTTGCCAAGGCTGTCTAACGGAACTTCTGTCAGCCATCTCTTCCATCTCAGCACAGGGAGGGACTCACTGGCCCATGCCGCAAAGGAGAAAGCCGATATGTTAATCTTCCTCTCGACTCGAACTCGACTCTCGATGACGGGGGGAACACACCGCCGACCATCCCGCGGTGTGATTGCTCTATGCCGGATGTGCGGTTTACACAGCGCACGGTTCGCAAAGCAATCCTTTCCCTGAACGTCAACAAGACGAGTGGGACTTATGGAGTCCCACCCATTGTGCTGAACACGTGTGCTCCGAAGTTGGCACCGGTTTTAACGCGTCTTTTCCGGTACTCCTACTCCTAAGGTGTAGTTTCGAATTCATGGAAGACAGCTTTGGTCCACCCAATCATAAAGCCGTCCGCTCCTCCTTCTTCTCAAAATAATGGAATCTATTGTAAACGGTTTTGTTGGGTCGATCAGCTGGTGATCTTCTGGTTTACCTAACTCATAGATGGGCGTAGGTAGTAGAGTCTAAAGGAAGGCATTGGCCGTTAGTTTGGACATAGCGAGGCCTTCGATCGGTTCTGGCACGCGCTTCTGAAGCTCTATTCCTATGGGCTTCGAGAAATTGTGCAATTGGATCAACAGTTTCCTTGCTGATCAGAGCATCAAGGTTGTAGTAGACGGTATGCTCTGATTATAAGCCTATTAAGGCTGATGTTCCACAAGGCTGCGTGCTATCATCAACGCTATTTCTTCTGCATATAAATGATATGTTGCAAACTGGTAACTTTCATTGCTATGTGGACGACAGCACTGGTGATGCTTTATATACAAGCCGTGCCAATATTTCTCGGGAAAACGTTGCCGAGTACCAGAACAAACTTATGTCTGAAGTCGAGTCTGCGCGTTTATCGCTAAAAAGAACCCCTTTGTCGTACCTTCACAGTTTCAAGGCACTCCTTTGCTGCCTTAGCTGTCACTTGGAAGGGAAGGCAAATTGGCCTCTAAAAAGCTTAACGTGCTCAGCAGAGCGGGGCAGTATTTCATGTCGGCACATCACTTGCAACTTTACAAAGTGCAAATTCGGCTTCACATGGAATACTGTTCTCATCTCTAGGCCTGGGCACCCCAGTGCCAGCTCCTTCCATTTGACCGCATCCAGCGCAGAGCGGTTCGAATCGTTGACGTCCGAGTTCTTTCTGATCGCGTCGATTCACTGGCACTGCGTAGGGATGTTGTATCCCTTCGCATTTTCTATTACATCTACCACAGGGAGTACTCTGAGGTTTGGATAATTTCAGCCGCCATATTTCACTAACGCACATCGCGTCAAAATTCACAATACCATCCTTTCCATCTGGATGCTTGACGGTCCACCACTCTGCGTTTTACTAGGAGTTTTCTTCCTTTTTTTTTATAGGATAGGGTGACAAACAAGCACACAGTCCACCTGATGTTAAGTGGTTGCTGTGGTCCTTAGATATCTACACATATCCTCGTTTGCGAATCAAAATGCAGATACGTTGTCACCCGTGAGGACTAAGATGGAATGCCTCTTTTCCAGTAAAAGGGTCTCCGGTTCTCTAAACTCACCATACGAAACACAGCAGTGTTAAGCTGCTATTTACGCTAATATTCTGTGAGGCGTGGTCCTTCTTCGGTAGAGCCAGCCCATTCGTGCTACAGCTATACTACTAATATAGCTGCAGCATGGCTCTACGTATAAAACTAATAATTCCTTAAATAATTCCTTGCTCAACTTCTCTGTGGAATTGTTTACCACCGGCGATTTTTCCGGACCGATACGACTTAGGGACCTTCAAGAAAAAAGCTTACTCCTTCTAAAGGCCGTCAACGCACCCAACTTTCATAATATGTATTTGGTAAAATCTGTTATTTTGACATTACAAACAGATACTTCAATTTTATTTATTTAAATAGATTTAATTCCATATTGGTTCGCGTAGTGTATATTTTCTTTGATATTGGTAAAGTATGAAGGTTGTAAAAACTCAAAAGCGATCACTATATTATTTTGATCTTGAGGCGTGAGGAAACTTGGTTGCACTTTTAATCATTCTCTTTTATAATTCAATACAAGATCGTAAATATCAGTGTGATTTATACTGTTGAGTATCTAGTTCATGGGGAGTTATTAATAATTACTGTTAGTAAATGACAGGAATTTTCAGTATATGTATTTCGTGACAGTCGACAGCAACGCTTTTAATAATAATGATTTGTTAGATTCAAATTATTATCTTTCTTTATTGACTTCAGTATCAGTAAAGTCAATTTCGTCTATGTGGTTACCTTCTACTCTATTTAAAAAAAACTAATATTTTTAGTAGCATCTTGTACGTATACAACATATTAAGATATGCTTCAGTTCCTCATTAAAGAGATGTGAAAAATGGTAATTTATTTTTATTAATATATATAATAACAATTTTTTTTTATCGTTAAAAAGACGACTTCTAATTAAACTTTATTTACCTCAGAAGTGGTAATTATTAGTTTTTGCAAAGACCGAGATAGAGGTTGGTTCTAATCATGAGCTTCTAAATCTAAAAAATCTGGTGATCTGCCTCACTTCAGTCCTAAAAATAACAAATACTGTAACATATAATTTCATCAACTTTAAAAAAAATCGTGTTTTCTGTTAAGAAAGTTCATCATATATTGCGATATATTACTAAAACTAAAGGCATTGAATTAAAGATGCAAAGCGTAATTTTAGTTGAAAACTTTCAATATAATTAAAGTCAATATAAATATATAAGGTCAAATTAAACATGATATCGAAACTTAATTTTAAAGTGGAGATAACGCATAATTAATTGAAACAAAACTTATCTCTGTTATTTATAATACGGTAATTGCTGAAAGATGAAAAAATATGAGGGATGTCGTTATAAGGAAGTCGCGTTGATGCAATGAATATATCGTACGTGCGTCTAAAACTTCGTGAATTCAACAGAGCGCAGCCGTACAAAGTTGAATACAAGCGGGGTAAGGAGGGCAGGGACATTACAAAGCTTGGTTTTAACCGGTTAATTGTTACTACCTAAACCTAAATTTGGAAAACCGGTATTCCACAAAACCGGTTTGTGGAATACCGGTTTAAATTCTAAACCGGTTTTGGGTCAATGACCGAAACCGGTTTCGAATTTAAACCGATTTCAACAACCTCTGTGTCAACTAGCGACATCTGGTGAGCGGAAGATAATTAGCCCTCATTTTAAAAAGTCAATTTGCTTTCATCCCAAATTTTGTACTTTAATATCTTTACAAACTTTTTTCTAACAGTCAACATTAGCCCGAGTGCACACTTGTATAGATGGGAAACAGCTGAAGCGTTAAACGGATTAAGTAATAGATCACTTTGAGCTTTTTGTACAGAAACTGTGGTATTTAACCTTCTAAGTTAAACATGGTCTCAAGAAAACAGCATTTAACTAAGGTATTAAATCTTATTGTGTAATTATGTGTCGTTCAAATATTGTTTAACCGGTTCGTCATATAAAGTATAATGAATAAAAATAACCCATAGTAACTAAGCTGTTTACATTAATTATAATATTATTTTATTCTAACCTTTACATTTAAATAATTAAAACAAAGACTTTGCCTTAGTTTGGAACACATTAAAACTAAACAAAAGGAGTCCACCATGAACTGACCATCAGGTGGAATGTGTGCTCGTTTTACACCCTTATTTGCATAGGTTATGGTGCTGTACTGTTATTTTATGCGTAGTTACCGTTACCGTTACAGCTTATTAAAGTCTAAGACGATGACGATTACGACGGTGATGATTACGAACACGACAATGACGACACTAACATAAATATAAGTTTAAAAACATCACTTGCTTTGTCATAAAATCAATCTTAAAACATTATTACTATAAATTTATCTATCATGGAGGCATTTTACATACATAAAT
>JAGSMP010002682.1:0-20141 GCA_029286625.1 Parnassius orleans | reverse complement strand
TTCTAAACCGGTTTTGGGTCAATGACCGAAACCGGTTTCGAATTTAAACCGATTTCAACAACCTCTGTGTCAACTAGCGACATCTGGTGAGCGGAAGATAATTAGCCCTCATTTTAAAAAGTCAATTTGCTTTCATCCCAAATTTTGTACTTTAATATCTTTACAAACTTTTTTCTAACAGTCAACATTAGCCCGAGTGCACACTTGTATAGATGGGAAACAGCTGAAGCGTTAAACGGATTAAGTAATAGATCACTTTGAGCTTTTTGTACAGAAACTGTGGTATTTAACCTTCTAAGTTAAACATGGTCTCAAGAAAACAGCATTTAACTAAGGTATTAAATCTTATTGTGTAATTATGTGTCGTTCAAATATTGTTTAACCGGTTCGTCATATAAAGTATAATGAATAAAAATAACCCATAGTAACTAAGCTGTTTATATTAAATATAATATTATTTTATTCTAACCTTTACATTTAAATAATTAAAACAAAGACTTTGCCTTAGTTTGGAACACATTAAAACTAAACAAAAGGAGTCCACCATGAACTGACCATCAGGTGGAATGTGTGCTCGTATGACACCCTTATTTGCATAGGTTATGATGCTGTACTGTTATTTTATGCGTAGTTACCGTTACCGTTACAGCTTATTAAAGTCTAAGACGATGACGATTACGACGGTGATGATTACGAACATGACAATGACGACACTAACATAAATATAAGTTTAAAAACATCACTTGCTTTGTCATAAAATCAATCTTAAAACATTATTACTATAAATTTATCTATCATGGAGGCATTTTACATACATAAATTATTGAACATGTCCCTAGTATTACTATTTACTTACTATAATTGGAGATTGTTTTTCGAAATTCGAAATCTCTGATGATGACCCCAATGAATTCTAATTTTGTATTATTATATCATAGGCTTAAACGGGTAATCTTATTCTTAATAAGATTTATTTTTTTGTATTATTATACTCGATTTCACAGTCAGTTATTTATTCATGGTGCCATAAGTCTAAAAAAATAAACAATGTCAGAAGATATACAAGGAAATTAGGATATCGCTTATAAGTAATTGTACAACCTTTTTTATTAAATGTTACCTTTGTCCTGTGAAAGTTTGTAATGATGCTGATAATAAATGCCAACAACTGAACATAATTAAGATACAATTTAAATTAAATCACTATAATGATGAAAAACTAATTTCTTAACACTTGTTTTTATTAATCTAGTCCTCTTAAACGCAGAATATTTGCAAACACTATCGCATCGCTAGAATACTTTTTCTTAAAAATAAAATAAAATCATACAAGAAGACGTAATTTTGCCCTGACATCTTTGGGTAGAATTAATTCTTTTGCTACAACTGTTACTTACCAGAATTGGTATTTAATAAAATTTGGTGTCTGTATTGATTGCATATGAGCATTTTCCAGAATCTTTAAAATTGTCGTATTTCAATCTCTAGAGTGTTAAAACGTTATAACGTTTCTCCGGTAGTTGGTTTCTGCGATATTGCATTTCAACAAATTGTGACACGAGTTGGGTTCGACAGCGGATACCTTTTTGTTCTACGTTGGTTCCACTTTCTTAGAAATTCATAATGAATATTTTATGAACTAGTTTCATCCACGGCTGCGCTTTGTTTGCTCGTACGTTGCGATTTCATTGCGATTTTTTATTTTATTTTTTTGCATAAAAAGTAGGTATAGTTGCCGGCGTCTAACTTGGCAAGATTCTTTTTATGCGCAGAAGTCGTTTTTTAGATCTCTGGTTATCAAGCAGGGCGCGGGAACGAAGTAGCATCGTTCCGAGCGCGCGATTGGTTGGTCAGTCGGCTTCCTAGCGCGCGATTGGCTGGCCAGTTGACTTCCGAGCGCGCGATTGGTACGCCTCGTTGTACATGCGCAAACTTTCCCCCACTATGCCAAAACATTGCCAAGTTAGTTGCCGTATACTATACCCGTAACAGTATCATCTAGACTAAGATATGCAATCATCACTACCTCTTAATAATCGTGGAAAAGGGAACCCATGATCTTGGCGGAAGGACTTATCTTTAATACTTAGGAGTTTGAAATTATGGCCTTTTTTAATTCATTGATTGTGGTTTTGTTTTGGGACCGTAATGATGAAACGCTTAAAATCCAGCGCAGTACACCAACTTGCAACTTTAGCGGTGCGGCGGAGAATTTACCCCTAATGTCATGTACACCTTGATCGACTTGTTCCATAGTGAATCTTCTAAGTACCTACAGCGCGTAGTTCAAATGCTTCCATTTTTGTTAACACGTTACAACAAACCGCAAACAAATAAATTACCGCAAATAAAAATTTGCATAAGGTAATCAGCTTAATTTATTTCAGGTATCTCACAGATATTTCAACTTTCGCAATCAGTATATAATTTAAAATGTCAAAATGTATGTACCGCATTCTCACTTTGAACGCTCTTCGTGTTTACCAAATATTATATACGGAGCATTTTTTTCTATCCGGAGGAAAATTTTAATTTGAGCAAGAAATATACTCATCCGCTAGTCTAGTTTAGTAGTCGAGCAGATCTTTCCAACAAAGCTAGCTAGCTTTTTTGGAAAATTTTGGCTTGACTCAGGTCGCTCAAATAGTAAATTTTTGATGTACTATTTGAGCTACCTGAGTCAAGAACAGATTATTTTCAGATCAAAAACAGCGAGGTTTTCTTAAAAAATCCATCGAAATTTTTAACAAATTAAAAATTACATTGCTATTGCAATTAAGTTTCCATGTCGTTTGTACTAAACACTTAACTAACATACCAAATCTAATTAGCTTAGCTTATCGAAACTAGCAGCCAGAGAGCCTGTCATAATCCGTCTCAGCTTTAGATTAGTTCCACAATTCAATAGCTCTTGTATTTCATTAGTTTAAAAGATGTATATAAAAGGATGGGTGTAAATAGAAAAAATATTTACTAACCAAAGAAGCGCATCACTTTCGTCGCAATATTTTTTTATTAATTAATAGGCAACGTTCGAACCTGATGCTATGGCAGTGTTGCTGTAATTGATTTCAGGAGGTCAATTTCAGGAAACAAAAGCGATTTTATATTACTTAACTTTTTCATGACCCCAACATAGGGAATTACCAATTGTCTTTAACATCATTGATTCATTAGCGCTTTATTGTAAAAGTAATATTATTAGAAATGGAAGCCGAAACTAAAATTTCATTAATTTCATAAACGAAAATCTAAATCCATGTATTATGTTATTGAAATCGTACTTTGCATTCTAGAAAGAACACCGTTAAGAACAACCGTAGAACTACCACATCATATATGGCTCTACCACGTTAAAATACCATCAGGTGGACTGTTAGTTCGTTTGACACCTCAGTTTAAAAAAAAAATTATATTAATCGCAGTAGTCACTTATTACTACTATTGCTATTTTCAAGGAACGCCTTTAGAAGCTCTTTAGCTGGACTTTTATAGACATATTTTGTGTTTTTATTTTGAGTGTGTAACTTGGTACACCACCATCTTCTTCTTTCTTTACTTTACAATAGTTCTTTGCATAAAAGGTTGTCTGGAATAAATCGCTTTCAGAGTAATAAGACCGCCTATTGTACCTATTCAGACATTGCCTTTTTAATGTTTACTATATATTGGTCCATAAAAAATAATATATTTATTGAATGACTAGCTGTTACCCGCGGCTTCGCCCGCATGGTCACTGGGAAATGAACTATCCATTGCTTTTTGAATTGAAAGAAAACTGAGTTTTATAGATTTGTCAGAGATGCAGCCATTAAAAGGAAACTGAGAAAATTGATTCGTTAGCCTATTTAAATGTTTTGAAACGCAACGTATAGGAAAAGCACATGAAAATAGCCTGTTTATTCCAAATGGTAATGGATTTTTTAATTAAAGGAAACTGAGCATAATTATCCGTCAGGGATGCGGAGACTTTGAGTTGAAAGGAAACTGAGCTTAATAGGTCCCAGAGTGCAGCATTTGGAATTGAAAAGAAACTGAGCTAAATGGGAAATTTTGAATTGAAAGGGAAGATCTGTGGGAATTTGATTAATTGATTGGAATTTTGAAAAACTAACTGAACACTATTTTAAGACGCTACTGTACACAATGTTATGTGTTTTCCATCGGGGAAAGAATGAGATTCTGGGCATTTGACACGCGAACATGCTACATGCTAGCCGACCATGAGAGAAGCAATTTTTTCTAAGTTGACCTCGCTACCCGTGTAACGTTTGCTCTTGCGCTTTATTAATTGTCATTGCAAAACTGAGTTTAATAAGGAACTGCAACCTTTGAATTGAAAAGAAGATCTGTGGGAATTATAGGATCCGTGGTATAATAATATTTTCACCTTTTCCTACGCCTGTCAATTGTAGCACTGATTATGTTCCGTCCAAGATGTGTCACACGCAGCCTTGTCCTGTTACATAACCGAGGAGCATCTAAATTTCGCATTAGCATGACTGGGACGCCTAATTTTAATTGAAGCTTATGTGAGGCACAACAACTCTAGAGAATTTAGAAACTCTCGGGATATGAAGCTTTGTTCTGTGTCCATAACTGTGTCTACTGACAAATACTTCATATTCCTGCTACTTCGCTTAATATATCTGAATTTATTTTGTTAACGCTCTCATTTTGGTGCAAGAATCGCCCTTTCACATAACCATTTGTCTTCATGCATGTTGTTCGTTAAATCTGAATAAACGCTCGCAATTAATCGGAATGACTCTGTACTAAATTACAAAATCTTCGTCAATTTAACGCAGCCTCAGCATCCGTTTTCAACCGCCCATCGCCAATTTTCACAGTGTGTCAGCATAGTTTCCAGCATTGATATCATTATACAAATGCACTCGTATTCGTAGTTAAACTGAATTTTGTCACCCTGTTCCATAAAATAGACGACTTGAGGGCATGCTTAATTTCATCTGCAGTGCCTTTTGAATGACAGGTAAAGTTTGGCGAAAGTCACCAGCCAGTAAAACCACCATTCCCCCATTACAACGGTATTAAGGCGCAATCCTGTAGCGTTCGATTTAGTGCTTCTACAGCTTTTTTATGCGACATTGTACTTTCGTCCCACACTAAAAGTTTGCATAATCGTAGCATTATACATCGTGCACTATTTTAAGCAGTTGCAGATCGGCGATTCTTCCTGGGCTAGATTTAGAGGGAGTTTTAAACAGAATGTGCAATGGGCCCGCTTAGCAGCGTGGCGGCTATACCGAGGATGCTATGCACACAGCAATGTTTTTATCTTTCCGTACTTGCGCTAATAATAAATTTAATAAAAATGTCTCCCAGTTCCTCCAGGGGCAAACTAATAAGAAAAGTTCATTATTTCCAGACCTGATTTGTCCAATACTTTGTCAAAAACCTGTTTTGTTCGGGAAGCAAGGGTAACAATTGGCTACTTGCTGCTGCAAAGCTGTATATCGTAGTTTGTTTCACGTATAATTCTCATCACTTAGTTCATTTTCGGTTGTTCGCTGAGGGCTTATCATTCCAAAGTCGCTTAATTTTTGCCTTCACCATTGCCATTACTTTATCTTCAATTTTTCCAAGTGCTTCATTATAAATGTGTCTATTTGTATGTCATGTTCGCGTGTGTCTGCTGTAACTTTCGCAAAATATCTTCCGCCATGTACTTTATATTTGTCCCACAATTTATGTGCATTAGATAGCCTGCAAGATGATATGAGAGTTGCATAAAGATCCCTAATTTTGGCTGGTGACTGGCACTGCACAGCTTCATCCATGGTTTCATCCCAGTGATTATCGTTTTCTAAAAGATGCAGAGCTTCACATGCTTCTATAAGTTCGCATTCCTGACCGTTGACAGTTTTAAGTCTTTGTATCCTGTAGGACCCCGAAAATGGTGCAGCAGCAATCGTAAATAGAAACATTCAAAATTAGTTACATGGACGGTATACACACGACCAAGGGCATCTGATGACTTTATTAACCGCCAATTTGCAACAGGCGCCTTGAATACGGCGTTTCCACCTTCCTAGATGTGTTCCAAGCATAATAGCGGGGACTTAGAATATAACAACGTTTTGCAAGGGCCAATGGAGCGTTAGTGTAGTTTTGGTGGTGTACGCAATTCTTTCTGGAAATTCTTCGGTGAAATATACGCTCTAAATTTTCTAAGTGCACAGCAAGGTGAGTAACTGTGCCTTTCGTGTAAAGGGAAGCCAGGAGACGCCACGCTGCCTCGTTACTGCTGACATAACGCCCTGCTTGAAAGGTCTGTATCATTAACGGATTGGCCTCACCTTCACTCCTGAGATTAAATATTGCTTGGTCGCTTCCTTTATTTATGTACTACAGATATACTGATTATGGACAGAGCTACATGCTTCACATTAATGTGGGTATTAAACATTTTATATAGAATGGGCGAATATGGACAATCCAGCTGTTATCTAGGTTTGAACGCTCCAGAGCGAGATTTGATTGTAACTTCTGCCACCATCTTCGGGAGGTCTGGTGTCTGTATAAAGGGTAATATTGTCATTGTGCACTGTTTCTTTTAATAGCTGTTTAGGGAATTTCTTTTGTACATTTTCTTCTTTCTCATACATGGCGATATTGAATTTCGTGCCCACATGGACCGTGAATCATATTTCGGACGATGGTATCATACAATTCATTATCTTGCTCAGGATCCGGAATCGGCGCTTATTATGTCGTCTATTTGGCTACGCAACTTCTCTTGCCATATTAGAATGTGGGCATGCGGTAATCCTCTTTTGCCATTCAATTGAATAATGAAGCACTGCACCTCTCCGAAAATTTTCCTTTGTTAATTACATACATTAATTTTGTACTTTTAATCTAAATTTTAACGGTGGTAGAGCCACGCAGCTTTTGCTGTTGCACGTACGGCTCGAGCGGGTTAGACCACGACACCCTCACAGAATACTGGCGTGAAGTAGAAGCCTGCTTTGGTTTCTCTGGTGGCAGGTAACCGAGGCCCACTTTCCCTCCATCAACATGGTAGCGAATTAAATCTTAGACTACTCCCAGGAGGGTACCAGCACCCTGGAGAATCCTCGCTGAGCATCCACGACCATGCTACTCCACCCTGAGCGTGGTGCTCAGGCTGCCCCGCGTATTCTGGGGCAAATTCCGCTCAAAACAATAACTGTCGGGGCAAACTGAGCAACAAGACTAGGCGACCCCGCCACGCTATCCGTGGATTTCGCAACATCAGGGACTCTACTGAACCTAAACGCCGTCCATCACTATCTCGAGAAGGCAGCCACTTTGCTCTTTCTGACCGAGACGCAGGTGTTCTCCGGCTGATACTCGTATCTCTCCTACCTGGGTACGAATTGAACACCTTTGTGCCCGGCTGGAGTTTATGTATACGTCAGAGAGGACATCTGTTCTCGACGCCCGGCAGTCTTGAAGGTTCGGACCTGTTCATCCTTTGGTACGCGTAGATAGCGACGACCATCCGCGCGCGTTACGGCAGCTCTTATAGGTCCCATAGCGGTAATGCCGAAACAGACCGACTCATCGACCACGTCCAAATGGCTACAGATTCTTTGCTACAACAGGTCCCATCCGCAGAGATCGTGATCCTGGCGATTTTAACGCCCACCACGCCGAATGGCTCGCTTCACGTTTAACCGATCATGCGGGAGATCTGTTTATGACTTTGCCTTGGCATATGGTCTGACACAGCTGGTTACTGCCTACGCGGATTCCAGATGTGAAGGATCATACACTTCCCTGTTGGACCTTCTGCTGACCTCTCATCCGGACGGATATCAGGTTTCCGTCGATGCCTCTCGGCTCTTCGGACCATTGTCTGATCCGGAGTGGTGCCACCACGCCCCTCGCGGTTGTGTTCTGCAGGTTGCCGCCGTGTTTGGCATTGTCGGCGGATTGGGACGGAATGGTCTTTCTTGCATCCAACCCGGGGGGCGGGCTCGCCGGATGATCCCAGCGCTGTTGCTGTTGCGACTCTGTCACTGATGTGGTGCTACAGGAATGGAACTATTTATTCCATCATCTGTGGTACCCATCGGAGGCAGATCGCAGCCTTGGTTTGGTCGCTCCTGTAAGACTGCATTACGTAGTAGCAGGAGTGTTATCAGGCCTGGGCTGAGGCTTCGGCGGCTCGGGATGTAAACACCAGCATGCTTAAAAAGAAGTATAACTTCGCTCCAGGTCCAAAAGTGTTATTGCCAAGGCAAAGTCAGAGCATTATGGCAGAATTGGCGAGAAACTAATTCGCCTTCCTTCGGGAACCCGTGCATTCTGGTCTCGCCAAGGCTGTCCAAGGAATTTCTGTAAGCCATCACTACCATCTCTGCACAGGAGACGACCACTGGCCCACGCCGCAAAAAGAGAAAGCCGACCTTTAGGCTCACTTTTGCGTCCAACTCGACTCTTGATGACGGGGAACACACCACCGACCATCCCGCGGTGTGAGTGCTCCATGCCGGATGTGTGGTTCACAGCGCTCGGTTCGCAAAGCACCTCTCCCTGACATCCATAAGTCGAGGGCCTGACGGAATTCCAATTGTGCTGAGAACGTGTGCCCGGAGTTGGCACCGGTTCTAACGCGTATTTTTCGGTACTCCCACCTCCTAGGCGTAGTCCTGGAAATCATGGAAGACAGCTTTTGTCCAACTGATCCCTAAAAGGCGACTGCTCAGACCCGTCCAACTACAGGCCTATCGCCATCACCCTTGTTCTCCAAAAATAATGGAGTCCGTTATAAACTGCCAGCTCATGGTACCTGAGGATCACCAGCTGATTAGTGACCGCCAATACGGTTTTCGTCGGGGTCGATCAGCTGGTGATCTTCTGGTCTACCTGACTCATAGATGGCGGAGGCAGTAGAGTCCAAGGGGAGGCCGTTAGTTTGGACATTGCGAAGGCTTTCGATCGGGTTTGCACAAAGGCCTCTACGAAGCTCCTTCCTATGGGCTTCCTGAGAAATTGTGCAATTGATCACCAGTTTTTGCAGAACGGAGCATCAAGGTCGTTGTAGATGGTGCATGCTCTGACTACAAGCCTATTAACGCTGGTATTCCATAGGCTGCGTGCTATCACCAACGCTGTTTCTTCTGCATATCAATGATATGTTGCAAACCGGTAACATTCATTGCTATGCGGATGATAGCACTGGTGATGCTCTATACGCCGCCGTGCGAATATTTCGGGAAAACGTCGTTGAGTACCGGAACAAACTTAGTTCTGAAGTCGAGTCTTGCTGAACAAAGTCTCGGATTGGGGCGACTAAATCTAGTCCAGTAATCCTCAGAAGACAAGTTTGCGCGTTTACCGTAAAAGAACCCCTTTGTCGTATCTCCTCAGTTTCAAGGTACTCCCTTGTAGCCTCAGCCAGTATCGGAATCCGCGTCGACATATCGAGGGTGCAGTTTCGCGGTCACTTGGAAGAGAAGGCCAAATTGGCCTCTATAGCTTATGTGTTCAGCAGAGCGACAGTATTTCATGCCGGCACAACGCCTGCAACTTTACAAGCACAGGTTCGGCCTCACATGGAATACTGTTCCATCTCTGGCTGGGGCCCAGTGTGCCAGCCTCCACTTGACCACATCCAGCGCAGAGCGGCTCGAATCGTCGACGACCGAGTCCTTTCCGATCGACTCGATTCATTGGCGCTGCGAAGAGATGTTGCATCTCTTTGCATTTTCTTTCGAATTTACCACGGGGAGTGCTCTGAGGAATTGTCGGATTAATCCCAGCCGCCAATTTTCACGAACGCACATCGCGGCAGAACTCCAATACCATCCACACCATCTGGATGATTGGCGGTCCACCACTGTGCGATTTAGAAGATGTTTTCTTCCTCGCACAACTTCCTTGTGGAATAGTTTACCACCAGCGATTTTTCCGGACCGATACGACTTAGGACCTTCAAGAAAGAGCCCTTCCTTTTTAAAAGGCCGGCAACGCATCTGCAATTCCTCTGGTTCTCTGGTGTTGCAGTTGTTCATGGGCGGCGGTAGTCACTACCATCAGGTGAGCGCATGCCTGTTTGCCTCTCCTATAAAAAAAATACTCTAGCAACTAAATCGTGTGTTGTACTGGCCCGGCATTAGCTCCTCGGTTATTTCTTTCCATGGGATTGCAAGCAAAAGTAACAAAAAGATCAGGTCTTCCTAAGTTCGTACATAGGCGAATGCGTCTGTGTACTCATGTAGGTAGGAGGACTGTTAACGAATGATGAGGGCAGAATTACCATTTTACCTAAATCTCTTATTACATTTGCGTCGCTAAAACTGCATCTTGTAAATGTATATAATTCAACGCGCAGCTTTTTTGATTTAAAGATATAACGGAGACGTTCACTTTCTACCTTCAAATACATGTCTACCAAAATTGATGAAACAATTGTCTACACCGGCCAAGAGGTTAAAATCATTTTCTCGCAACATCATATGATACGCATAAAATCCATGCATGATACTTTTTGTTCGAGTAGGCTCCTTTGTGATCGGGAATGAGTGGAATTTGAAAATGATAACCTCTTGTCCTTGGTAATAAATCAATGGGTATTGCAGAGCGTCATAAACTTGTGTAATGGCTACCCATTGCAACTATCATCACGTGCTCGCAAGACAATGTCTCGTGAAGAAAATTGATCACCACTAATTACGGCTGCTATTTCGTTTATCAGCAGGTAGCGCCTCATGCTCCTCCTCGAGGGTCCGATCCGCGAATGACGACTTTATAATCCTCTTCAGGTGGTTTTCAAAGCAGTTTTAAATGTTTTGACTAAAATGTTACGTGTTCATGCAAGAATCTTTGAATTTTGAACACTGTCTCTCTCTCTAACTCCTGGATAAATTTGCAGCGACGGTCTACTCTAATTTCTTCGTCACCCATAAAATATACTTGTAAAAATTTATGCTGTTCGTTTTCAGCTGAAAGTGAACCTATTCTATGATAAATTTGCCTTGCACTGTAAATGTAGAAAATCCCGGCATTATTATTTCCCGGTCAACCCGAAGGACGTCATTTCAAAGCATGAGTTATATTTGGAACCTGCAAAAAGCGCCGTGACTCATTAGAATCATATAAAAAGAGTTTTCAAAGTTTCTGGTTCCCAAGCAACGGAAGATATTTTGCCATTGAACAGCACATGCCTGCGGTCTCATCTTCCATTTTAAAGCGCTGCAAAATCGACACGCCTTGTCCATCAGTCCGATAACAACTAACCTGTGATTTTTATAATCAATCAACGGATCATAATTGAATGCTGCGTCTTTAAAAACCGACCAATTGTTTCTTTGAAAATTTTGTCGACGTTCAGCTTGAGCTGCATTTGCATCTCTTCGCCTGTGTGTTGTTCTGGTGTTTCAGATGCCCTTATAGTAGATTGACGTTCAGCTTGCTCAATGAGTCTGTGTTGAGTTTCATCAGGTATTTCCGCGGTTCTTAAGGCGCCTGACGTTCCGCTTGTTCGAATAGCCTTTGCTGACTTTGAGCAGGTGTTTCAGTAGCTCTTAAAGTAGATTGATGCCCTGCTCTGTTCAAGACGCTTTGCTGACTTTTATCAGGTGTTTCAGTAGTTTCCAAAGTAGCTTGACGCCTGTTCATTCCAGACGCCTTTGCTGACGTTGAGAAGGTGTTCCAGCAATGGTTTCCAGCTATCTCCTTCTTTTGTTGCAAACTGCCCCACGCATGTATTAGATGCGTGAAGTCATTATAGCGAGTGCGAAATCCACCTAGGGTACGTTAATGTAGCGGCCTGTGTGGACCTGCCTTACATTGTGTAAATGCTTCGTTTGCACTATCAGTCCAGACGATGGAGTTTTATCATTTTTTTTGAGCTTTTAAGATATTTATTTAATTCCTGTTAGATATAAAGCATTGTGGGAGATGAGCTCGATAAAATTGACCATGCCGAGAAAACGTCTTAGCTCTGAAACAGTTTTCGGCTTCGGAAATTCCACAATTGCCTGAACCTTATCTTGCAACGGCCTGACACCATCGGTACTAATTTCGTGTCCCATAAATTCTAGTTTAGTTTGTCCTAAACGACATTTTGCCAAATTAATTGAAATTCCATATTCATTAAACTTTTTGAAAATTATTTCTAAATGTTGTCTGTGTTGAACTTCGTTGTCACTAGCGATAACTAAATCGTCTAAATAACAAAAGACAAAATCAAGCCTTGTAAATGGAATTATATAGCGCTGGAAGGTTTGCGCTGTCCTCGTAAACCGAAGGTCATTCGGGGAAACCTGAAAAGCCCGAATGTTGTTATGATAGCAGTTTTTTCCACGTCACCTGGCGACAGGTATAAAATGATAACTTCTATTGATGTCTAATTTGAAAATATCTTTTATCCGGGAGAATAAAAGTAAAGTTTCAAGCGAGGAATCGGGTATCTGTCGGGCTTTGTTATCGCATTCAGCTGGCGATAGTCCCCACAAGGTCTTATATCTCCATTCTTTTAGAACTACATGGAGTGGACTAGCCCACGCGCTCTTCGAAGGACGACAGATGCCCAGTTCCTGCATGATGCGAAATTTTCTTTAACCTTTTTATACCTGTCGGTGGCAACGGGCGCGCTGGTGCATCGGCGGACCAGAGGTCCAGATATGGTGGACGACATCGTGTTTCGCGGTTTCTCGGAATGACGCCGGTTTAGTAATGTCCGGCACTTTGACAATAAACCTGATACGGATGATTCAAATCAATAGTTTTAATACTAGGTTGAGATACATTGACAACAGATGCCGAAACATTCAATTCTGTGGTTTTATCTATTAATTTACGCGTTTAAATCAACTAACAACTCCCATACGCTAAAAATCTGCGCCCAAAATTGGTTGTTTGACATCTGCTACCACGAATTCTCAACGATAAGGTCGACGTGTTTAAGTAAGTAATTTATATTCACTGTAATTGGTTTGCACGATTTTTTCACGGCTGGTAAAACAGACACATTACACCCGTGTCGACTAAAATCTAAGCCCAGTGTTACCATCTGACACACACAAACGATCAATGGAAAATGGTACAGACCTCAAGATCCTCGACTGTACCGCTGCTCAGTTTTCCGGCTGCTTTGGTTTCCGCGCACGGCTCCGTACACTTGTTGGCCTTTTTCTGAACCGGTAGTGGTAGGTCAAGCAGTTCTCTTCCGGGTCGGCGGGAACCGCCAACGCCGTGACTGCGAACGATGACGGTTGTGATCAGGCGCGAGACCGCGACCCGCTGGTCGATCTGGTCCACGGTAGCTTTTATTTAGCCACCCAGCCCTTAACAGGGCAAGCGGTTGGGCAGCAGTAGATGCTGAGCTGGCGCGCGTAAGTAGCGCGGCGGCACAGGAAGGCCGCACAGCCTCCATGACGTTATCTGCGACTCTGCTAGGTTGTCCAGGTCCTGGAGTCGGACATGTGAGCACGGCTCGCACCTGTGTCGGAAGACGATTCTGCCACAGCACGCGAAGGGTTTCATCAGGAACCTTATCAGTAGCGAGCTGCGCATCCGACGGAGCAGCAGGGATGGTTTTGCTCGCCCAGCCCCAGCCTCGCCATAAGTTTCTGATCTGCCTCGACATTGACCTCATAGATGTGGAGCAGCCGAGCTTTTGCGCATCGTACTTGTGGGTAGGAGGCGATTTAGTAATATGTCTTTCACTTGCGCGATGACCTCCTTACTCAGCTTGGACACGACCAGGTCAAATTCGCCTATGGCTCATCCTCTGAGGTGTGAGGATAGCTCGTGCGCACGAACCACAAGCGCGGCTGGTCCGTCCAAAAGTCCGAGAGCCGGGAATGTAGAGACACTGAATCTACACCTGGCGCCATAATGGCGGTGGCGCGGGCGGCTGGATGTCCTGGACGAGGCACATTAACAAGCGGCACGTTCTGTAGCGGTGGCGGAAGCGGCACACCATGTTACTAATATAAATTGTCCGTCCGATCACAACACACGCGCGAAAATTGCCCACTACTGTGTTAACATCACGTCGGGGTCACCAGTTTAGAGCTGACTTATAAGGTCCCTACGGGTGACCATAATTAAAGATTGAGTTATTTTTAGAACATATTTATTTTATAGGATAGGAACGCGCAATACAGTTGGTGGGCAACTAGCTACTGACTGCAATTCTTAATACTAAGTGGAGAGTTACAATATTACTGAGTATACATATATGTGGTAGATAGGTACAATATTACTAAGTATATACTAGTGTGTGTGCGCAGCACACCTACATATGGATACTGTCTGTCGGCTACTTTTGAACATCGTACCATATTTGTATGTTTGATAATCTTATTCACCAAAAACATATGATATTTCAGCGAATTTTTAAATTAAGATTCTAATTAAGAAACAAGTTTTAGCTATTTATGGAAAGAATTAATCTTTTCCAATAAAGGTTATTTTAGTTAGTAACAAAGCTCAATAACTGCTCAATTGGAATACTCGGTAATCTGTCGTCACTTAACACAGATTAATTCATGGTAATTAGCAATCAACAGAAAATGAATGATAGTTAAAAATACATTTTCCTCATTCATTATGAAATTACAGAAAACTTATGAATATATTATATTTTATGTAAGGACTTCAAACGCTATGTGGCTGCATTTGACGGCCTCGGTAGCGCAGTTGTTAAAAGTTTGTCTGCGATAATGCGGGCGTGGTCTATTCCAACATAAATCGTATATTTGTATAACCTTGATTCTACATTTTTGCAAAAATAAAGATATTTATAATAAGTCATAAAATTAAAAATTTTGTACAACTGACTTCATATAAATAAAATAAGAATATCATTAATGTAATAATTAAATACGCAATTATGTATTAAGGATAGCTCAAAAACTACTAGTCAGATCTTGAACAAGTTTATATGGCACCATGAAAAGCAGCAGTTTTCAACAAAAAGAATCAACAAAATCGGTTCACCTAAAAAGTTCTGAGGTAACACACATAAAAATAAATTAAAAAATACAGCTGAATTGAGAGCCTTTTTGAAGTCGGTTGAAAATTGACAAGGAGAAAGGTGTGTGCGGCGTTAGGCGATTTCTTCACTATGTGCAGTGACGACCTGATGATACATGCTAAGAAGGCAAGAGAATAGTGAATAGGATTTTGTGAAGCTAATCTAGTCAGTGCGTTTTACCATCTTCGAGTATATCGCCACTTTACACAAGATTGAATAGTAGTTAAGAATCCACCATCAGATATTTATTTATTTATTTATTTTATTCTTTATTGCACCAAATATGTGTACAAAAGGCGAGCTTAATGCTATATAGCATTCTCTACCAGCTAACCTTGGGTAGAACAGAATGGCAGTTAAGTGTTATGATCTTCATAAATATATACATGCAACATATATATAAATACACACATATATAAATTATATACGTATATAATAAATACACACATTTATACATATATATCTCATTAATAATAAATGTATATATAAATAACTGTAAACATATAAAGTAAGTTGACTCAACTTTGTAGGCTACGGATATGCTCGTATAGTTTTCTTTTAAAAATATTTTGCAGGTATTATTCGCAGGTCAACAAGGCAATTTGTTTCAGAGGGAGATGGAAGTAACTGTGAAAGAATTTGACATAAAACCAGAATGGTGGGGAGGAGTAGACAGTAATAAACTATGTGAAGAACGGAGGTTGAGAGAATGAGTGTCACTAAATCTTTCTTTTAGATAAAGGGATGAGGAAGAATCATCAAGAACTGAAAACAGGTTGGACAGGATTCGGAAATCACTGCGCTGGCGTATAGTCAACCACTTTAACTGAGCATATTTGCACAGGCCAAAGATGAATCGTTAAGTAACCTGTCCAACCTGTTTAGGAGCTCCTGAGAAATATTAGTGAGACAAACATCGGCATAGTCAAATAATTGAAGAATTAGAGATTGGACGAGAAGAAAATTAATAGCAACCTCAGTTTTATTTTCTGATTGTTTATACGAATTTTAGAACGTAAAAGGTCTCTGGTGATTATCTTAAATGTAAAACATGCCACATTTATAGATCCCATCCAGGCAAATCTTCTGATAGTATGATTTTTTTTCTTCTTTTATTCTTTTTGTAGTAAATATCATTCTCCAAAATAAGTTTTTCTATTTGTAAGTCTAGATTTGTATGTTGGTAATTTTTTATATCTATTAGGTTTGTAAATTTTACTATTAAAAAAAAAGTCAGTATTGTCATAAGGTTCTTGAACTGGATTTCTGCTTAAACAGTCTGTTTCTTGATTTAAATATTTAAATAATACGTCAAATCCCTCAGTTCCTTTCAGTTCTAGCCTTGATATTCATATTTTCTAATGGTTTATGGTCTGAGTATATCATAAATTATTTTCCCATAAGCCAGTTTCTGCTTCTTTTATTGCTAGACATTCTAGACATATCTCCTTCTTCTTTTTTAAGGTTGAGTTAATTTCGTTGAAAAATGAGCAACTGGCTTACTGTTCCCGCTTTTATCTTCTTGTTTCAACACAGCTCCCACTCCCTTGATACTAACATCCGTGTTAAGATCCGATAAATTATTTTCATGACAACGGACAACATATTATGTTTGTGTTATATAAGTTCCAAGCAACAGCGCTAGATGGCGTTCACCTGTGTTACATGTAGTATTGGACGAATTAAAATGGTTATTACCTATTCTCACCACTGAGTACTGTGTTTTATTTTTGGGACATTGTTCATTAGTCCTTTGACTGCCGGTTTAAGGCTAAGTAAAATTGACCTGTACAAAGTCCATTGCAGCGCCGAACGGGCAGTGGATCGCTGCCAATTGTGCTTTTGCTGGCCGCAACGGGTGCCGGCGCAAGCGCAACCGCAACAGTGGACGGAGTTACAGCGGGGGAGCAGGCCCTGGGACGTTCACCGAAGCAAGTGGGAGGAGCAAGAGGAGGAGGATCTTGTGCGACATCAACCAGAGCGGCCTGCTGAGGGGAGGAATTTTCAGACACCCACCGGATCGCGGTAGGCGCAGAGTGGGAGGTGCCCTTCTTAGGACATCACCAGAGCAGGCTGCTGAGGGGGAGGAGTGCGACTGTGACACCCACCGAATCGCAGCAGGCGCAGAGGGGGAGGAGCACCGCCGATGGACACCCATGTGTCGTGTGAGTTTGTGTGAAGATTAAGCCGTGAGTACAATTTTGAACCTTATTATCAAGAAGCTCTAGACTTGTAAAGTTTTCAAAGGCAGTGCATGTGAAGTGAGTAAAAAATTAGAAATGTTTAGGACTTAAAATATTTTCAACAAAAGTGTACCTACGGGGAATCCATGCCGGTTTTAAGAGCAAATTTTATAAGTTAAAAAGACAGAATAATTTGGCACAATCTCAGACTTGTAAAATTTTCGATATCAGTTTAACACAGTCTACTACATCCCAAAAATCCAAAATCAGATAGTGATGCTAAGAGTGTCATAGCTGATGAGTCTGTGAAGGGCCTGAAAGGCCAAATTTACTACAGACCAGTGGTGAGCTATCGATTCCACAAGTAGTCACTTGTGTTTCAAACATGCCTGGTAAGTCTTATTGGCTACCGCCCTAATAAAGGTAGAGTGTCCTAAAACGAATTCTACCTTTGTCCTGAGATCTCTTCTAGATCAGGGTCTCAGGCATCGTTTATAACAGAGTCTGCTGTACAAATGTTGGCACTCAAAAGGACTCCTGGGGCCAGTCTTGTATCAGGTCTTGGCGGTGACCAAGCGACCTTAGCTTCAAAGTCGTTTGTGTTTATAAAAATTCAGTCCCGTCTTGACCCAAGCTTTACAACTAAAGTTAAAGCTCATGTACTCAGCAGAATCACAACCTTTCTACCAAGTAGTAAGGTCGTTGTTCAAGTGTTGCCAGCACTTCCGTCAAATATGTTGGCGATCCTACATTTGATATGCCAAATAAAATCGACTTGCTCCTAGGGGCTGAGGTATATAGCCAGATTCTAATGGAAGGGATAATCAGGGCCCGTCTGATTCAATAGTTGCTCAACGCACGAGACTGGCTGGTCCCATCTGGCAGAATACCCAGTCATAAGGGAGAAGTCAATGGTAGCGAAACGTGCATGAATGTTGTAAGTCTGCACACTATGCAAACCAACGAGAACGAACTTCTAAAAAGATTTTGGGAATGGGAGTCCAAACCATCTGTTGGTATGTGCAACCGTTTGTCTCAAGAAGAGCAGAGATGTGGGGAATTATTTACCAAATCAACAAGGCATGATAAGACCGGTAGGTATATCGTACGATTACCATTCAAAAGGGAACATCCACTATGTCTACATGGTAATCTAAAGGATATAGCGCACAAAAGTTTTCTGTTTTGGAAAAGCGTTTATTGAAGGACCCAGAACTTAAAGTCGCATACTAAGGGTTATAAATGAGTATATAAGTTCTCATATAAGCTGGAGTTCTAACGAACTTGCGAAGAAATCAGATATTCTCCCACATCATGCCGTAGTACGTCATGACAAGACCACAACAAAGTGTATGGTTGTGGACGCATCTTGTACAGAGTCAAATGGGAATTCTAACAATGAGTTGATGTTAGGCCCTACGCTTCAATCGGAACTTCGTCATATTATTATACGATGGCGATGCTACCCTATCGCTCTAGTAGATGCTTAGCTGACATCGTCAAGATGTACAGGCAATTAAGAGTAGGTGATGAGGACTTAGATTTTTAGCGCATATTTTGGCGCGAAAGTCCAGATGCTGAACTTCAGCATCTTCGCTTTTTGCGAGTTACCTTTGGCACCTCATCAGCACATTATTTGGCTGTTCGATGTCTTCAACAACTAGCCCATGACGGAGGTTCCAAATTTCCAATAGCGGTGCCAAAAGTGCAGTACGAATTTTATATGGACGACCTGATGTCCGGTTGCTATACGATAGCCGAAGGCGTACTTATTTACTGAATCGTGGTGGATTTCCTCCACTTCGGAAGTGGTATAGTAATAGCGTGGATTTATTGAACAGAATAAAGACTGACACGAAAGAATCCAATCATTCTTTGGTGTTGAAAACAGACGAAGTGATCAAAATTCTCGGCCTGAAATGGAACAGCACTGCCCAATCTCTCGTTACGAAGCGTATAATGATGATGAGGTTGGTTGCGCCAACCGTCAATGCCAGCGAAGATCTTTATACAGAAGATGCGTATCTGAATCAACTGGGATCAGGAACTACCGCCATCCATACTTTATGAATGGGTAGAATTCGCAATGATTTGCCCAAATTAGCTGAAATGCGATTTCGATGGATTTACCTGTATCCGAACGATCAGGTCTGCGAGTTGCATGGATTCTCAGACGCATCAAATGCGGCATATGCAGCAGCAGTATATGCGCGCATAGTGGATGCTCAGGGTGGTTCACAACCTGATCACTTCGAAACGAGAGCATCCGATAAAAATCTCAACTCGCCCAGAACTCTGCGGTGCGGTGTTGTTGGCGAAACTATTGAATGAAGTATCGGATATACTGAAAATACCTAAAGAACGAATACACGCTTGGTCCGATTCTTCAATCAGTTCTCGCTTGGCTCAGTAGCGACGAGGTTCTGCCACCCGTCACGTTGGCACCGGAGGGCGAGTGGATTACGGAGGCCCGTCTGGCTACGCTGAATGTGTGAGCAATGAATGATAAGATGGATGAAGTAAAGAAATGATGAATGATAGAGGAATAGATGTTATGTTGTGATATATGAGAGGTCTTGTGTGAATTAGAGACGTTGATGCTTCTATAACTTTAATTATACTGATCCTTATTCTACCTTAACACTATTATATATCGTGGGGCACTACACCTCCCACCGACAAAAAAAAAATATAAATAAGAGATTAATACATTTTAAAAATTATATATATAATTAAAAAGTTAGGACTATTATGAACATAAATTACAAAAATAAAATAGATAGTATATTCTATGGGCAAGTCGGTGTCCAGATCCCTTGTCCCATATTAATGTCGGGGTCATAATCTTTGTACATAGTTTCGTCACAGTCATTAATGTTTAACGTTTACATACGCTTACAAATTTTCTGATTTTTTTCACAATTAAGTTGTAGTGTTTTAACTCAGTCACTTAGGTCCTG
>JAGSMP010002681.1:0-20288 GCA_029286625.1 Parnassius orleans | reverse complement strand
TATAATTAAAAAGTTAGGACTATTATGAACATAAATTACAAAAATAAAATAGATAGTATATTCTATGGGCAAGTCGGTGTCCAGATCCCTTGTCCCATATTAATGTCGGGGTCATAATCTTTGTACATAGTTTCGTCACAGTCATTAATGTTTAACGTTTACATACGCTTACAAATTTTCTGATTTTTTTCACAATTAAGTTGTAGTGTTTTAACTCAGTCACTTAGGTCCTGGCAGGGTCATGTGATACTTATAAACTTATAACAAACAATGAAAATGTTTTGACCTATCCTAATCTTCCATCGTTTTTGGCTCTTGTAATCTTTTTTTGTACTCAGTCGTAAGAAAATACGTCCGTGCTTGTGATTAATAAGTAACGAGCTGTGTTTGGCATGCACTGCAACGTACTTAGTCGGATGAATTGTGTAGGGGCGCATAAGAGACAAACAAAGAAACGTTTATTTTAGTAATTTTTTTTAATTTATTACAGCCTATCAAAAAGCACTGCTCTCCCTGGACGTCAACAAGTCGAGTGGGCCTGATGGAGTCCCACCTATTGTGCTGAAGACGTGTGCTCCGGAGTTGGCATCGGTTTTAACGCGTCTTTTCCGGTACTCCTACTCCCTAGGCAAAGTCCCGAACTCATGGAAGACAGCTTTGGTGCACCCGATCCCTAAAAAAGGTGACCGCTCAGATCCGTCCAACTACAAGCCTATCGCTATCACCTGCTTGTTCTCCAAAGTAATGGAACTATTATTAACTGCCAGCTCATGCAGTACCTTGAGAATCACTGGCTGATTAGTGACCGCCAGTACGGTTTCCGTCGAGGTCACTCAGCTGGTGATCTTCTAGGTTACCTAACTCATAGATGGGTGGAGGCAGTAGAGTCCAAGAGGGAGGCGTTGGCCGTTAGTTTGGACATAGCGAAGGCCTTCGATCGGATCTGGCACAAAGCCCTTCTTTCGAAGTTCCTTCCTATGGGCTTCCCGAGAAATTGTGCAATTGGATCACCAGTTTTCTTGCAGATCGGAGCATCAAGGTTGTAGTAGACGGTGCATGCTCCGATTACAAGCCCATTAACGCTGGTGTTCCACAAGGCTGCGTTCTATCACCAACGCTGTTTCTTCTCCATATCAATGATATGTTACAAACCGGTAAAATTCATTGCTATGCAGACGACAGCACTGGTGATGCTCTATACACCGGCCGTGCCAATATTTTTCGGAAAAATGTCGCCGAGTACCGGAACAAACTTGTTTCTGAAGTCGAGTCTTTGCTTAACAAAGTCTCGGATTGGGGGCGACTAAATCTAGTCTAGTTTAATCCTCAGAAGACACAAGTTTGCGCGTTTACCGCTAAAAGGAACCCCTTTGTCGTATCTCCTCAGTTTCAAGGCACTCACCTTGTTGCCTCAGCCAGTATCAGAATCCTCGACGTCGACATATCGAGTGACGTGCAGTTTCGTGGTCACTTGGAAGCGAAGGCCAAATTGGCCTTTAAAAAGCTTGGCGTGCTCAGCAGAGCGGGACAGTATTTCATGCCGGCACAACGCCTGCAACTTTACAAGGCGCAGGTTCGGCCTCAAATGTAATATGTTCCCATCTCTTAGCTGGGGCTCCCCAGTGCCAGCTCCTTCCACTTGATCGCATCCAGCGCAAAGCGGCTCGAATCGTCGACGACCGAGTCCTTTCCAATCGGCTCAATTCATTGGCGCTGCGAAGAGATGTTGCATCTCTTTGCATTTTTTTTCGCATTTACCACGGGGAGTGCTCTGAGCAATTGTTCAGATTAATCCCAGCCGCCAAATTTCACGAACGCACATCGCGGCAGAACTACCGATACCATCCACACCATCTGGATGATTGGCGGTCCACCACTGTGTGATTTAGAAGATGTTTTCTTCCTCGCACAACTTCCTTGTGGAATAGTTTACCACCAGCGATTTTTCCGGACCGATACGACTTAGGGACCTTCAAGAAAAGAGCCTACTTCTTTTTAAAAGGCCGGCAACGCATCTGCATTTCCTCTGGTTCCCCTGGTGTTGCAGTTGTTCATGAGCAGCGGTAGTCACTTACCATCAGGTGAGCCGCATGCTCGTTTGCTCGTCTCCTATAAAAA
Source organism: Parnassius orleans (assembly GCA_029286625.1). Classification (NCBI taxonomy): domain Eukaryota; kingdom Metazoa; phylum Arthropoda; class Insecta; order Lepidoptera; family Papilionidae; genus Parnassius; species Parnassius orleans. Next base: position 18,170 of record JAGSMP010002681.1, on the reverse strand, counting down.
AAAATAGTCATATTTTTTTTATCTGTGTGTGAACGATAAACATATTTAGAATCTAGACACATTGTTGGTCTTCAAACTAGGTATGACATATTATTTCTATTTTTTACGTGGATCTTAGCTAATTAATTTTAACATCTTTGACACGACAGTATGTCAGCCATTTATGATTAACATTGTAAAGCCATGCTGCAGCTATATTAACTGTATAGTTGTAGCACGAATGGGTCGGCTCGACCGGGGAAGGACCACGCTCTCACAGAATACCAGCGTCAAATAGCAGCAGGATGATAATTATGACAATGTAATTACATTAGCTGAAGCCCTTAGTGGTGTTTATTCTTAATAAATAAATAAAAAAAAAACATATAAATGCTGCATTCCATCCTTCCGTAAAAGATAAACATAGGAGAGTAGAATTTATTTTATACATATTTTCACGATCAGAGTTCGATGAAAAATTATATCTACAACCCGCATTTTCATTCGAGAAAAATCAAGGACCTATTTTTATGGAAATTTTTACTATTAACTCCCATTTAATAGTGATGACATAGCATAAATCACTGAAACAGCCACTTAAAGTATCAGCAAACTCAAATTAACAAGGCAGAATGTCGAAAACCAGCCAGATTTTGCGCTAAATGGCCGGAAAGTTAATTAATTTTGAATGAATAACCATTAGCTTTGTATGATGTAGATATAAAACTGCTATAAATCTCTGTGACATTATTGGAGGAAAATAATAAAAATAATAAAGTGCACTGTTCTTTTCGTGTTTTCATACAAATTTATCTCCCTCTAAAGTCTACTTCACACTTGTCAAGCGGATTGAATATTGAAGTCTCGCACCATTGACGCTGCCGTCCAGCAAACATTTTGGGCATTTCACCTTTGGCAAGACAGCTATAAAGCCATCCATCGGAAGCCATAAGATCTTTTTGGCATTTCCTATAGTCTTACGACTCCTACGGGGCGAAATGGGGTGATGGATTCTATTACACCGTCGCCGCACTATATCTACTTTAATTACTTTATTTTTTAATTTATTTTTACGTGGTAGGGTCATGCTGCAGCTATATTAGTAGTATAGTTATAGTACGAATGGGTCGGCTCGACCGGGGAAGGACCACGCTCTCACAGAATACCAGCGTAAAATAGCAGCTTAACACTGCTGTGTTTCGTATGGTGAGTGTAGAGAACCGGAGACCCTTTTTACTGGAAAAGAGGCATTCCATCTTAGTCCTCACGGGTGACAACGCATCTGCATTTTGATTCTTTATTGAAGATAGATGTAGATGTCTATGGGTCACAGCAACCACTTACCATCAGGTGGACTGTGTGCTCGTTTGTCACCCTATCCTATAAAAAAAAACCAATCTTGTCAGAATCGAGCACAGGCGCAGGGTAGCCAGCCTCTCAGCATTCTCTAGGATGCATTTCATTGAGTGTGAGCAGGAATTACATGCTTTAATTCCTCCCTCTCCTTTCCACCGTCGGACAACCAGACGGTCGGCGAGTCTTCACCCCTTTGTTGTCGATATTCTACGCATTAGAACCAAACGGTTTGCTTCGCTTTTTGCAATGCGTATAGCAAAGGGGTTTAATAATTTGCCGTCGTTTGTCTTTCCGCCCGAATACAATCTGGACGTCTTCAAGGCAAGAGTGAATAGGCTTTTGTTACGATATGACAGTGTGATTTACCATTCGTCTTCATCACCACTTACAACCAAATGGGATTATGGTCAAGCACTGGCTTATAAATAGTAAAAAAAATTGAGCAACGCAGCAGCTTGTACACAATAAGTGCAGCAGGATTGGTTCGGCGCGACCTGGGAAAGTTTATTCTCTTACGGAATACTGGCGTAAATAGCATAATGCGTATTTTATATGCGTAATTTATGTATGTAAACTGGCCTCCACGATACAGGAGAAAATCCTAGTGAGGGTTACATGCACTTGAAAGATTTTTATGTTATGCTATGGCTATATGGTTGGTTATAATAACAAGGATGTTGATCAGTCGGATGAACATGTTATTTCCATTTTTATGAAATTTTCAACCGATATCAAAAAAAGAGGAGGTTCTCAATTTGGCGGAATATTTTTTATGTATGTTTAGCGATAATTCCCTATCACGTTCTCCGATTTCAAATAACTTTGTTAGCACCTCAGTGAACCCATATAAATTTTATCAAGTTTTAATGATGATATGTTTTGTACAAAGAGGGAAGAGGTGATAGATGATGAGACTTCTTTTCTGTCTAGGAGTCCGTCTAGGCAGATTACCACCTCTACCTATTTCTGCTACCAAGAAGCAGTACGTGCAGTTCTGTATTTGGTTCTAAAGTTTATAGAGACCAGTGTAATGAAACGCTTTGATGAATCCCTTTTAGCCCTCATAAACTGCCTCCTTTATTTTGAGGTTGGTTGCACTTATCCATAAGCTGCAGTAGCCAGTTACCATCAGGTGGGCTGTATGTGTCCGTTAGTCATTTTGTTTTGTAAAAAAAGTAAGCCTCAATGTGACACGGTATTTGCACTTTTATTGCTAATCGACAATGGATGTCGGCGTTTATGAACATAATCATCCGCTATCAACAGGTGTACACCATTGATATTGATAGTCAGTCGTGAGCGTCTTTGTAGTTAACATCTGTGTCAGTTTGCTCCGCATATATATAAATGCATTGTAGCTAAAAGTAAATTACTAATGTCTATTTTGCAATTTTCTTAAAGATTTTGATCTGGGCTATCTAGTGGTGAAATCAGTTTTTCATTTCGCGTTGTAATAGTCAAGTTATAAGCAAATACATTTCAAAAAATTGTATTTGGCCGTTACGTACTGACCTATGACAACCCGCAGCGCGCTCGCTGCTGTGAGTCACCGTCACCTGTTGCTGGCCGTAGTCGACCGTCGAGTGCATCAAGCTGTGTAGTGGTCGAGATGACGTCACGCCAAGTAAACTGCGCGGGATGCCGCGGTGTGATTATGGAAGACAGCGCATTCATGAGATGCGCCAAATGGTAAGCAATACTTTGATATTCAGTGTGCCAATTTTAATGTAGAAGTATTTGCAACAATGTCATCAGAATTTAAAAAGATGTGGATATGTTTTGAATGCCGTAGCAAAATACCGAAACTGGATAATTCACATACGCCAGTGCGCCAGCAGTTGAGCCACGATACGACTGCCGTTGGTGATTGTTTGGATGTATCGAAGCATACCCCAGATAATATCACGTTTCGAAACGGAAAACGTCCTGCGCAATTAGTGATGAAGAGCGACCCGTGTACCCAAAATATGGCCCCTGTAGTACAGGAAATAAAGAAAATGCAGGACGACTTCGAATCGCGCCTTACCATGAAAATTTGCGCACTACTCAATGAGCAATTTAATGAATTCAAGGCCTCGGTATTTGAAAAAATTAGCAATTTAACCTGTAAGATTGACATATTAGAAGAAAGAACTTAAAATTGACAAAAATAATAGTGTATCAACGCAGGGCTGTGCAGCGGCGGTACAGCACCATCAAACCCATCAAACCTTGATAGTGGGAAGACAAAGCCGAAAGTAAAATCTGGCCCTCAGCAGAAAAATAAGGAGCTTGGGCAAACCTAATCCACCCGCAAAGTAAACGCACCCATCTCTTCTTTAGCGCCAGTTTCAACTTTAGTCTCTGATCCGACACTTCAATAGTGAGTGAGCCATGAGGCAAATCTTGCGCCCCGGGATGGAGCGGAGCAAAAGACCCGGAAGAGTGGATACAAGTGAGACGTAAATCTGGACGCGCATCGTTGCCCGGCGTGCTTCGCGGAACTGCAGCGCCGGGAGATCTGAGAGGTGGAGGTACTTGCATCTCTACTATGTTCAGAGGGTACCACAGTGGAGGAGGTGCGTGCTCATCTCCACTCCATTATTAGTGGAAACAATGATTGCATAGTGGAAGAACTAAAACCAAGGGGGCGTTCCTCATCGTTCAAGCTGGGAGTCCCGTCGAGGATTGCCGACAGTGTTATGTCACCAAATAACTGGGCGGAAGACATCTGTATAAAACCGTGGCGTCAGAACTTTCGTGCGAAGGAAAAAAGTGCGTAACCAATATTTTTGTTATCAAAACGTTAGAGGTCTACGTACAAAATCGGATACTTTTAGGAATAATGTGACTCAATGCAATTTTGATGTTATAGCCTTGACTGAAACCTTTTTCAACAGTTCCGTATCTGACGGCGAATTATTTACTTCGGAGTATTTAGTAGTTCGTAAAGACCGTGCAGGCGACGTCGGGTGGGGAGGAGTGCTCCTTGCTGTACAAAACTGCTATACAGTGCAACAAGTAACTAATGTAGATGCTTATACGCCTGATATGGAACTGCTTTTCGCCATTATTGATGGAAAAAGTGTTGAAAAGTTTTTATGTTGTGTCGTTTATTTGCCTCCTAAATGTAGTGATAATCTATATCTCAACGTCTTGACGTGCATTGAAAATGCTCTCTGAATGTCTTAATAATGGGAGATTTTAATTTGAACTCTTGTAGCGTTAATGTTAAGGATAATTTTAATTACTTTTGTGTCTATAGTGGGCTTCAGCAACATAACATTGTATAACAAATGTGATGGCATGTTGATCTCGTGTTGAGCAATTTTAACCCGGAGCAGGTCTTAGTGTGCGAGGGTTCAGAACCCTTAGTACCAATTGATAAGTACCACCCCCCGCTGGAGGTGACGCTCAGGTTTCAGTGCGACGCGCTGGCCCAGTCGCCGTCCTCTCCACCGTCGGCTCAGCGCCTGGGAGCTGCTCCAAACTGGAATTGGCGTAAAGCAGACTTTCTGGGCCTATACACGACATTAAAAAGTATAGATTGGTCGGATATGTTTGTAATTGCAGACGTTGACGACGCAGTTGCGTTATTCTATCACCGTCTTTATAATTGTATCAGTCAATATGTTCCAATTAAAACCCGTTACATGCCGAATAATAAGTACGTATATCCAAAATGGTTTAATGCTGATATTATAAGTAATATACGTAAAAAATATTATCATTTGAAACGGTATAAGGCTGAAGGTAAAGAGTTCAACAAGGAATTATTTAAATACTATAGGTGGCATGTTAAAACTTGATTGACAATGCACATAAGCAGCACTTACATCTGACAGAACAAAATATAATTAACGATCCAGCCAAATTCTGGGAGTATGTTAAAGATAGAAGAATCACAGGCAGCGTACGAACGTTTATTCGTCCGGTGGTGTCGAAGTTGCTGGGCAATCCGCAGCTGACGCTTTTGCAGATTATTTTAGTTTGGTGTATCAAGACGAGGTACCTGTACTGGACCATGTTGATGCGGTACGCCGCAGATAGTCAATATGACTCACCTGTATTACCATAAATACTGTTGACGATACCAAGCTGAAGGAAGCAGTAAGGCGGCTTAAACCGAGATCTTCGGATGGCCCTGATGGTATCCCTGTTTTTAGCAAAGGACTGCATATCCGCTTTGAGAGTCCGCTTCTGTACCTCTTTAACTTGTCACTGACTCACTCTAAGTATCCAGAAATTTGGAAAGTTTCTAGGGTCACTCCAGTTCCTAAGAGTGCTGGTGAAAATGACGTTTCGTCTTTTAGACCGATTGCAGTCTTATCAGTCTTTGCAAAATTATTTGAAATTGTCATTGTTATTTGAGTTATGCCAGCAAATTAATAAGCAAACTCAGAATTTATTGAACGATAGTCAACACGGTTTTCGAACTGCCCGTTCTACCACTACCAATCTTGTGGCTCATCTTGACTATACATTTGCTGAGTTGGATGCTGGTAGGCAGGTGGATGCTGCGTACTTCGATTTTAAAAAAGCATTTGACCTGGTTGACAATGATATATTGTTGCGTAAATTGGCGTTGATAGGCTTTGCCCCGAAACTTGTCGAGTTTTTTTTAAATTACCTACGTGATCGGCGTCAGTTTGTTAGAGTGGGTGCATTTGAGTCTAGTGACTATTATACAAGATCTGGGGTGAGTCAGGGAAGTACGTTGGGGCCAATGCTTTTTATTATTTTCATTAATGACTTACCGAATAGCGTGATTGCCTCCAAATGTCTGTTGTTCGCGGATGATCTCAAATTAAGCCTAGGTGTAGATGATCCGTCTGACTGCGAGGCATTACAAAAAGAAATCGATGCGGTTATGGATTGGAGTATATTAAATCGTCTTCCATTTAATAAAAATAAATGTAAAATAATAACATTCACACGTAAACGCTGTCCACTAAATGCAGATTATAATTTATCTGACACGCCCTTAGAAAGGGTAAGTGAAATTTGTGACTTAGGAATATTATTAGACGCTAAACTTGACTTTCATAACCATGTGACTACTGTTTGTAAAAGGCCAGTAAAATGCTTGGCTTTGTTATTCGCACTTTTTACAATTGACGGATTAGGGTAGCTTTGGTACTTTACAATGCATATGTTCGTAGTAAGCTTGAATACGGTGCCATAGTATGGAATCCTATGAGGAGAAATATATTTTGATGATAGAGAGAATACAGCGCAAATTGCGCGATGGCTATATAAGCAGAAATACGGTTATTATCCCTATCTATATCCGTCCTTATTTGTTACTGGTATGGTGGGTTTGGACACTCTTAAACTTAGGCGGATTATGCAGTTGGTAACATACTACCTAGCAATCATCCATAACAGAATAGATAGCCTGACGATATTAAGTAGAGTGGGGTTATTGGCTCCGAAGCGGCTGGGCTGTGATGTGGAGGGGACGGTGGCACCGCGGCGGCTGCCGCGTCTTCTGTGGCGGCCGCCGGCACACCAGGTGTAGCGCTCACGCGCCCACTACCTCGCGCTATACGGCTTATTGGAGATATGCTTGCACATGATTACGAGACTGACTTATTTGCTGATAGCTTTGGGCAACTATGTAACAAAGCCCTTCTATTTTTGACATCCAATTTTGACATATTGTAATATATTAATTTAATCATAGATAGTTAATTTGACAATGACATTTTGGTTAATCTATTTGCATGTAATCTATTTGACATGTAATCTATTTGGCATGTTTTTTTTATTTTATTTTTTTTTATTTAATTTGATCTATTGGACATGTATTCTTTAATTTATTTGACCTTTTTGACATGTATCTTGTATTATTATTTATTATTTAAAACTGTAATTTGTAAATTAGCATGCTGGCGTTTTGGGAATACTGTAAGCCAGCATGTACACTGTTTAATTAAATTAAATTAAATTAAATTGAGTGTGTAACATAAATCTAACACAAACTCTCACGCCTCTCACTGTCTGAGTCTGTCCATAGTCTGTAGTCTCTGCCTGTGGTAGGCACAGACTAAGGACTTCCGATTGGCATGATCCTAACATCTGACAGACTCTGACTCTCGTTTCATCCATATACACACACATATCTACGCACACATACTCGTCGCTTAAGGGTGCTCTTAATTTTTCCAGAATATCGCTAATTTGTTCGATAAACTTATATCAAAGGCGACCCTTGCCGACTCTTACACTCACTACTGCAGCATAAATTTGCTTTGACACTTAGTGTATGGACACGTAAGCTGAAGCATCCCATCACAGAAAGGTATTAATTAACTGCAATTTAGTACTTTCTCATTTAGTAACTAGTGATCCGCGCTTGGTTTCGCCTAGGTAGGATCTATTAATGTGGCAATATTTCGATTTAAGATGATTGAAGACCAATTATACTATCAATTATTCATTTTGTTTTCAAAAAATCTCCAAGTTTTTTTGGATAAAATATAATAACCTAGATAACTCCTGGCATTGTTCTCTATCTATTTGTGAAGTTTCATTACTATCGATTCAGCCATTCTGAAGAGTAGCCTGGACAGACAAATACACAGATAAATAATAATAATTAAAAAAATGGTTAGTACTGTTTTAAAAGTATGCAAATAACCCCTCAGCTCAATTTGTGGCTCTCATTTTACATTACAGACAGACACTTCAATTTTATTTATATCTTCTATATTATATCTATGTATAGATAATTTGTTTGTTCTAGTAAACATTTTGTAAATTCTGTTTTAGTATGTAATATACATTTCATAAAGAAAAACATGAGAACAAAAGTTTGAACGTGTTTTATCAAGAACTGATGCGGCAAGAATACGAACTGTCGCCCGTCGTAAAGAAATAGGCGTATGTCACATCTATTTTCGTAGAATCTGACAGTTGTTGGAAAGGTCTAAGCCCACTCTATAGTGAAGAAGCGTTAGCGGAATTTAGCCCTTTTGAGAGGCACGCGATCTTGATAATAACGTTCGAAAAATTGAACATTTATTTTCAGTATAGCATTATATCTGACAACACTTTCATTGTTTATTGCGATGTAAGACTTCTCGTCAATCTTATAAAATTTATTACTACTTTTACGTGGTAAAGCAATGCTGCAGCTATATTATGATTGTAGCACGAAAGAGTCGGCTCGACTGGGAAAGGGCAAGGCTTTCACCTGATTGAATAGCACCTTACTTCTTTGTTTCGTACGGTGAGTGTAGAGAACTGGAAATCTTTATCACTGCAAACTAGGTATTATATCTTAATTATCAGGGGTGATAACGCATCCGCATTTTGATTCTTGATCAACGATGGGTGAAGATGTTTATGGGTCACAGCATCCATTGGTGGACTGTATGCTCGTTTGTCACCCTTATTCTATCATAAAAAGAACCTACAATAAGTCGTTTAAGTCTTTGTATAGTGACAACGTAAGAGAACGCATCTGCATTTTGATTCTTAATCGACGATGGGTGCAGATGTTTATGGGTCACAGCATCCATTGGTGGACTGTATGCTCGTTTGTCACCCTTATTCTATCATAAAAAGAACCTACAATAAGTCGTTTAAGTCTTTGTATAGTGACAACGTAAGAGAATCAACTATCCAATAACATCTCGTAGGTGTCGTAAAAGGTGAAAGAGGTGAAAACACGAAATGGGCAGCAGTATCTGAGAATGAGAGAGGCCTATGTTCAGCAGTGGACTTTTGATAGGCTCTAGCGATAACGACAATACACACAGAACAAAAAAAGCTCTAATAGTTATGATATAACATATGCTAAACACAGAATGTTGGTCTACGGAAACGCCATCGTCTACGATAAAGGTCACAAGCGTTTGCACAAACAGAGGCAATTACCCATCCGGACCTACCGAATGTGCGACTGTGTTATCCTGATGGAGTAATATATAGTTGACTATATTTTCACAATTGACGTTGTATTGTGTTATTGTATAAGTATCGAATATAAGTCGATATGTTTTAATATTACTAATATGATTTATACTTGCGATTGTTGTTACTTGGTGAAACTTCATATTCATTTTTGTGATTTGGATATACACAGGTATTTGTGATGCCGTGAGGCCGGTTTTTATAGTTAATAAATTAATTGTTTAAAATAAAATAAATAATTAAAAAATCAAAAACCCAATTACCTTAAAAGTCCCGCTGGGTTTCTTGCTGGTTCTTCCCAGGACAGAGGTTTTTTTTTCGATCCAGTGGTAAAGTAAAAAATGACTTTCAATAAGAATTACACATGTAATATATATTGAATAAAAAATTATTCTATTCTATTCCTTACCCTTACTTAGGCTTTCAGGCCATAATATAGTCTGTTAAACCTAAGTAGAGTTTATTTTGTTTATAGTTTATTTTAATTTAGTTTTCTATTCTCAATCTTGTTTCGGTCTTTTTAGTGCATTACTTTTAAATTGTCTTTTTTGCAGTCGGGTAATTGATTTTTTAAATTATTTATTTTATTTTAGACTTTTTAGTGTCCCGACACTCTTATGAACTAAATTTTATAATATGATAGCACGAGATCCGACACAAACATGGCCCATTTTTACGCTTTCAAAAACTTTTTAAACCTTTTTTATTATTCATAATTAAATTATTGTTATTCCTTATTAAATTTAAACATGTAACTTATATATATCTTTTGTAATTTCCTTTTAATTTCCTTTATTTTGATACACTACACGATAGGTTTGGTTAATATTTTTTATTAACGTATTACTATTTTGCGCCAAAAATCCGCCATTTTTTTTTCAAACAGCTATTTAAGAACACTTGAATTTTTAAGACGAATAAAACGATACCTAAATTGTCAAAATCTATCCAGCCGTTTGGAAGATACGAGGTAACAAAGAAATTTACAAACATACATACATACAAGATACGTGCGATAAACATAACCCTTCCTTGGTAGTCGGGTAATAAATTTTGTGAAACAAGTACAAGTGTATATCCAAACCACAAAACTTTACCACTAAAGCTATAGTTGTTTTTATTTAAAAAACAATAGGCAAATTGCAGAAGAATTACTTTTTGGACAGTTTACTCATTAGGACAAAAATATTTTTTTTCTTTTTTTCTTAAAACATTACATTCATAAATTGCAAAAATACACACATTCAGACACGGAATAATTAATTGTAGACCATACAAACAGTTTTTCCGTGCAGGATTCGTAACTGCGGCCCTGCAGATCTGCGACCAAACGCTTAGCCACTGCGCTACGAAGCCAGTGCAGATTTCGTTTCTGCACAGGGGGGGTAGTTAGTGGTGGTCTACTCACTACCTCGTTGATCTAGTGATCGTAAACGCGCCTGCTGATCACGAGCTTACTGGTTTGACAAGAAATTCTCAGTAGTATCCCGGAGTCAGGAATTTGGCGTTCTTTTACCCCCGTGCCTCGAAAACCACGTAAATCCGTTGGTCCTAAGCCTGATCACTCTCCGGTTGTGACGGATTACCGTCTCATCTCACGAGAGTGAAGGAATAAAGAGAGCACATGTATTTGCGAATAAACTTGGCACTATAACCCCGTCCTGCGCAGATGGCTAGTCTCCATTGAGACTGGCGGAGGACGTTATTATTATTATTATTACTATAGAAGTCGCTACAGAACGCAACAATATAGAAGCTCGATTTTATGATTGTATGGAGGACATTATTATTATTAGCTACTCAAATGCTGTGCTGTGCGTGAAGAGGATTTGCGAGGTGTACTGCGATTCCACACCAGATAACAACTATATGTAGTTTATACAAATTAAATCCTACCCATTATCCATATGACAAATATTTTTCCGGCGCTTTTGTATTTGGTCTGACTGCGGGTATATAAATTTATATTTCTATGAATAATATTATCTATCTTTATGCCCTTAACCCTAGATTACTAAACTATTCTGCAAATGACGTTGTTACTAAAGATTCGTAAAAAAATACGACATGGAAATAAAACAGAATAAATTTACGAATCATAAACTTTAATTATTTTAGAAATTACAGTTACATTCTTTGGATTTAAGAGATCACACAATAATGAGAACAGGGCACATTTTTTTATTCTAAACAGTTGGAACACATATTCATGTTGTGCGCCACACATAATATGTCTCTTTTACATTTCATGCAAAAGTTTGTTGTCATTTTTCTAGCCTTAGACGGGCACAAGGCATATTTTTTCTAGAATTTGATTCTTGTATAATTGCCACTTTAGGAATAGTTCCAACACCTAAGATACCTTTTATGAGCTCTTTGATATGTCGCCGCAATTTTGGACTAGTTTGACTTTCTTGACTCGATTTACACGTTGGTATATTATACTACCTCTTCTTGTATTTCATCGCTAAGAAATAAAGAGAACATCTCACATGGTTTCAAGATATTACGTGATTTACCTTGAGGCCCCTCAACAAAGTGTATGATATTTGTGGAAGTTTCTCGCGTGCTTATCTGTCTAGGCTTCGTGATCCAATTATATCCATTTTTGCCTCGAATAATTTTTTTCTTGTTATATCAACCCTGTGTATATTGTGTTTTGTTTTGATTACTTTGATCTGTTTCAATGGGCTGTAGAATCTTCAGATTGTGAAGAATCAAATTCTATACACCGGTGCCGTTTTCGAAACTAGAAATAGGAACATCAGAATCAGAACTTTCCACGATACCTGGCGCAATTGTGTATTCTTCATTATCACTATCGGTCAGCTGATGCTATTCCACTTCTAAGTTGTCTTCTGAATCATTCAGTATCTCTTGCTGCTGTTGTTCAAGACTCACGCCAACACTAAACTTTAGTAAAATTTACGACACACGTGCTATAACTCAATACACTGACGGACGTAATTAGGAAGGTACACTAAAGCGGGGGACACGGGAATGACGCGAGCTTTCTTTTTTCTAGGAATCATGATTTTGCCATAGTAATTTTTACGATAGTTTAGTAATGTAGGGTTAACATCGTTTTAGCTCCAAAATATTGATATAATCATGTGTCGACTTTTCGGATTCAATATTTTCGTGTTTTGCATCTTAAATATTCATTCATCCTACTTTAATTAGTTATGTCACACTCTATTGGCTGGTTTATACTATCTTTATGCTTTATGACAGCATATATATATGCAGCACTCGAACGCAAGAGCTTTAGTGTCAACCAAAATACAAATCAAAAGCGATTCAATTTGTTTTAAATAGAAAGACGCAATTCGTCTGTAGAATAGTACTAAAGCGAGTAGTTTTAATAAACAAAACTTACCTTTTACACGTCTCTACTAATGTACTCTCCTGAAAGTAAGATAATGTAAGCCTGACATAACCTCGAGTAAGGACGGGGAAGTGCTCTTGTTTTCGTTTTAATTGACTAGCGAATTTTAAGTGACTGTCGATTAAAAATCAAAATCGAAGAATTCTTTTGAAATAATACCAGTTTACACAAAATAATTTCTCACAGAATATGAACTTGTTTTTCTAAAATGCAATAAAAAGAAATTTGAATCATAAATCTTCCTTTGTTATGAAAATACACACATAATTGTTTATTAATTTTTATACGTATAAAAGCATTTATTTATCTTATTCCCCGTGTCGGCCTAATAGAGAATGCCATATGGCATTAAGTTAGATTACCATAAGTTTAAGGTGTTTTGCTTTAAAATAAAGATTAAATAAATAAATAAAAATAGTCGCAAAATCTCTTGTAACCGCTCCTTGACCAACTCTATGAATTGTAGTATACGAGACTGATACTTTGACATGTCGACGGTCGAGGAAGAAATAAATTGCGGTTTAGTGCTCCTTCCGACCTCGCCTGAATACGTAACCATAAATAATTCATTTACCAAGCTGCTTTTAGCTTTCTACTTGTTTACAAGTATAAAATGAATTCTTTTAATTATTTTAATTATTACAATAATAATACACTTTAGTGGCAGCTGTACTACAATTCACTGTGTAGTGGCGGTGTAAGAATATCCACCACCCCATATCATCCCGTGGGTACCGTAAGAGGCGACAGTGGAAAGCATATCAGGAGATGAGCAGCAGCGTCTTCCTAATAACGACTAAAAATAAAAAACTGCGGTTGCCAACCCACTTGCCAAGCGCGGTAACAATAGCAAATATCCCCCCTATGAGGCAATCTATGTGGGAGGCCTATGTTCAGAAGTGGACTTTAATAGGCTGTATCGGTAACGGTTAGTGGCAAATTATGAGAATCCATTGCCGCATTTCGCCAAATAGGTATCGTAAAAGGCAATTATGGGTAAGGCCAGATAACCCCAATTGCCTCCTCTGATGGCGGTTCACCATCTCTTTTTATTACACCATATTAAAAATCTACTGCTGAACATAGACCTTCCATAAATTGTACCATAGACAAATCCATGGTTATCGAGTATCGTCAAAGGTGCAAGACATTAGGTAATGCAATCTCAAATCCTTCTTACGGTGGGGGTAATCACCCCAGCCGCGTGATGGCAGCGTACGGAGTTACCACATTTTCTAACATAAGTGACGTAAGAAACGACGTAAAATGCCGGAAAGATCTTCCGGTAGAGCTTCCGCGAGATGGCGGTATATCCATTTCGTTTCGCCGTGAGTGAAATATTCAGATCTGCGAACGAGAGCAGAGTCAAAGGAGAGAGAGGCCTGTGGCGGCGCTGTCGTCGCGCCAATAAAAAGCGAAATACATCGAAGCCTGAATCGCGCTATCAAAGTTCCGAATTAAAAACAGTATATATACAATAGCTCCGAAATACCACTTGGAGCGTTGGCCGCACCCCGGGCAGAACACCTTACCCGGCGGGAGATCTTCCATTTTCCTTTCACGGCGACAGTGGTGACCCCGACGTGATATGAACACGCAACCAACAACCTTCGGAAAACTACCTTCAAATCCTCGTCATCGTTTTCAAGTACCCCATTCATTCGCTCCCGTGCAGATATTGTCTGCAGTCTCCACATCCTGCAAGCCATCTAGCTTTACAAAGGTTCATCGCAGCACTATAATAATGCTTCCTGTTCCTTCAAGCTACTCTCTGCGCTACAGTGTTCGGCACGGCTCTGAGCCTTACTGCTCGCCTTTGCTTCACAGCACTCTTGCAGATTACTTGCCTTCTTCTCGACTCACCGCAGACTACAAAGCAATTCTCTGGCACTTGCACATTCGTCGACATCTAGACTGCACTATCGACCTCCGGTCTGAGCAGGGGAGTGATGTGGCGGCGCTGTCGTCGCGCCACAAGCGAAATACATCGAAGCCTAAATCGCGCTATTAAAGTTCCGAATTAAAAACAGTATATATACAATATCTCTGAACTACCACTTGGAGCGTTGGCCGCTCCCCGGGCAGAACACCTTGCCCGGCGGAAGATCTTCCATTTTCCTTTCACGGCCACAGGCCCATATTCAGCAATGGACTTATACTGGGTAATAATGAAGAAGAAGAAGAAAGAATCGTTCTTGCAAACGGGCTAATCCAAGTCAGTCTTTCCTTCTTAATTCTTTTTTTTTAAACGTTACCCCTACACTAGGATTTTCTTCACAAGGACAAACTTGTTCCATGCGGGATTCGAATCCGCGGCTCTCAGCGTTGTAACTCAATCTTAAGCCACTGCGCCGTGGAGCCGTCAACAGAGCCGTCAGTCTAACAGTACATCTGAGGTAACGGATCGCTAATATTGTCCGCATCTTCCACTGGTTTCTTTCACTTCATCTTAACCCTCGGCCGTTTGTTTCTTTTATTTAGTTAGGTTTAAATTATTTACATTTGTTACTTTAGCCGTGTTATGACGTTAAGACAATTCACTACGCCGTATAATTTCGTGGGTGTTGTAAGAAGTGGCAGGATATATGAAATTGACAGCAGTATCTTCCTGATAAGAACTCAAAGCAATAAAAGGCTTCGGCTGCAAACTATGCCCGCTAAGAGACAATTTATGTGGGAGCTTATTTTCAACAGTGAACGTTTGATAGGCTGTAATGAATTAATAAATTATTGAAATTTAACTACTTATTACTAATTATTTAAACAAGAAATTCATTTATATTAACTCTATGATAAAATCACATCAACAATATATGTTACCAAATACAAGTTTTTTTTTAAATTAGAGCTTAAATTTAACATGCATGTCTATTACAGACGAACAGTACATTTACCGAATAACAACAATATTACTAAATATATTATTAAGAAAAAATAAAAAAAAACGTTCATAATGGATTTCGCAGTAAGTTTTATTGTTCTGTTTTCAGTTATTTGCATCTGAATTGTGTCATTATAGTATAAATTTCAGTAAAATGTTGCTAAATATAATTATATTCACCATATATTCATAGTGTTGCGCGCCACTATTAATGTCTTGCACATGGCAACACTAGTTACCACTAGCGCCCTCTAGTATCGAGTAACAGAACTAGGAGAGTCAAGATCCTTCTAGAAATTTCGGGACCGATATGTACTCGAACATTCTATATGTTTCTACAGTAGAAGGTTCTGGAAAGTATCTGAGGCGCTATATAAGGTCGGTATAGACCACGACCGAGTCAGTATTGAATTGGCGATACAAGCGAAGACTTCGAAGCGATACAACTGCGAACTAAAGCGATCTGTAGTAAAATTATGTTTTGTTATTAGTGTGGTTTAAAGCTGTAATTAGTGTTGTGTAATTAAAGTGTCAATTTTAGTAATTCACTCGGCAGTTTTTAATTGTCTCGAACCCCAAGCTCGTAACAATATTAATGGTGAGTTAGATCCTATATTAGTTTTACAAAGTTGAATATGAAACAATTTTTATTGACTCTAAAACGTGGCATTCTTGGCGGTAGAGAAAACTTACCCCGGTGTAGCAAATGTTCATGGGCGACGGTATTCACTTACTATCAGCCCTTATAGCTATTAAATTAAAAAAGAAAACTTTAACTAAAAAAAGATTATTATTATAGAAATTATCATTAAAAATTAAGAGTGGCAAAAAGAACACGTTTCATTTATGCTATTTGTTTATACTACTTATATTATAAAAGCACATAAGACGAAATGCAAAGAAATTATTAGAATGTTTGAATTTAGAAACATTTATGCATACAACCGAGAACTCTATTCACCCACCGAATAGTTGGTACATATATCTTTAATAAAGCTACAAAATGTAGATGTATTATAACCTTTAAAGGCTAACAAATAACGCCTCGTTACATTAAACAACAGAAAAAATGATTGATTTTTTATATCTTTTGCCCCAAACGAGCAAGCGGCTCACTTGATGTTAAGTAACTATCGCCGCTCATCCCATGTAGAAATAATTATGTCCATGTTTTAAAATATTAAAATGATATGGTAATTTGTGTGATGACAAAAATAAATTATAAAATTTTATAATATAACGGCTTTTATCAACGGTGTTTAAGGTACCAGAAATATTGTGGTAAGACACAGAGTAAAAGATTAATGTCAGCAATGTCACTTAAATGCGTGTGCGTGTGTTAAAAACTACGGCGATGAACTATTGTTTTATTTTTATATTCTACTTTATTCATTTTATCCATAACATATATCACACATTTTCATAACCTATTTCTACCGCTAATACAGCGCTGTTTTTACGATTTGATCATTTCAGATTCGATCAGCTCGAGCGGCAGAAATGAGTAATGGGGTTGGGACCTAACCAGACTGACTACAAGGCGGAAAAGGAGTCCTATCTATCCTACCTATTAAAATGGCACGAACGGGTCGGCTCAACTGGGTAAGGATCAGGTTCTCACAGAATAACAGCGTAAAATAGCTGGTTAATGTTACTGTGTTTTCCGTGGCGGTGAGATGGTGGAGACTCTTCTTAATGGAACGTATCTGCATTATGATTCTTAATCGGGGATAGAATGTCTCTGGGCCACAACTGTGTGCTCGTTCGTCACCCATATTCTATAAAAAAAGGTTTATTTAGTATCAAACTAGAAGACAACATTATTACTTAAAGGACCAAACTCACTTATGATCAATTATCATGAAGATATAAGTATATTCGATAACGAATATAGCGATTTCTTACATAATATACTATTTGAAGGAAGAAAAATAAACTTGTATCAATACAGGTGCACCAAAACAAACCACCAAGGTGTAACAAGTTGGGTAAATCATAAAAGGAAAGGAGGAAATGAGTAAACCAAACGTGTAACTCATAATCCAGCTACAGTTACAAAGTTTAGAATAAAATCTGATATCTTACCAAATTTTACAGACTTCCAATAACTTTTGAATTGATGACATTGCACAACATACAATTTCATTTCCACTATCGACCTGATTTAAAATCTTCGTCCCCATCAGATATTTTTCTGTAAAAATAAAAAGATAACTCTTTTTCTTTACTAAAAAATGTAATAATTGATCAAAAAACCTTTTTTTTTAATCTTTCCCAATTTGTTTCCTTCGTTCCTTACGTTCATTAGCTGTTGAAAAGAATAATTACAACACATTCATTTTACGACCTTTTTCTATCTTTAATTACAAGTCCCCTGTGTATAATGAATAAAAAGCTTTTGTGGCTTCTCTATTGTGATGTCATTACCAATTCATTATAATGATTATTAATTACTTTCTATAAAGTTTTATTCCGTGGAATGAAAAGTAAAAAAAAAACAATTCAAGAAGTTCCGAATATTTCGAAATGAATTCTTTTCATTAATGCGTGTGCGTGTTTTAAAACTACGGCGATGAACTATTGTTTTATTTTTATATTATACTTTATTCATTTTATCCATAACATATATCACACATTTTCATAACCTATTTCTACCGCTAATACAGC
>JAGSMP010002680.1:0-19481 GCA_029286625.1 Parnassius orleans | reverse complement strand
TTGTGGCTTCTCTATTGTGATGTCATTACCAATTCATTATAATGATTATTAATTACTTTCTATAAAGTTTTATTCCGTGGAATGGTAAAAAAAAAACAATTCAAGAAGTTCCGAATATTTCGAAATGAATTCTTTTCATTAATGCGTGTGCGTGTTTTTAAAACTACGGCGATGAACTATTGTTTTATTTTTATATTATACTTTATTCATTTTATCCATAACATATATCACACATTTTCATAACCTATTTCTACCGCTAATACAGCGCTGTTTTTACGTATCAACAGATTACCATTTTTCCGGAATTTGGACAACTTCTTACAAGGAAAAAATTCAACTCTATGCGGCAGTCAAACCGCCTTCAAAGAGTTTATTGATTCTCGCCCCATGGTTTTATTAGTAAAGGGATCAATGAACTACCTATGAGATGGAAAAAGTGCACAGATAACAACGGTGAATACTTTGATTAATTAAATATATTTTACAAAAAAAAAATACTTTATATTCTTCCCGTACAAAACGCCAATTTCATATGTAAGGAACTAAGATTAATAAATTTATATGAAGCTACAGTCTTCAGCAGATTTGACACCATACATGCAACTGAACAGACATCTCCCAAAAAAAATATACTTGAAGTAATTCAGAAGCTCTTTAATTTTGTCCTCCATGGTGAGACTACTCCGGAGGCGTGAACGTTATCTTGAAGAACTACAGACCGATTTCCCTTCTGAGCCGCGTGCTGTTTTCGAGAGTCATTACGAATCGTCTCGCACGCAGACTCAACGACATCCAGCCTCCCGAACAAGCCGTTTTCTGAAAATGCTTAATAGACCAAATGCACATCCTTTGGCAAATTGGACAGAAGACCAAAGAGTACAATCTGCCACTTTTCCTCACGTAAATAGACTATGAGAAATCCTTTGAGTCCGTCGAATTTTGGGCTGTACTACAGATACTTCAACGGTGCCAAGTTGACTGTCGGTATATCGAAGTGCTGAAGTTTTTGTACAGTAGGGCTACGATGGCTATTCGAGTGCAGAACCAGAGTACGAACCAGAGTACGAAACCCATCCAATTGCAGAGAGGTGTAAGATAGTGTGACGTTATATCCCCGAAACTTTTCACCGCTTTATTGAAAGACGTTTTCAAGCTACTGGACTGGACATGGTCTTAACATCAATGGCGAGTACGTCACTCACCTTCGATTTGCCGACGATATAGTTCTTATGGCAGAATTGCTGGAGAACCTAAGCTCCATGCTCTATAACTTCAATAGTGCCTCTCAACGGATAGGTCTGAAGATGAATGATTGCGAGTTTCTGGATGAAACATTGGAGGCCGTGGAAAAGGCTATCAGGTTGACGCCGTGTATACTGATTTTTCAAAAGCATTTGATAAAATTTCGCACAATCTACTGATTGCTAAACTTGTAAACGTCGGTATACACGGCGATCTCTTGAGATAGCTAACCTCATATCTACGTGATAGGTCTCAGGCAGTAGCTGTGAAGGGCTATACCTCGAGCTTTGTCCCGATCACTTCTGGTGTGCCTCAGGGTTCTCATCTCGGTCCTCTTCTTTTAATATATTTATAAACGGTGTCATGCGTAGCATTCAACATTCAAAGCTTTACTATACGCTGATGATACTAAAATATTTACATTCGTTAAGAATCTCGAACACGCTTTCCTATTTCAAAACGATTTAAACAATTTTATGAATATTGCTCGGCTAATAATCTAAAATTAAATATTGATAAATGTTATACTATAACTTATTCCCGAAAAAAACCAACCGATTGTTTACAATTATAAATTAAATAATATTTTGATTAAATGAGTGACCGAAGTGAGGGACCTGGGAGTATATCTCGATGATAAACTAGACTTTGCGTATCACATTGACAAGGCTACTGCCAAGGCTTATACAATGTTAGGTTTTGTCTTCCAACAATGCAAGGACTTCAAAAACATAAACACGTATATTATGCTCTATAATTCTTTAGTAAGAAGTCATCTTGAATATGCATCTACGGTGTGGAACCCTATTTATACTACTTACGTAGAACAAGTACAAAGGATTCAAAATAAGTTTCTGAAAAGACTTAGTTATAAATTTATGGATATACATAGGGATCAGGTGTTATTGTTTAAACTTTTACATAACTATATAGATTCCCCCTTCCTTCTAAGTCGTAGTTCATTTAGATGCCCTAGGTTAAGTGCTCGCTCCAACGCAGTTTTCTCTACTCCTTTTTGCAGAACTAAGTATTCGAAAAATCGGCAACACACATAATGAGCGATATAACCATATTGATATATTTAACTGCAAACTAAGCGGTTATATTTCATCTATTAAGCAAGTTGATCACGCTTAGGCGGAGTGTGTACTTCTTGTTCTCTCTGAATATAAAATTACCTTTACTAACATTGCTATTAGGCATGCATTAAGTGTGTTTTCTCTTTGACAAACACAAATATGTACTTACTTCATTTAATTATGTCTAAGTTTTCGCAATGTAATTCTTAACGTTGAAACTGTTCTGGCTAATGTATTGTTAACATTCACCTTACATTCAAATGTGATATAAGAGCTGTAAGTTTCTTTGAATAAATAAATAAAAAAATGAACAGCAGCCTCGTACTGGTAGGCAAAGTGTAGGGGGAACCCCCATTAGATGGAGTGACGACCTGGTAAGACATGCAGGAAGTCGATGGATACAGGTGGCTCTAGACCGTGCTTTGTGGCATTCCCTGGGGGAGGCCTAAGTTCAGCAGTGGAATTGTGAAGGGATATAATGATGAATGATAATAAATTAAAACAATTTGTATGTTTAAAAAATATGTATGGACGCGATACTCTCACATAACGAGAGCAGCTATTAACCGACTTCAAAAAAGTATTTTTTTTGTATGTATGTAAATATCTTCGTCAATTGTGAATCGATTTTGATTTTACTTTTCTTTTTGTTTAGGGGTGATCACCAGTAGGGTAGAATTGGGGGTTATACGTCACTTCACCTCGCTGCGCTTGGTTCGTGCTGTAGAAGCCCCCCCAATTCTACCCGCCTATTACGGTCCGATATGACGGCTCGAACTGTAGAATCCTCTAATATTGTTTACTGAGCGATGCTCTGCTTCTTTATCTGACGGACAGACCGATCCAAATTAATAGCCATGAATGCCATTAAAATATCAGTCAGTCGGTTCAATTTATTAATAAGTACCTAATCAATAGGTACCAAGTTAATTAAAATTTAATAATTGAAATTTATGTATTTGACCAATAACTAACAGATTTATTTTTGAGATATTTCAGACAGTTAATAAAAGAAATAAGGTATTTGAAAATAAAATAAAAACTTTTTTCAACAACCACTTATATTATTTTTAAAAGATTACACCATTTTTATAAACATATAACATTTTTTAGTGCACAAAATGAAGGATGATAAATACAATTAAAAATATCATTACAAAACCTATATTCTTGATACAAACTTAACAATCTAGGACATTTAACATTTTTAAATAAAACTAGTTTTATTTAAATATGTAGTGTTCGCATAAATATAAGAAATCATCATTTAACATTTTCTAAATTTATAACATCATCGTAATCAAATATATTCTTAATCCAAGTCTCTTTTTCAAACCCTTTACAATAAATCGTTTTGTCAACCAAGAAAGGTTGTGTGTATATTAAAAATTTGTCATGGGGAATGAAACCATCATTCCAATTAATTTTTCTATTCCGTTCAATCCACCTCACTTCTTTCCTTTCTGTGTATGTAAGGTTGTGAACTGGAAAAGGTGGTAGAACCAATAAAACTTGAACTTGATTATCGTAAATGATGGCAATATCTTTAACAATAAATTCGTTATTATCTCTTTTGAATCCTTGTACATCTACAATAGCCGTAGGTTTAATGATATTTTTCGTACTGTGTTACTTAAGGGTCTGTACCAATACTAGATGATCGTTTATTATTAAACAATATGCACTGGTGTTGTCTGGAATATCCTTTTTACATTCAATTTCTAGACGCACATCATCAGGTCCTGATTTTAAATTTTCGTTTTGTCGTGAACAATCAATTACAAACAACGGAGCTTTATTTTTAAATTTCTGAGGATCAAGCAATGGATCGACAGGAAGATAATAGAACGACTGACGAAATATAGCATACATATCATATAATATACTGTACTTATTTTCATCAAATTTCAAATTAAGAGCATCGTACGGATAATAGTTTACAGTAGTACAATAATTCTGGTGAAATACTAACATCTTGAGGACTTATTTTATAGCTTACTATTTTATTACGGAAAGCATTAGCTATTATCTGCACGTTATCGTATTCAGTACGTATTAACCAGTTCGATTTGTGAATAAAACTCTTTAAATGAGAAGAATATCTCGAAACGTTAATATAACACGTTTGGCAGTAATACATAATTTAATTTAGCAACTACTAAAGTTTATTAGTGTTAAAATATTTGTGACTACGTTTTAGAGTTTTAGCTTTTCAATTTTAGGATTTTAGCTTCAGTTTTTCTGAAACAAAGATGCACAATTATTTTGCATGAGTAGTAGTAGTATGATTATGATTAGTTTTAGTTGTAAAATATTTGTGATTATGTTTTATATATATATATATATTATACTATTTGTGATTAAGTTTCGAGTTTTCAGTTTTGGGGATTTTAGGTTTCTAGTTTTTCTGAAATAAAGATGCACAGTTAATTTATGGTATACAGGCATATAACATTAATAACACAATCGAATATAAATTGGGTAAGCAAGAAATAAGTAGTTATACGTGTGAATATAGGCGCATTCAACACTTTTTATTTTTATTATAAAACATACCGAACAATTTATAAAATGTTAATGTTAAATGGATACAAAACGCGTTGAATACGTTCGTATTCTTCTTTTGTAGCCACAACTAATTACGTGACGGCTTTCCAGATTTTCCAGAGACTCGATTTCCTTGGTGTTCTACACCCGTAGCTCGACGTAGAAATCACCGCGTGTTGTAGGATCTGACTGCAGGGTATAACAGAATCCCATGCGCTGCGACAAGTAGCTGCGGAACGGAGCTGCATGTACGGGTGCACCGTGCAAGTCGTCGTCGTCCTGTAAAAATATAAATGATATGAAAAGTTAGATGAATCATTATATATTATTTAAATAGTATCATATGGATTATATTTTTCTGCTTTTACCAATAAACATTGAAGTTATTATTTTGAAAATATAATTAAAACATAAATAAACTGCTATGCAGTTTGACGAATTGAAATTTAAAAAAAAAACATAAGTAGGCATAAAGAAAGTATGTAATAAATAAAAAAAAATTAAAACAAGTACCTCTGAGTTAATCAGTGCCCAGGATTTTCGTTTCTTGGACGGTGGGAGTGGTGTATCATCGAGATCCGATTCGCAATCGCTTCCAAAGAGGCTTTGAACGGTTGGTTTAGCCGCTACTGCCTTCTTCTTGGGTTTTGGCTGGCGGGGCTTCGAGTCCTTTTCTGATTTGACTCGCTCTTCTTGTTTGATGTGCAAGGAGCTGGTGTTTCCGATGAAGTGGTGTAGAACCCCCATAAGGTTAAGCATAACGATAAGTTTTATCCGGAACAGCTATAGTATAGACACAATTTCGCATTTATAATATTAGTATGGATTATCATAATTGTTTTACTTTTACAGATTTCCAAAAGACCCTTACTTAAAAATGAGGTAGGAACAATTGTGCAATCGAAAAAGGGGTTAGAAACCTACCCGCACAAGTACTATCTGTTCGATGCACTTTGATTCATCCCAAATTTCAATGTTTGCCTAATAAACGTCACAAATTACTCTGTAATGCTTTACCAACATTACTGTTAACAGATGCTGTAAGTGTTATTCATGTTATGTACTTGTAAAATTTGGGATTGTTTTTTGAGGCAACCCACTTCCACCAATTTTGTTTTGGCACTTAGAGCCTTTTTTATTTCTGGTGTTCAAGTAAAATCACTCTAATGAGCTGTAATTTTGCACAACCATGCAAAATTACAGCTCTTAAGAGTACCAATAGTCTCTACGCTAAGCCGCGGACAGATGGACAGACGGACGGACTTGGTGAAACTACAAGGGTTCCTTGTTGTTTCACTACAGAACCCTAAAAAGACTTGTTGCGCTGACCAAACTGAAGAGTTCAGATAATTTTAATTGTTCGAGTGCATTTTGCTTATGCTTGTTTTTTTTCGCTTAGGGAAACTATCGATATAAAATACCGATATGGTAGTATCGCAATTAATTCGTCTTTCTTACACTCATAACTTTTCCTGTGTTGATGTATTTAACCTATAAGTGTCCGTAAAATGTACCAGTGTTGGAGTTTTCGATTTGTGTGTGCCATAATGACAAAAATTTTTATTGAGTAGGTGTGCATTTCTGTCTATGTAGTGTTTCCTTGCCCCGCACCAAAAGGGACAGACTTTTTTGTTCGTAGCATTAGGCACATTACTCGTCCTTTGGTTGAATGGTCTACGCTTACAAGTAATAGGGCTTAAGAGGATTGTGAAGCTGTAAATTTTCATACAAAATGCGAGAACGTTTTCGTCCCCCGTAAACATAATCTAATTTTCATATTTTTTTGAAAATGTAGATATAATGAAAAACTAGGTCCGTACTCTTTTATTTTAATGAAATATTGTGTACGATATATGTTACTAGCATCTAAATATCTATATTTAGACTTAAAAACTTCTTCGACCGTTTATTATTCATTTGAACTAAACTGAATTTCTAAAACAAAACGTACAGACCTAGATTAGTGTACTGAATCCAATAGATCAAAATTGTCTTATTTTGTAAAGGTTTAGGGGGGGGTGAAAACGTTAACGCTCGAAAAAACATTTCAAAACGGGAATGTAGGCAATTGCTTCCATGACTTGAAACTCTCTCGATACGGCGATACGGAGCGAGCGGTATGAAATTGATAGCATTTTTGAAAATACCTACTCGCGCCGAGTATCGGAAATCCTCTTCAGTCGTATTACATTGTATAAGCTTCTGGCCTATTGCATACAATTTTAAAGCAATAAATGTTTATTTATCACCGTCGAAATAATGTATAATATTCTTGCTGTAGAATGGCAAGTTGCATTCCAAACTATCACTAGTATATTAGTGGACTATTGCAAACACCATTCAATATTGAATGAAATATTTGCGTTTGCAAATATTTCTAATACTTGAAGCAACAAAGGAGTAAGTAAAGAACGTAGGCGTTCAGAGTAGAAATAGCTTAAAAGCAATTCTCTCTGTTCAAAAAATGTTCGCGTTGTAAGAAAAAAGATGTTGCAATATCTACTAGTTGAATTTTTGTACTATACTAGCATTCAAGATAATGTATATTAGCCTCATATAAACAGTTACTTTAAAATTTTAAATGGTATATTGCGCGCGATTAATTGTATTTAATTATTGCCATTTTGATACAAGAAAGTTGCACAGTGTATATGAGCCATTATACTGGCAGAACAAACTTTTACAAACAAACAAGGTAACAACAGTGACCTGTTAGTATACCTAATTTATTGACCATACTATCTTAACTAAAAGTTGAATTTGTAAAACTCTTAAAATGTATGTATATAAACAAAATGTGTTGTCATCCCTGAAATATAGATGAAACTACACAGCCTCTAATAATATTGGCTTTCTAAGCCTTTAAACTGAGTCGGGCAGAATCTGCAATATAAATAGGTTCAGCACAGTAAAGAATCAACTTCGAAATGGTTATAATATAGTCTGCTTATTATTTCAAAGATGTATGGATTATCCCTCCGGATTGGACGGGCAACTGCAGTATTTTACTTTAAAAGTTTGGTTTTTAACTAAGACTGGCTAATACAGATATCACTACGGCTACGGCATCAGATGTATTTTTACGCCAAGTAAGGGTGACAAACGAGCACACAGATGATGGTAAGTGGGCTCTGTGATCCAAAGATATCGAAATTGTCTTCAAATTTGAATCAAAATGAAATTTAGGGACCCCTGAGGACTAAAATGGAATGCCTCAAATCAAATAAAATCCCGTCCTCGTCACACTAATACGAAAAATTTTACGCTGGTATTATGTGAAAGTGTCTTTTTTCCCTGGTTAAAGCAACCCTAACCTACTGTAGCTATAATATAACGTAACTGATTAGACATACATTGTTTTATAAGATAAGGTTCAGTTACACAGTTCACCTGAAGGTAACTGGATGCTGTGGCCTACAGAGTTCTAAATGTATCCACGATTAAGAATCAAAATACAAAGGCACTGTCACTCGTGACAACTAAGAGCAAGTACATGTGCAAGTAAATAAGCAAGTAGATAAGCATAAAAATAAACAATTAAAATGTCAAGTAAATTGTCAAATAAACAGTTAATTATATTTCTTAGTAAATAAGCTAGTAGCTAGTAAGTAGTCAAATATATAATAAGTAAATAAACAAGTAAATTATCAAGTTGATAGGCAAGTAAATAATCAAGTTCATTATCAAATACATAAGCAATTAAATAAAAAAATAATTAGCAAGGAAATAAGCAAGTCAATAAGCAATAATAATAATAATAATATAATGAGGCGTAGGGAAGTGACGACCCCATCGCCCGATGACGTAAAAGTTAAGTGACAAAACTGCTACATCGGTGCAGTCAGTCAACGCCCTGCCAAAAGGTGTGAGCGCCGTGCCTAGGCAAAATTGAGGGTGCAAAGGTCCGTTTGTGCATATGGCCGAACCATGAAACGGTGCCGGGCCTGGGCGTCTCCCGTTAATTGACGCCCAAAAAATGGATGATGGACAAAATAAGAGTGCGCAAAGAGCCGCTGCCTGGAGGTCGCTAGGGCGCGTCTGGAGCTGGCGCTGGACGCAACAGGATGCGGGTCGCCAGCCAAGCGCGGGGGGCTGCAACACCACCTAGTAGCCGCCCGCATCCATCATCCACCAGAGGCTGGGTCTTCTCGGACTCGGCAAGCGGCACCCGCCGCTGGTGGAACACGTCGCATGCGTTGGACGCAAGTTATGAACGCAAACGGCAAAAGGGGAAGAAACTGGAATGTTAGCGTATCGAGCTCGGAAGAATCGCTTTTTCGCAGAGCTGAAGCCATCTGTTCATGTAACGGAGCAAAACCTGGTAGACCGAGTTCGGTACATCCTGCGCTCCAACATATTTGGTGACGCCGAACTCGAACGACTACGACGTGAGGCTGTTCCCTCATCGGATGAAAATTCTACAGCTGGCAATGCGGCGCCACTAATTACAGAGCAACCTGCACACGTGGATACCGCCGTGGATATTCCAGTTGTGGTTAATTCAGACGACGATGAAATAGTCTCCCACAAGCTAGATCAAATGAGGAGCATATTGGAAGAGGCTATTTTGGAAACGCGCAGTACGCCTCTCGAAAATCGACCGCGACTTCCCCGCAGCGGAATCGGGCTGTCGTGAGGGCTCTCAACCCAATGCTTGTGATCTATTTGGAAGCCAGCCGGCAACTTTGCGACACGGACTCAATACTCTTTGGCGCCGCACTGGCAGTTTTCCGTATTATTGGCGCCAAATTTCCCACGGCTGGACGCGCTACTAGACAAAGTAGTGACATCCCAGCCTGGAGAAAAAGAATTGAGGACCGTATCGCAAAGGCAAGAGCCTCATCGGCAGACTGACAAGCTTCAGGTCGGGTAATAATAGACCGAGAATTGTGCGCACCGTCAGGATGGCGTTTGCTGGGACAAATATAAGTTTGTCCCAGCCGAATATTACGCAAAAACTGACGGAGCGCATCGACGGCCTGAAGCCGAGAATCACTGCTTGGGGGAAGCGGATTCGGCGATATACTGAGAGGTTGACACGGTTCAACCAGAATCGTCTCTTCCAGAGTGATCAGAAGAGGCTCTATATATCATTGGAGCGACCAATAATACGTGGAACGGGTCAAGCACCGAATGAGGCCGACACTGTCACATTCTGCGCGGCCTGTGGTCAGAGCCCGTAAACCACAGTGAGGGCCCTTGGACGGAAGTTGTGGCGAGTCAGTGTGCGAATGTTACACCCATGGACCCCATCATCATAACGCCGGACGATGTAGCTGAGGCGGTCCGAAATGGAAAAGTCCGGGCCTCGACGGGCTGCATCACTACTGGCTGAAGGGGTCCGTGTTGTGTCACGCTGTGCTCGCCGACAGTTTCAAAAGGCTTTCGACCAAAGTCGCTCCCGAGCCTCTTCACTAATGGGATCACTCATTTGGTTCCTAAAGACCGGGATACCACAGACCGAGCAAATACCGCCCCATCACGTGTCTACCCACGATATACAAGACACTAACATCCATTTTGATCGCGAGAATCACTCGTAACCTGAACTCAAATCAGGTGATGTCGCGCGCTCAAAATGGATGTCGTGGAACCAAGGAACCACTCCTCATTGACGCGGTCATTGGCAAAGTGGTTAAACACAACCGTCGGAATCTCTCCGCCGCCTGGTAGACTATAAAAAGGCATTCGACTCGGTACCTCATACATGGCTGAAGAGGGTCCTCGCGCTGTACAAGGTTGACTGAAACAGAAACAGAAACAGAAACAGAAACAGATACTTTTTTATTCAATATAGATTATAAATATACTTATTGAAAGTCACTCTTTTGTTTAATTACCACTGGTTCGAAAAAAAACCTCTGTCCTGGGAAGAACCAGCAAGAAACCTAGCGGGACTTTTTTTTTAAATAACAGCTTACAATCATGTATGTTACACAATTAACCACACAAGACAAATTAGAAATAGCTTGGTAGCGAACACCTCATTCCCAGGGGTTATTATCATCCATAAATTCCTTAATATTATAATAACCCTTTTTATACAAACTAAGCGTATACATCGCCCCAAGAATGAATTACTGACTCGGTGGAGTCGAGTAACTGGTACTACTAGCTTGTGTTTGTTCCTAGTATTTACAGAATGAGTATCACTTATTTTTGTATAACTACTTTTATTTTTGTGTACGTACATTACATTTTCATTAATGTATTGAGAGGCCAAAGTTAATATATTAATTTCCTTAAATTTTTGTCGGAGCGACTCTTTAGGTTTTAATTCATAGATTGCTCTTATGGCCCTCTTCTGTAAAACAAATATAATTTCAGTGGCAGTCGCGTGTCCCCATAGCAAAATACCATACGACATTATGCTATGGAAATAGCTAAAGTAAACAAGTCTAGCGGTTTTCATACTGGTAAGATTTCTAATCTTTTTTACAGCATTTGCTGCAGAACTAAGTTTGCTTGCTAACATTGATATATGGGGGCTCCATTGATGCTTCGCGTTTAGTGTTATTCCAAGAAAAATGGTGGTATCGACAAGACTCAGTTCCTCCCCATTTAAAATTACATAAGTATTTAATTGTCTGACATTTGGAGTCATGAACTTCATACATTTCGTTTTAGTGCTATTTAAATGCAAGTTATTAACATGAAACCAATTTACTAATTTAGATATAGCATTATTTACTTCGTCATATTTTTATAATTGTCGTTTTAATTTGAAAATGAATGAAGTGTCATCAGCAAATAATACTATATTATGGTTATCCCCTACTATGTAAGGTAAGTCATTAAAATATACAAGAAACAGAAAGTGGCCGAGAATTGAGCCTTGAGGCACGTCCATTTATACTATCGACCCGGAAGAGCTCATACTGTTAATAACAACTTTTTGCGTTCTGTTACTTAAATATGAAACAATTAATTTAAGAACATTACTTCTTACACCGTAGTGTTGTAGTTTCCTGATTAATGTTTCATGGTGAACACAATCGAAGGCTTTGGATAGGTCACAGAATATACCCAAAGCATCCTGTGAATTCTCCCATGCATTGAAAATATATTTAATCAGCTCAACACCAGCATCAGTTGTCGAGCGACCCCTTGTGAAACCGAATTGATTTTTATGAAGGAAATTATTAACATGAACAATTGATTAAGAATAATTTTTTCAAAAATTTTACTTAGTGTTGGCAGTACAAAATGGATCTAAAATTGGTGGGGTCTAATGTACTACCAGATTTAAATAAAGTATTACTACTATGCTTCATCAAATCAGGAAACACACCATATTCGATACTAATATTAAAAATAATAGCTAGTTGAGGCGCGATTATATCGATTATAGACGCAATAACTTTAACAGAAATCCCCCACACAGATCCGCAGTTTTCTTAATATCAATAGTTTTAAAATATTTTAGAATATCTTTTGATGATATTTTATGAAATGTAAAATTATTTGTACACAAATTTACATTTTTTTTAAGTAATGATTCGGCGACGGCAGGAGAAGAATTCAGTGACTTAGTGGTTAAGATCGGAATATCCGTAAAATATTTCTCAAAAACTATTGCAACATCCTGATCTGATTCCGTTAATTTGTTATTAAAACTTAACCGGTAGTTTGAATTGCGAGAGTTGACCTTACCAGTTTCACTATTAATTATACTCCACGTCATTTTAATTTTATTAGAAGCCGTCTTAATTTTGTTGCTCAAATGCAAAGACTTGACTTTGGAGCACACTCCTTTAAATATTTTTGAATATTTTTTTACATATTTCCTAAATTCGACGCTAGGGTTATATGACCTTTCATGGTTAAGTTCATATAACCTTTGTCTGCTGTTATGGACTCCTGCTGTCGCCCATTTATTGAAATCCTTCCGACTGTTCAAGGAGAACATTTTAGAAGTAAAAATATTATTAAATTCATTGCAAATAAGTTTAAACACTGTTCCATACAAAAAATTTGGATCATTTTGGTATGAAAGTGATGGAAGATTCTTCACTATGTTACTTCTAAACTTCTCCAAGCGACGTGCATTTACAGGAACAAACACAATTTTCTCATCTACTTGCTTTTTGTGAACATAAGGTAACGAAACTAACTGTCCACAGTGATCAGAACTCAATTTTTGAATTATACATTTATGCAACGGCTTAACATTTGTAAAATGTTATCTACATTCAGTTATACGCGTTGGCTCTAAAAATAAATTAAAAGACCATATGATTTAAACAATGATCTAAATTTAATATTGGTGGAGGAAGCTTCTAGGAGATTGATATTAAAGTCTCCACATATTACAACAGATTTATTCTGTTTATTAAGCTTAACAAAAACTTCCTACTTAATTTTTTCAAAAGTATTGTATATAGAACATGGGGGTCTGTAGACGCTCACAACAATGAGGTGCTCAAACTCAACACATATGACCCCCACCTTTTCTATATGGAAGATCTCAAGTTATTCGCCTCCAGTCGCTCACATCTTGTGGAATTGCTAAACATCACTTGTGATTTTAGTAATTCTATTAGAATGGAGCTGGGTACGGATAAGTGTGCGGTCCTCCATGTCGAAAGGGGTAGGGTTGCTAACTCTGAGGGCATAGACTAATCTATGCCCATCAACATAAGAACCCTTTGCGAGTCTGAAACATACCGATACCTGGGTATATCACAAAACATATCGATCGGTATCGATGAGGCGGATATGAAACAGTCAGTTTGCGATGTGTTTTATGCACGCTTGACAAAAGTTCTCAACAGTATTTTGTCGGGTGTGAATAAGACACACGCATATAACGGTTGGGTCATGCCTGTCCTCATATATACCTTCGGCCTGCTCATGTGGACTCAGACCGAACTGAACGCTCTGGATAGAAAAGTCCGCACTGTTATGCCGTCACACAGGATGCATCACCCGAGATCGTCAGTAATGAGGCTGTACTTGCCGCGGAAACATGGTGGGCGCGGCTTTTTGAGCGCTCTCACCATGCATAATCGCGAAGTGTGCAGCCTACGTAATTACTTTCTGGCGAGATCGGATGATCAATTCCACAGGGACGTGATTTCGTGTGATAAAGGGCTTACTCCTCTATCCTTAGCCAACGAGCAATGGCAAGACCCAGCATTACAGTGCATTTCCGACCGGGAGACCGTATGGAAGGAGAAGGAGCTCCACGGGAGCTCTACATGAGCCTTTCGTTGACACAGTCACCTCCCTCCACTGGCTACGTTTCGGTGACCTCTTTGGGGAAACCGAGGGTTTTGTCTGTGCGATACAGGATCAGGTTATTAAGACCAACAATTATCGGAAATACATCCTAAAGGATGGCGCCGTCGACATCTGTCGAGCTTGTCGCCATCCCGGCGAGTCACTTAGGCATGTCACCTCCGGTTGTTCGGCGCTTTCTAATTCTGAGTATTTGCACAGACACAACCTAGTAGCCAGGATTTTACACCAGAAGCTCGCTCTGAAATACGGTCTCGTGGATAAGAAAATTCCATATTATAAGTACTTGCCGGGCGTGCTCGAAAATGACCGCGCCAGGCTCTACTGGGACCGGGCCATCATCACAGACTATTCTTGCGAATAAGCCTGATATTGTGCTGATGGACCGGGCACAGTCAAGGATATTTTTGGTCAATATTACCATTCCTTATGACGAGAATCTCGTGAAAGCCAAAACAGATAAGCTGACAAAATATCTGGACCTGGCTCACGAGGTGACCGACATGTGGGGTGGTCTGCCGACCGAAATTATTCCTGTGGTTGTTTCTGCGAACGGGCTAATCCCGGTCAGCCTCTCGGGTCATCTGAGGCGACTGGGGCTCCGTGAAGGACCGTTCCGTGATCAAATGCAGAAGGCGGTGCTCCTCGACACCGCCCGCATCGTCCGCCGGTTTCTTTCCCTTTCCCCCTAACCTTCGGCCGTTTAGTCTCCCCTGCCGAGGGCTTCCATATGGTTGGGATTTTATTTATTTATGTATGATTTGTGTTTGTATATTTAATATATATACATATATATATGTATATTTATTTATTATATTTCTTTTATATATTTATTCAGCCCAACCAAATGAGAATACTTTATAAATATCCCAAATAATAATAATAATCTTTATTTGCGTAAAACAAGGTACAAAGCTCTCGGCTTGCTTGAAGATAATCAGCATTTGTTCGCAGCAATGGAAGTCCACTGACATAGCCGTATCCGTTATTTTTTAAGAACATAGCAATTGGCTGGCGACATCTGTTGTAACAGTGATAACTATTGGAGTAGATGTGCCATAGAGTCGAGATCGCGCTTAAGTAAACGCAGTGCGGGACGCCATTTGGTTAAAAATATTGGTGAGCTGCTAATTACTAATACATTTACTTGGAAGTGGACTACATTTTAGGCCGTCTTTAAAAAAGGAAGAGCTTCTCAATCCGAACTTATGTTTTTGTATTTACGCGAAATCTTGGTCAATCTTTAACCGATTTTTATGATTGTTTTAAATGGGTTATACTTTAGGGGTGTTCCCATATTATTATCTATCTCCCATGGTAGAGAGGATTCACCTTGATCGCCACGCTCGGCAGGCGATTTGCGATCGTGGTTACGGACGTCTCGCACCCTTGATGCTGCTTCTCGTCACTGTCTAGGAATTTCCAGTATGGGTGCGAGAGTGTCATACCGCTTCAATATCTTAATATCTTTTCATAAGTAACCAAGGTACGGCAAATAATGTATGCGCGCTTTGCAATGTTAATTATAAAGTATGGCATAGCTAGTAATAGTCTTAGATTTAAGAGTCTAATAATGTAAGAAAAATATGAAATATTTGGGCACTCTTTGTCTTTTTCTACCGACTTAAAAAAGGAAGAGGTAATCAATTCGACTGTATGTTTCTTTTTATGTGTACCTCCTAACTGTTTTCTGGGTGAACCGATTTCGATGATTCTTTTTTTTATTAGAAAGCTGGTGCTTCACATGTGGTCCCATATAAATTAGATCAAGGTCGGACCACGTCCGCAATCTACAAGACCCAAGCGCGGAATTTCTGAAGCATATATGTGATGAGATGGGCAGCAGCGTTTTTAACACGCTTTTATTAGCTTGGTATGCATCTATGTAACGGAATTTTTGAATGTGATTTTCATCTCCTTCAAAACGTCGGATTGATTTCAAACTTCGCACACTTATCAAGGACCGATGACAATGAAATAATTTAAATAGTTTTTCCCATTGTCCTTGCCAGAATCCTCAAGATTTGCGAATAATTCATAAAACAATTACGATTTCTGCTAGTTCAATCTACTGAAGGCCGAGTAAAAGAATTTCTTTCCAAAAAAACACGCTTTTGTAGTTAAACGCACTAAAAAAAAAAATAGTTAAAAGCGTGGGGTGCTTGATGTCATTTCTTGTAAATATTTTTGTGGATATTTGTAAAATTAGCGTTATCATAAAAATATCAGAAAAAGCACCCCACGCTTTTTTACAATAAAATTATTTTTTTATGTTAATCACTATTTTCTTATTTTAAACTTATTGAAAATTATTTTCAACTTTTTAATTTGGTGATCTACAAAAGCGTATTTTTTAGTTTTTTTTAAACTATTATTTATTCTAATAACAACTGTAAAATGAAAAAATGCGGTTGCCTGCCCACCTGCCAAGCGTGGCAACTATGGCAAATATCCCAATAAAAGGCAATTTTTGGGAGACCTATGTTCAAGAGTGGATTTTGATCGCCTGTAATGATGATGACGATGATATACATAGTCGGCCGCAGAGTGCTAAAAAGAGGGACAGGTGAATTTTCGATATAGTAGATTATTATCTATTATGTCGCTTCGTACGGCACAATATTTTGTGTATGATTTTGTAACTTATATGATTGATGAAAATGCCGCCGTACTGCCGTACTACTACCTATATCAGCTTTTGTAACTGTGATCGTAAGCTAGACTAGTGAACTTGAGACCTCTGGTTCAAATCCCGTGTCGGGCCAAATAATCACTGTTTTTGGTCATTCTGTATAACATAATCCTGTACTACTTAGTTCTGGCTAGTCTCCGTTGAGATCATCCATGATTGAAATTCGGTCTGGTGAACATTATTATCATGACATACAAAAAAACAATTAACAATAAAAGTATTGCTTAATGAGTATTAAAATATATTGCTGTACCTATTCTATTTTCTGTATGAAATAATTGTAATGGACTATAAATCGGTTTTTACTAGGTAGAGCCATGCTGCATCTATTTTATAGTTGTATCATGAATGGGTCTGTTTGACCAGGGAAGGATCTCGCTCTGACAGAATACCAGCGTAAAATAGCATCTTAATGCTGCTATGTTTCGTATGACGAAACGAGGCATTCTATCTTAGTCGGGTAGGTCTTAGGGGGTGACAACGCATCTGCATTTTGATTCTATGGGCCACAGCGTCCACTTACAATCAGGTGGACTGTGTGCTAGCGACTCGGCCCAGCTTTTTTAAATAATCATTAAATACCATTTACTTTATAAATTTTTCGATTTCACAAAAAGTACCTACTTAAACTTTTTCGGATAAAATATAGCCTAGGTCACTCCTTGCATTGCTCTCCATATGTTAATAAAGTTTCAACACAATCGGTTTTGCTATCCCGAAACCCGCCCCGACAAAGAGACAAACAGACAGATAGACAAAAATTTTACAAATGGCTCATGTCTTATTGGCATACAAATAATCCGCTAAGCTCGATAAAAGACAGTTATGTCGATATTACAGACAGACAATTAAATAAAAAATAATTACCAAGAAAATAAGCAAGTCAATAAGCAATAATAATAATAATAATAATCTTTATTTGCGTAAAACATGGTATAGATGTTGTTCACTTGTAAAAACGAGCGCTCATATTTTGCTTATTTTACATAGCATGCAAATATTTCTAAACAATGTCAAATATTTCCTTAACTATTTGAAATACAATTAGTCACCTGATTTAGTTAAAAATAGAATATAGAGAAATCTATACATATAAAAGGCAAACCTCATGTATCAACGCACAGCCGAAACTACTGAACGGATTTCGCTGAAATTTGGCATACAGACAGTTGTAATGACGGTAGCATCCGCTAAGAAAGGATTTTTGAAAATTCGCCCCCTAAGGGGGAGAAAAAGGGGTTAAAAATTTGTATGGAAGTCCGTCATTTTTAGAGCTAGAAGCCTGAAACTTTGTTTTTAGGTCAATGATTAGCAATAAACACTTAAATGTTCTAGGGTTTTTGAAAATTCAACCCCTAAGAGGGTGAAAAAGGGGTTGAAAGTTTGTATGGGGAAACAAGATTAGTTAAACTAATTTATTCGTAACTTCACAGGAGCACTCCTATCAATAAATATGACTAAACAATTGTTTCAGGCTCTTTCAGAATTCAACCCCTAAAAGGTGGAAAAGGGGTGACAAATTCTGAAAATCAACATGTATCGCTTTTATGGTTTATCGGGTCGTGATTACGAAAACAACAACTATTTCTATCCCCTGTGGGGATGCGATGTGGTTGAAAAGTTAATATTTAATATGGGTGTCGTTTTATGGTTTTTTGGGGCGTTAATTACGAAAATGGCATCGATTATGGTTTGAAACCAACATGGAAACTTAAATGGCTTTCTATTCGTCAAAGGCGTAGCTCCCAAATTTTACAAGTACTATATTCAATTTTAAATCACCCAAATTCGCCTTCTTATCTTAAGTATAACTTTCAGTACCAATATTCTACTCATGATAGAGTTCCCCGTTCCCAAAATAGTCTTAAAATTCGTATTCCACCACATAAGAGTGGTTTATTTAATTCCTCTTTTACTGTGCAGTCCATACTGCTCTGGAATGCCCTGCCTGTTCATATCAAAAAAACCAGTAACAAACATTGTTTTAATAGACTAATTCGAAAATTCTTTAACAGGAATAATACCACCTGATTTATCCGACTTTTGTTTTTCTCTCTCTATCGCTTTATAATTGATATTTTGTATAATATTTATTTTAATATGCATCATGTTATTTTATTTTTGTATTATATTATTTTATATTTATTTAAATATTTTGTATATATAAGTATCCGTTTATATATTTACTATTCATTCTTTCTTTATTACAAAGTAGATATTAAGTTTGTATATTTTAAAAATATTTAATTTTTTTGCATTTTGTTGTAAGATATAATCTTTTTACTTATTTATTAATTTATGGAGTGGTTTTTACACCTACCACAGCTTCTCAAATCATCCAGGGTTGACTGGTCGAGAATGTCACAAGGCATTAAGTCCGCCTTTATATCCCTTATTATAAGGTAGATGTAAAAAAGATTAAATAAATAAAATAAATGGATGGAAGGATGGATGGATGTATGTTTGTATGTAAAAATCATCATGGGTTGGGTGACTTGGGTGTCATTTTTAAGTTTTTTGGGTCGTATATAACGTAAATGATATTGATAAATATTTTAAACTTAATTTCTTAGAATAGAATAGAATATACTTTTATTGCACAAAAACATTTGCACTAATTTATAAATTAAAAAACAATGAAAATAAACAACCAAACCAAATATATTTTTTTACAAATTAAT
>JAGSMP010000268.1:600000-803912 GCA_029286625.1 Parnassius orleans | reverse complement strand
CGTTACAGCTAGGCCTGGGAATAGAATTTTTATCGATATATTTTGTCACACTGTCTTATCTCTATTATTAGTTCCGTGGACGTTCACTTCTGCTGTCAGCGCCAAAATGGCGAAAATCAAATCGCCTCGTTATGTCACGGTGTATAGCCAGTCCATATTATATAGAGGTCAGTGTACCCACAGAACACAATTACTCTCTAATCCTCAACCATAGACTTAGCTCCGCCAGTATATTCTAAGTCTATGTCCTCAACTGTCATCCACAGACTAACTGGCATCATGTGTTTGTATCATTGTATATATGTTTTTTCTATTACTTAACTTAAACTTATGTACACCTTCCCTATTCGCAAATCGTTGCAAGCCTTAGAGTATAAATAAGCAAGCTATAGAGCGCGCGTATCGCTTATTGCCCATTATGCCGAGCGTAACCAGATGTTCTATACTCGTAGATACTGCTACATAGAGGAGTTGAATAGTGATGCGCCAAGATTGATGCCTATGCGTTATTGTACTTAAGTTATTAATGTAATTACGCAGGTACTTACATAAATAACTACGAAAGCTAGTTTTTGATCTCTTTAAAATAAGTGTAATCTTACTTCAAATTTAAGCACGGGTATTGCATTGCACCTCTAATCAACTTGCGCAGTCCACCCTTGCTTTCAAAAATGTATGAAGCACTAAAATGAATGAAACAAAAGAACTTCCTGATGTTGGGCTCCCAGTTTTAGGATAACAATAGTCTTACAAGATTTATATTTGGATTAATGACCCACTAATCCAAATTATAATTTGACATGGAATCCAACCATAGTTTTTTTTTTTATATAGGAGAGGGGCAAACGAGCATGCGGCTCACCTGATGGTAAGTGACTACCGCCGCCCATGAACAACTGCAACACCAAGGGAATTGCAGATACGTTGCCGGCATTTTAAAAAGGAGTAGGCTCTTTTCTTGAAGGTCCCTAATTCGTATCGGTCCGGAAAAATCGCTGGTGGTAATCGATCCCACAAGGAAGTTTTGCGAGGAAGAAAACATCTTCTAATTCGCACAGTGGTGAACTGCCAATCATCCAGATGGTATGGATAGTATCGCGAGTTTTGTCGCGATGTGCGATGGTGAAATTGAGCGGCTGGAATTAGTCCGAACAATTCCTCAGAGCACTCCCCGTGGTAGATGCGATAAAATACGCAAAGAGATGCGACATCTCTACGCAGTGCTAGTGAGTTCTAAATTATTTTACTCAACAGTGGCCTAACTTTGAGCTCGACTTGGAGACTCTTCTAAAAATACTGTAACACTCTTGGATTTAGTAACTGCACATCGTGTTCAGACTTTAGCGCTAATAAAATTATCTAATATTATTATGAATTCTCCAAGTGATATAGCTATAACTATACCAGATTTAATCAAAACATCAAAACCTAACTCTCTCCAACCAGTGTTAAGATTACCTTATTATAATGTTCGCCCTGAAATATAAACTCAATCACTTCGTAGTTATGAATATTTATTTATTAGTTTCAAATGACCACATCCAAAAATAATATCCCAGACTCTCAGCCGTTGGATAAAAGATACACTTTACAATAGTGGCATACTTAAATGTACATAACTTAGTAATACTTAAATGTACATAATATATAATATTAATGTGTGATAACTTACCTGCTTATTGTCTAATATTAAGTTTATTTTGCTTATCTAGTGGATAATAGATGGCGCCACTATTATTTTAAGACGCACTATGGTTGTGTTATTGTAAAGCCACTAAGTAAATAAGAAATAATTGTTTTCATGTTAGTATTCGTACACATTGTATAAAGCTGGTGTCTTTCTTTCTCTATCTCGAGGGATCCATAGTGCTCCTCATGTTGTAAACTTATAATATTTCACATTTTATCCTCTAAACATCCTACAATACGTTAAGGCGCTGTACATAGTCAAACTAGGCTTTACAAAACAGTTTTTTAACAAAATATATACATTTTAGAGCTGCAAAATAAATATATGTTAATCTTGATCACATTTACGGGTGGACCATTGTTTTCAAAACACGTTTTCGGTAAATTTTCTCGATAGAAAAAAATCATAAAATAGCCATTGAAATTGAATTTCTAGCAATTGTAACTGTATTATTTATAAGCAAATCTTAATAAAATGAATAACAGTGGTGTAATATATAATAATAAGGAACTGTTGTTTTAGAAGAATTTAGAATGAAGCCGTGAAATAATTGAATATCAAACGAACTTACCAAGTGAAGTTCGATGACAATCATTTGAACGGCTTCATTCGAAGCGATTTATAGATACCCTCCCTAAAAAATGTATGTAAATTGTCACTTGAGTGTTAAGAACAAAAACCCTATGTATCATTAAAAATGTAAAATATTTTGAATAGCTTTAAAAATAATGACTCGAATGCGAACACGCGACCCGAGCTAGGTACAATAGTGTTGCCAGTATCAGAAGGGATACCACACAAAAAAAAGAAGAAAAAAATACTTTTAAAATCCGTGCAAGCCTAGTACATGGAAGTGCTACTACAATACGTTAACAATAAATCGCTTCGAATGAAGCCGTTCACATAATTGTCATCGAACTTCACTTGGTAAGTTCGTTTGATATTCAATTTTATACTTAGCTTAGGGTCAGTTACATGCACGATCTTCAGTTATGTATTTCACATACATGAAATGTATCATGATCACATACATGATCCTATTTTTTATTATGGATCAGTCACATGAACGATCTTCAGTAAGCTATTTTACCTACATAAAATGTATCATGATCACATACATGATCCTATTTTATACTATATATCAGATCCACAAACGATCTTCAGTAAGCTCTTTCACCTACATGAAATGTATCATGATCACATACATGATCCTATTTTACACTATATATCAGTTCCACAAACGATCTTCAGTAAGCTCTTTCACCTACATGAAATGTATTATGATCACATACATGATCCTATTTTATACTATAATATATCAGTTCCATGAACGATCTTCAGTAAGCTATTTCACCTACATGAAATGTATCATGATCACATACATGATCCTATTTTATACTATAATATATCAGTTCCATGAATGATCTTCAGTAAGCTATTTCACCTACATGAAATGTATCATGATCACATACATGATCCTATTTTATACTATAATATATCAGTTCCATGAACGATCTTCAGTAAGCTATGTCACCTACATGAAATGTATCATGATCACATACATGATCTTATTTTATACTATATATCAGTTCCATGAACGATCTTCAGTAAGCTATTTCACCTACATGAAATGTATCATGATCACATACATGATCCTATTTTACACTATATATCAGTCCCATGAACGATCTTCAGTAAGCTATGTCACCTACATGAAATGTATTATGATCACATACATGATCCTATTTTATACTAAATAGCAGTCCCATGAACGATCGTCAGTAAGCTATTTCATCTACATGAAATGTATCATGATCACATACATGATCTTATTTTATACTATAATATATCACTTCCATGAACGATCTTCAGTAAGCTATTTCACCTACATGAAATGTATCATGATCATACATGATCCTATTTTATACTATAATATATCAGTTCCATGAACGATCGTCAGTAAGCTATTTCATCTACATGAAATGTATCATGATCACATACATGATCTTATTTTATACTATAATATATCACTTCCATGAACGATCTTCAGTAAGCTATTTTACCTGCATGAAATGTATCATGATCACAAACATAATCCTATTTTAAACTATAGATCAGTTCCACGAACGATCTTCAGTGAGCTCTTTCACCTACATGAAATGTATTATGATCACATACATGATCCTCTTTTATACTATAATATATCAGTTCCATGAAAGATCTTCAGTAAGCTATTTCACCTACATGAAATTTATCATGATCACATACATGATCTTATTTTATACTATATATCAGTTCCATGAACGATCTTCAGTAAGCTATTTCACCTGCATGACATGTATCATGATCACAAACATAATCCTATTTTAAACTATAGATCAGTTCCACGAACGATCTTCAGTGAGCTCTTTCACCTACATGAAATGTATTATGATCACATACATGATCCTCTTTTATACTATAATATATCAGTTCCATGAAAGATCTTCAGTAAGCTATTTCACCTACATGAAATTTATCATGATCACATACATGATCTTATTTTATACTATATATCAGTTCCATGAACGATCTTCAGTAAGCTATTTCACCTGCATGAAATGTATCATGATCACAAACATAATCCTATTTTAAACTATAGATCAGTTCCACGAACTATCTTCAGTAATCTATTTCACCTACATGAAATGTATTATGATCACATACATGATCCTATTTTATACTAAATATCAGTCCCATGAACGATCGTCAGTAAGCTATTTCATCTACATGAAATGTATCATGATCACATACATGATCTTATTTTATACTATATATCAGTTCCATGAACGATCTTCGGTAAGCTATTTCACCTGCATGAAATGTATCATGTCACAAACATAATCCTATTTTAAACTATAGATCAGTTCCACGAACTATCTTCAGTAAGCTATTTCACCTACATGAAATGTATTATGATCACATACATGATCCTATTTTATACTAAATATCAGTCCCATGAACGATCGTCAGTAAGCTATTTCATCTACATGAAATGTATCATGATCACATACATGATCTTATTTTATACTATATATCAGTTCCATGAACGATCTTCAGTAAGCTATTTCACCTGCATGAAATGTATCATGTCACAAACATAATCCTATTTTAAACTATAGATCAGTTCCACGAACTATCTTCAGTAAGCTATTTCACCTACATGAAATGTATCACGATCACATACATGATCCTATTTTATACTATATATCAGTTCCATGAACGATCTTCAGTAAGCTATGTCACCTACATGAAATGTATCATGATCACATACATGATCTTATTTTATACTATATATCAGTTCCATGAACGATCTTCAGTAAGCTATTTCACCTACATGAAATGTATCATGATCACATACATGATCATTTTAATACCATAAATCACCTACATGATTTTCAGTGATATCTTTCACCTACATGAATATACCATGATCACACACATGATAGTTTTAATACCATAAATCACCTACATGATATTCAGTGATGCATTTCACCTACATGAATATACCATGATCACATACTTAATCATTTAATGTCAGAAATCACTTACAATAGGTATTATTACTCGACTTACATATTTTATTTATTTAAATAATATCAACGTACTTAGACTGTAACAATAGAATACATAAATTAAGAATTAAAAATTGTTTAAATAAATACTTTCTCATTTATTGAAATCTACTTCGGTAAAATTAAAAAAATGAGGGTAGGTCAGTACGTTCACAATGCAGCGCAATAAGTGTTTAGCGCAGTTATATTAAACTTCCTCTTTTTTATAAAAATAGTTGATAACAAATTTTTATTTAAGGGTATTGATTGATCCTTTTTATAAATATTAATGTATAAAAATTCAAGTAATAAATAATAGGCACTTACATGATTTCGACTGGTGGGTTCTTGTCACTTCTGAGATTTAAGATCTTTATTTTATATTCGTCGACTTAAAGGTAATATAGAAATATAATAACATAAATTCGAGTATCGATTGATTAAGAAGTCCATTCGACTCTAAAGCTCCCAATAGAATGAATATACTCCCTGCAGTTCCACTTTTTCCCCTTCTCAAACTAGTGACGAACAGTTGCGTCACTAACTGGAAGTAAACCTCGTCAACTATATAAATAAAATTAAGTATTAAAAAGTTTTGAAATAATACAACTAAACATTTTTATTAATATCTTGAATCACTTATTTTTAATGAAATTATGTTTACGGGAATAATTCTTTTTAAAGCATATACATGATTACATTAATTAATTTTCCCCATAAACTTCAAAAGTACAGTGTTGATAACTGTAACAAATAATTTTCTAAACCCAAAATCATGACACACTTATTCATCATAAAACAGAGGAAATACAATTTGTAAAATATCAGATATACTCTCGTAATTTTGCTCTCTTGAGAAAAAATAGACTCCAGTTAAATACGCAGAGAATACTCTGCGTACTTAAAGGATGTATGTACCAATTTTCTCTTATTCTTTTTAAGTACCAGTAAAAAATTACTGTCAAAAAAATTCGTTGTCTTTCATCTTGACGCACGCACATTTACGAAAGCGTCACTGAACCACGGCACTGACTGTGCTAGCCATACACTACAATACAATGTAATTAATGTGTATTATAAAGTGACTATGAAA
This sequence comes from Parnassius orleans, assembly GCA_029286625.1. Lineage (NCBI taxonomy): Eukaryota > Metazoa > Arthropoda > Insecta > Lepidoptera > Papilionidae > Parnassius > Parnassius orleans. Next base: position 797,536 of record JAGSMP010000268.1, on the reverse strand, counting down.
CGTTCTTACTATTAACGGAGGTTCTAACAATAGTAAATTTCTAATGGAAAGAAACTAATGTATTTTCTAGGCAGAGGGTTTTCCGAATCTGAATTTCTGATACGGAAACTTAATCAGGAAACATGACGTTTGCGCCCTGTCTAATAGTGTTCATTATTTATTTTTATCTACTGAAAAAGTATATATAATAATGAAAAAATGCGACAATGTTCTATTACTCACTGCCATTTATCAAACAAGAAAAAAAAGAATCGTAAAGCTATGCGACAGAAAAATATTGTTGTAAAAATACGCTATGAAGCATTTATGTAAATGAAATGCTTTGTTTGCACGTTAAAGCAGATTTCCTTTTTAATAAGATTCACTGCTGTCAAATTCATTAGTACCAGAATTTATGACTATTAAAAATCCTTGTAAACTTATATGAGAGAGCTGATAAACTTAAATTTCACTCGCTAGGGTTTGGATAATCAAATGCTATTAAAAATATTTATTAAATATGAATATTATCGGTTTTTAATTTAAATTATGCACATTATAAAAGTAAGTTACCCATCATTAGAAAGTTTACCAGGTCGTATTACTCCTTTTCTGCTTAGTATTCCGTCTGGGTACGTACCACCCTCTTACCTATTTCCGCCGTCAAATAGTAGTGCCGGTTCTGCTGTGTTCCGGTCTGAAGGGATATAGAGAGCCATATGATTATAGACTTTGAGGTATTCCATATTACCCTTCAGTGGTGACAACGCATTCTGTATCCTTCTTCGTTTGAAGTTGGCTTCGGGTGCCCATGGGAAGCTGTAGCCACGTAGGTGGACTTTAGCTGAACGCACATTTGTCCTCACCGTACGCGTCGTACGCGCTGTACTCGCCGAGTTTTACTGATGGCCTCGCACATTTGTCCGTACGCACCGTCCGCATCGTACGCAAATCTTTTGTATTACCAACAACTTTTGTGGTTTTTCCAACCATTGGTGTGAAAAGGTACTGTGAAATTGATCGCTCGAAATCACTATGGAAAGAAATATAGTAATAGCCTGCTTATTGCCAGAGGAAGAAGAAAATAAAATTGGAAGAAAAATAAGATTCTGGATTCATAATATTAATTTAAAAAGGCAATTTTATGGAGAATATAAAGGAGATATACTTTATTTAAAGACTTATCAGATGATGATGATCGATTTTTTAGATATTTGCATTTAACATACAAGAAATTTCAAGAATTGCTTCATATTATACTAAAACCATATCTTTCTATGGAAAAGTCAAGGTTTAGAAGGCCAATTGAAACATAAAAAAACTAGTTGTATGTTTGAGATAAGTATTTTTATTGATAATTAAGTAATTAGGTATAATTGAGTTTTTGAATTAAAATTACCTATCATTTTTTTTTTAGCTCTGTATTTAAATAATTTATCACGCACACAAGTATTCATAATGATAATCGATGCAAGAAATTTTTTCTAATTATGTATAATTAATTACGAATTAACTAAAAGTTATAAAAATACAAAAATTATCACGTAGGTCGAAACCACCAATTTTAGTGGAAAATCCACTAAGTTGGCAACATTAAACAACACTAAGTATCAGCACTCGCCGAACGCGCCGCGTTATATGACGTCATCAGCTTGCGTCCTTCAATATTCGGATACCTACCGCATTTTATTAAATTCGGCGCGCACGGTGCGGGTGTAATGTGCGAGGTTTCATATGATTTCATACAACGAATTCTAAAATTCGGCGCGTACGGCGCGTACGGCGCGGACAAATGTGCGTTCAGCTTTAAAGTTCGTTTGTCACTTAATTTTTTTTTTTAAATAAATTATGTCTTATAATTTTTATAAAATTTTTTTAAATAAATTTTGTGTTATAATTTTTATCTCTCGTTTCAGTTCGAATTAAAACATTTAAATTGATAAGTGTAGTAAATTCGTATGCATCGCAATTATTTGAACCGAAGTAAATTTTCGTGGGTTTTTTTTTTGTGAATACCACTAGTAATGATAAGAAGCATTATAATGGTGAGAGTATCACCTATGCCATCTGCTAAGCATGGTGAGTATTGGCAAATCTTTCAAAAGACATGCCAAATCCTGAATAAAGAAAAGCTAATAACATTTTTTAAATATGGGAGAGTGAAGCCCTTGTATTGGGTATTAGTATGTATATGTATTGTGAGAATTTTCAAATCAGTCAGTTCCAAATTAATTAATTTATGATTAATTAATAAGGACCTGACTGATGTGAACCTGAACAATTGGAAAAGGAACACATTGTTCTTTTTCCTTTTTTATCTCTCCTAGTGAACGGGTTAACAAAATAATTACTAGGCACCAACAATGGCTTGCGTTTGCTCTAAAAAACTACGTTACTAAACAAACAACGTAATAAAGGTCCTAAATAAGATAATTATGCCATAAAATAATAAGAATAAACGGCCTATTACTAACCTTCAGAAAGGTCCTTTGCAAAGATTAATCAATATTCATTAAGTGACCGCTTAAGTAAAAGTTACAGCCTATATGCATCTCACTTCTGAGCACTCTGCCTCCCCTCATTTCTGAGAGGGTTTTGGGGCAAGGAAATGTCCGCCGCGCTGCCTCAATGCGTGTTGGCGAACTTCACATGTCTTCGAATTTTTTCTCTCTCTCTCTCTCTCTCTCTCTGGTGATAATAAATATTGTAAATACGTAAACTTATGTATTTACAATATTATTATCACGAGCACAGTGTAAACAGGCGTACGTTTGAGACGGAAACCATCTAAGTCCGCAGTGGTGACAACATATATCTACATTTTGATATAATAGTTGATAAATATAAGTGTATATGGCCAACAGCATCTTACCATCCGGTGGACTGTGTGCTCTTTTATCACTTTAAAAAATCGGATTTAAAGTGACCTATAATATTTTTATAGACGGACAGAAATTCATAATCTAGTTAATGTTAGAGTTTCACACGGTTTCATAATGGGCAACTGAAGATGGAATTTGGAAAAATAGTTGTTTCATCTATGTTAGAACTCCAACGATATTTTGTATCACATCCACCTATAATGAGAACTATACCAGTATAGTTGAGTTCGTTATTTATTTTCTATTCAGGGATGTTAAATGTTAAGGAATTAAATGGAGTATAGTATTTTTTCTTTAATATTACACGTATTTTATTTTGAATAATAAATATACTATTCTATTTTATTCTTTAACGTACCGAATCCGTACTGAAAATCACTTTTTACTTCAATCAATGATTGGAACTTTTTTTCAATGTGACATTATATAAATTAGTAAGACATTATATAAAGATCCTGTGGTTATCTTACAAATTTTATTCAACAGCTATGTTGGAGCACCGTCAGGTTTGATTGAGTGATTGCAACTATTATATCCTGTGTAGTTTCTAACTCCTGAATAAAGATCGGAAGATAACACTGTGGTCGATCATCTTACTGGTCAGGCATCGAACTGGAGACCATCATCATCATCATCATCATATTGCCAATAATATTTTTTGCTTAATGACAACATAAATGTCAGTTTTAATAAAGATAACGCTTTATTGAATAGAATTCTACAAACAAAAAAGACACGAATTATATAAATTAAATTTATTCATTTATTATTTAGTAACTTTATCTATGAAACTAAAAAATCTGTTATAAATGAGTGTATTAAAATAACATTTATCAAATACCACTAGAAAAATCTTTTCATGGAACCTCGGTGAAATTTGTGGTAAAATTCTGAAAGGCCTATGGAAACTTCGATATAAAAAATGTTACCATGAAGTAAATTCAGCTTTGTGGCTAAAGACATACAATCGAATTTAATGCACCCATCGCCTATATACCATTTCGGCTTTTTTCATTTTAGTGAAAGAAAGTCAAACACTAAAGTTTACAGAGATACGAGATTGGAACAACTTGTAGCAAACAAAGCAATGTTTGGAATTACTTATTTTTATCGTAGGAAAAAATCCAAGGAACAACGACACTATACATCGATTATAATATATTTTTGTGTAAAAATATATTATTGCATAAAATGCACATTTAGTTATAGACGACTCAACATAATATGACATATTTAACAAATTAGGTCAAAAATCTGAATAACTGTTTATTTCCCATTACAGAATTTCTCATTCAGAAATTAATTAATGGGAAAGTTAGTTCTAATTAAAAGCAACACGTGTCGACTAAGTTTAGAATAAATGAAATTCTCTTCATTTTGTTATTGCCTTGTTGTTAACACGTGTTGTTTTAGCTTTTATATAGTGAGGAGTATGACAGAGCGGGCCTCGTCCTCTTAAATTTTAAACCAATGTAAAAAAAAGATTCAGAACTGTCTTCGCCCTGGATTTTCATAGGTAGGATCTATTAATGTGACGTTATTTAGATTTTATAATATAACCATAGACCATTTTATTTTATCAATATTTCGTTTTTTTTAAGTCTCCAATTATATTGGATATAATATAACCTAGATCGCTCCTTCTATTGTTCACAATCTGTCGGTTCAGCCATTTCGAAGACTAGCCTGGAGAGCTAGCCTTATTACAAAGTATTTTTTTATGATTTATGTTAATTGACATTTTAAGTAACTTGTGACTTCAAAATAGATGTGTATGTAATTAAACTTTGAACAAAAAGTACAAACAGACTAACAGAGATCATAATTTCTAAAGTCAGTACACTATACATCGATCGATTTTACACGTGGTAGAGCCATGCTGCAGCTATATTTATAATATAGTTGTAGCACGAATGGGTCGACTCGACCGGGGAAGGACCACGCTCTAACAGAATACCAGCGCAAAATAGCAGCTTAATGCTGCTGTGTTTCGTATGGTGAGTGTAGAGAACCGGAGACCCTTTTTACTGGAAAAGAGGCATTCCATCTTAGTCCTCAAGGCTGACAACGCATCTGCATTTTGATTCACAAGCGGGGATAGATGTAGATGTCTATGGGCCACAGCAACCACTTACCATCAGGTGGACTGTATGCTCGTTTGTCACCCTATTTCTATATAAAAAAAAGACAATAGTGAAGAATTAAGGAACTTGTCGCATCGCCAACAATGAACGAGAAGCGAGTAGAGCTAGAAACTAGATAAGAGTTGGCGACCAGCGAGAAGCAACTGTGTAGTTCCGATAGTTTTATCGCTTGACTATAAGCGAGTGCACTCAGATCCGCACTGTAGAGTAAAATGACCGCTGGTTAGTCTATCGGCGTGAGTTCTAACCACCAAGCGGGCATCACTGAGCGAGTTTTATTTTTGATAGCTCTTGTCGCTGCGATAAACTAGTGGAAAGAAAGTGCTCGCTGGCAGTGTGTACTATTAATATGTATTATATCACTTTTATTGAGCGGGAAAATAGTCGATATCTAATCGCTTCCTCGTCGGTGGTGGGATAAGTACCTAAGGCCTCGACTTCTATATGCTATAATGTTTTAATTATTTTTATTCTTTGTTTTGAAGTCTGATTGTACTTTTTTTTCTAGCTCTACTCTACAAACACTTCAGCACTTCGATATACTGACAGTCAACTTGGCATCGCTGAAGGGACTGCAGGACCGCCAAAATTTCGACGGAATCAAAGGCTTTTTCATAGTCCACATACGCAAGATATAGTGGCAGATTGTACTCCTCGGTCTTCTCTACAATCTGCCAAAGGGTATGTATGTGGTCTATGGTGCTAAAGCCTTTTCGGAAACCGGCTTGTTTGGGAGGCTGGAAGTCGTCGAGTCTGCGTGCGAGACGATTCGTAATGACCTCCAAAAACAGCACGTAAACGCGGCTCAGAAGGGAAATCGGTTGTTCTTCAAGAGAGCGTTGTCGCCTTTCTTGAAGAACAAGACCACCGCACTTCTCCTCCACGCCTCCAGAGTAGTGTCACCATGGAGGACGGAATTAAAGAGCTTCTGAAGGACTTCAAGTACCGGTTTTCCACCCACTTTCAGAAGCTCTGCTGTAATTGCATCCTCCCCCAGGGACTTTCCGTTTTTAAGGTACTGGAGAGCCATTCTAATCTCGTTCAGACTGACATCCGGAATATCATCGGAATAGTGTCAGATAAGACTTGCTCTCGAATAGTTACTCACACTTGCGTGTGGCTCCAACGATGATGTGTACAGCTGCCCATATAACCTCTCAATCTCACTCAAAATTTCAGCTGCCACATTCGGTCTTCAGTTTCGACAGTTGGCTCTTTCTAGAAGACAGATCTTTGACAAAGGCTTTGGAGCCCTAGTTCTGCTCAATCGCTTCCTCAATACAAGCTGTATTAAAGTTACGTAAGTTCCGCCGCATGCATTTGGAGATCTGTCAATTGCCTGTATTTTGTCAAATCAGCTGAAGGCTGCAGCTTCATCTCTCGTCTAATAGCCATGAGATTAAGAGTTTAATCGGAGAGTTTTTGTGTTCTTCTGCGGCGGGTCTTGCAAAACTTAGCTCCGACCGCATGGACAGTTTTCACGAGCTTGTCATTTATAACATCCACTGCATTGCAATCTTCTTGGCACTGAAAACGATTTTGTAACTCGAGCTGAAAGTTTTCGGGACTTTGAAGTAGAGCACGAGGGGACGGAGCGTTGACTTCATTAGACGTGACCTCTCCAACTTAACGTTTAGGTTCAGTGTGCCTCTAACCATTCGGAGATCGCTGCCAGTTTTCACTTTCGCGATCACTGAGACATTACTGAACAGTTGTCGTCTGGTCGTCATAATGAAGTCAATCTCATTTTTTGTCGAACCGTCGGGACTCGACCAGGTCCACTTTCTGTGGGGCCGCTTCTGGAAGAAAAAGTTCATCATGAAGTATCCCTCTTTCTCCATGAAGTCGGCCAGCTGCTGGCCCCTTGGGTACCGTTGTCCTATTCCAAATTTCCCTACCTTCGGACTGGTTTTCAGACTATCTAAGTCAAAGGTCACAACAGACTAAAATAGAAAACTATATGAGCACCGAAGCTGTCTGTACTTACGGAGTACCACAAGGCAGCACACACGCACTGCTCTCTTTAATATTTATTTAAATGAACTATGCAAAACTAAACTTGTCGGAACTAGCGGGAATACGTCAGGAAAGGTTAGTTGTTGAAAACAGTAAAAGTGTGAGAACTGATGTTCAACTTGCTCTCTTGCTTACGCAATTAATCATTAGCGGCAATAAAACAGCGTAACTGCACTATACGTTCAGTATAGGCAATTACATTTCGACCATACCGTAATATGACCTCGTCACAATTACTTACTGGTGTAACGTCACACACACACACAGGCACACACACACGCACGCACGCGCACACACGCACACAAACACACACGCACACAAACACACACGCACACAAACACACACGCACACAAACATACACTCACACACGCGCACACACACACACGCGCGCGCGTGCGCTCGCGCACACACACAATAGTATTTTAGTTTTTTATTTTTGCCAACATATACGTAATTTGTACAGTTATTTTGTGAGAAGACACTGACTCCTGAGATACAGGTTTCACCTACATTAGGAGTCAGGGACTTTACATTTATTTGTTAAAATTTATTGGTGAAATAAAACATTTTCATTATTATTATTATTAACACTGTATAGTGGGTTTTGGAAGAATGCATGGCTAGATATATCCTCATACATTTCCTCCACCTCCTCGTCGGGATGTGCCGAGGTTTTTGCGTGAACCTGTACGGTTGCGTGCGTTATATGTTGAGTCGAGTCGAGTCATCGTAGGTGGCAACCGAACCTCCACCGGAGATTCTAAACACCCCCTACTCCGCCGTTACCATGGTCGCCACCGTAGCTGGGAATAGCGGGGTCACCGGGGACTGGGGGCCGTCTCTTCGTTACTCTCATCATGGGGGTTATATTGCCATAACTGCCACGCTTGGCGAGCGGATTGGCAACCGCAGATTTTTATTGTTATTTTGCTGTTATTAGAAAGATGCTGCTACCCATCTTCTGCCTCTGTTTACCTCTGTCGCCTTTTACGACACTCTTGGGAAGATACGGGGTAGGGGGTATTCTTACCCGCCACTACACGGGAAAATTTTTAAATAAATAAACTTAAACTTTTTTTAAATAACTAAACTAAAAGAAAGTTGAAAAAGTTTTAAAATAAATAAACTAAAAGTAAAATAAAACATAAATACTTTTAAAGGTAGGAAAATACACAGAAATAGCAAAGTATATGAAACATCTGTTATATTAGAAGCTACCATTTATCACAGCAGAAAAATAAGGTCATTAGGCAGTGACGGGAACATATTTATGAAAATAAACGGCGTATATTACAGCGTATATTTATGGAAATGAAATGTTTCCCTGTTGCTTGAAAAAAAAAAAGCTGTTTTGTTAATTCATTTTATAATAATGACAAAAGAACAAATAGTTAATTTAGGTTTCTACTTCTTTCACCATTACAGGTGATCATAAATATAGGTGTGTATGAGCCATAGCATACACTCTTCCTCACGTGGACTGTGTGATTGTTTACCCCCCTCATAAAAAAATATGCTCACAATAGAAACTTTTGGACAGTTCCTCAACTAGCTTATATTGTTTAGGTCTGAAAGAACCACCAGTAACCTGGATAATTACTATAGACATTAATAGACTATAGATTTTTAATAGGAATGCATCGATATGCCTTTTTTGCCGATACGATACCGATATTGATACACTTAGTGAATTTAAATGAAAGTAATTTAAAGGACAAGATAGATTAAATATGAATTTTTTAATTGATATGAAAAATTACAGACTTGGAATAAGATTATTAGTTATTAAAATTAATAAATAAGCTTAATAGTTTTAGTAATTAAATTTAACAATTAAAATACTTTTTTTTAAAGAAAGGTATTCTCAAATTTTGCGGAGAAAGTTGATCTCGCAAGTCTATTTTAATAAAACCTGCGGTGAAAAATAATCTCTCAGATGCGACAGAACTCATTTAGAAACTAATTTAATTTTGCGCCATTTTTGTTAAATTTGGGTATAAGAAGTCATTTTGCCAGAAAACGAGCGGATCTGCGTCTCTCGATATGTTAGGAGACCTTGAATTTGAAAGGTATCGTTTTTTCGTCAGTAAAAATATTGCTGATGCCGATATACCCACAAACCCAAAATATAGGTATCGGTATCTGATGCATCCCAATTGAAGTTAACTAAATAAGACCTTAAACGCAAGTCTCTAAACGCATACAGAGATCTTTATCTATTAACAAAATTCAAATTAATGCGGGTTTTTCTTTGTTAATGCCCATAATTGGTTGTCGTTTCTATTTTGTAGTAATTTTATCGAGTGACCAACATTAATAGAAGTACCTGGATGACCGAGCTTTGCTCGGTATTTTTTTTTGTAAATAGTGTTTTTTGTAAATTATATTTAGATACGAATTACATACTGATGAAATATGAATAATATTTTTCGATCTTACCTACCGTATTCTTTTTTTTAAAGCTCGGTCATATTTTCGTGTTAATTAAAAAAATATACTTAGATACGAATTAGATGCGTTGATAGATGGCTTCCAATAATAGTTTTTCTCTCAAAAGAAGGAACTTGAAAAAAAAAGGGGAAAAAAAGTCGGAGTCGAGACATCTGGACTCGAACCGGGGTCCTCTGATTTCGGGACCACTCGATTTCCCAATGAGCTATTATAACCTTTTAGATGGTGGCGAAATTTACCTTCGTATTGTAATGATATTGTAGCAGTTTTTCATTGCCTGAAAACACGGATAAAACCACATTTTCTAAAAATGAATCCTAGCTAGATCGATTTATCGCCCCCAAAACCCCCTGCATACTAAATGTCATGAAAATCGTTGCAGCCGTTTCCGAGATTCCAATTATATATATATATATAAACAAGAATTGCTCGTTTAAAGGTATTAGACATTCAGAGGATAGTCTTAAAAAACTTTGTACAAATAAGATAATAAACTTATTTATTCACCTAATATCTTCATAATCTTCTACGAAGTTTAAGTTTAGCTACATCGTGTGCAACTAACAAGAACTTAGTAGTAGGTAAATTTCTGTTCCCGTCCATTATTATTTGTACGCTATTCGTTACCAGACCACTTAAATAGTGTTTGAAACTCATGTTACACTTATGTGAAACAGTGTCACAAGAGTTTCCAACAGGATAATATTATTAATATCCTAGGATACTTTTAATGTCGCCCCTGCCGCAACTTCCTATATGAATTTGCCCTTGTCTTAGAATATTTATGTGGGAATTAAACAATATTATTTGTTTAACGAAAGTCCATAATATACTCCCGGCTAGCTCCATAACACCCTCGTCCGATATAACGTGTAAGCTATTAGATCTGAGGTAGGTTTGACAGTCAGAAAAGCGTGAATAAACACAATAAATTAAGAGTTTAAAAATTAGCATAATTGTGTTTTAGCTTAGTTAGTAGGAATTTATACCCAAAATAAGCAACGTAGTAGTTTGAATATGACGTTAGGGTTCCGCTATCACACAATTACTTTGTAACAGATCACATTACTTTTAATTCCATTCTCTCGGTCTGTGCTATAGAATCATGACCTTAAAGTTTGATCTAAAACTTATGTACAAAATGTTTTGACAGGTGCGATTCAGTCTGCCGTCACTACTATTTTTCCATTTTGTGTCAACTTATATACTCAATATATCATTTAAAATTTCAAAATCGATTTTAGTAAACATACTACATCGATGAAAGAAAAATTGAAAGGAAACCTGCAGTCTATAAAATAAAATATTTCGGGGACATTATGTACTCATACTCATATAGCCCTCTCAGAAATGAGATTAATTGTGTGCCCAGCTGTGGAACAAATATATACTCTAATTTTAGCATTACTTTTTTCTCTATACTGCGTATTTATTATGCAATTAAGTACTCGCATCCAATGAAATTGGTACCAACGAGCAAACGTATGTATACACACGCACATTAAGTACAAAATTTTAAAAACAGTAGAATTACTACGTACCTTAAAACGTGGAGATAATATTTTGGAATTTGGGCTTTTACACATTACAAAAAAATCTGATTGGGAAGTGAAAATAATAAAAATGCATTTTTTTTTTGTTTGACTACTATTTTGTTTGAAAGCGGAAACTTATAGTCATAAAGTTTAACATCGGGCAATGTTTTTTAATTGGGTCATTTTATAGTTACAAACGATCGTTACAGCCGTATTCTATTTTTGTGTTAGTGCTAGTTTTACTCGATAAAAGAGCTGGGGTTGTACCTTTTTTTTATAATTTGGTTTATCCATAAAAGAAACAACATACATCATGTACTTATACAAAAACTCGATGCTAAAAGATTTTTAATAATATTTTTAAAATATTATTACACATTTTATATAAAAATAATTAGGTAAAAATATTATTACACATAGTATAAAAGCACATAGTATTAAAAATGAGGCCGTGTATGTAACCTTTACGTGCGGTTGAAGTAAAAATTAGTGATATTATATTATTAATCATCAGCATCATTATCATCATTATCACAGCATATCAAAGATCACCGCTGAACATAGACCTCCCCCATTGATTGCCTCTTTGAGTATATTTGCCAAGCTTAGGGTTGGCAACCGCAGTTTTGTTTTTTGGTATTTTTAGCTATTTACAGGAAAATACTCCTGCCCCTCTCCTGCTTTAACTACCCTCTGTCACCTCTTTAAAACACTGACATGATGATATCGGGTAGTGGATTTTCTTAGGCCGCCACTACACGACAAGTTTATGTACACGTAGGTCACTCAATAAGTTTTGAGATATACAAAACTATTCTAGATACTATTCATATTTATTTTACATCTTTTCAAAATATTCTCCATCATGCTCTATACAAAGTTCCATTCGCCTAAACCAACTCTGAAAACACTTTTGCCAGTCTTGATCTGACAGGTCGGAAATCGCTTCTTCGTAGGCAGCCACGGCTACTTCGGGGCTTGAAAAAAACTTGCATTTTATTTTTTCTTTGACTCTTGGGAACAAAAAGAAATCAAAAAGAACTAATTCAGGGCTGTAGGGTGGGTGACTTAGAGTTTCAACACCAGATTCCTCAATAAATGCTTTTGTTCAAAGGGAGGTATGTGACGAGGCGTTATCGTGATGCAGCATGATTCCCTGAAGCCCGGTCTTTGGTCTTCTCTCCCGCACAGCTTGAAAAGCTTTGGGTAATGCAACTGTAGTATACCATTCAGAGTTGACTGACCTACAATTTTTCAGCATTGACGTAAATATCCATAGAATAGAATATAAATATCCATAAATATCCGCTCCGCGAAAAAAAACTAGCCACCATTTTTTTGCCGACGTTGCGAAGTATTTGCAGTTTTGTCGGTAACTGTCCTTCTGAGTAGACCCATACCGATGATTGCCTTTTATTTTCCTGATCATATTGATAGATCCATGTCTCGTCACCAGTAACAATTTCTGAAATACGCCTAGATGCCCCGTTTTCAAAACGTAGACGCATTTCATGGCACCAATCCACACGAGTCTGTTATTCGCTTTCGGAGAGCAACCGAGGGATCCATCGACAACAAAGCTTCCTCACTCCAAGATATTGATTTAGGATGGTATGAATGCTCCCCGAACTAATGTCTACAATATTTTCGACGTCCGTATATGTGATTCGTGGGTCTTCTCGCACCAAAATTTCAGTAGTCCATACATTTTCTGCTGTTACTGCTGTTTGCGGGGCTCCGGTTCTTTAGTCATCTTTAAGATTAATTTTACCCAAAATGTTGCGCGTGATGGAGCTAAGTCCTCTAATGCTGATTGTAACCGTTGTAAACTTAATTGTTCGGTTATACCAAATTTAAAATCATAATATATAATAGCGCGCAAATGTTCACGGTTAAGATCCATCGTTTTAAATGAAAAGCGCGGGAAGCGTCGCAGGAAAATTAATAGAACTTTGGTTTTTTTTTATATTGAGCAATTGGCTTATGGAGTTCTATTTTTAAATAAATTTTCTTCTTAGAAACATATAACACGGGTGCGTTCCATTTTTAAATTTCGAGCATCTCAAAAGTTATTGAGTGACCTACGTATAATATAACACTTAACCTCACGAAGTACTGTAGTTAGTGGAGTGGAACGTTTTTGTTTTTTATTCCTAGAATTTGGTTACAACGGGTGGCAGGAAAGTTGCATCTTGGTTTCAGGTATACAACTTACTATAGGGACAGTTAAATTAAATCAGTGGATTTTTTTACGTGGTAGAGCCATGCTGCAGCTATATTGTGGTTGCAGCACGAATAGGTCGGCTCGACCGGGGTTGGACCACGCTCTCACAGAATATCAGCGTAAAATAGCAGCTTAATGCTGCTGTGTTTCGTATGGTGAGTGTAGAAAACCGGAGACCCTTTTTACTGGAAACGAGGCATTCCATCTCAGTCCTCAGGGGTGACAATGCGTTGCATTCTGCATTTTGATTATTAATTGAGGATAAATGTAGATGTATATGGGCCACAGCATCCACTTACCATCAGGTGGACTGTGTGCTTGTTTGTCACCCTTATACTATAAAAAAAAGAAAAAAAAACTGGAAGTTAGCACGAGTAAGAGCAAGAGCTTTAAAATTAAAAAATAAATAAACAGGTCAATAGAAAAAAATACGAATATTTTTACTAAAATAAAACAACGCACAGGTTATAAAAATGTGAAAATATAGAAATAAAGTTAATCAATTATAATTCTTACAACATTGATGTAATAGAAAGCAACATTTATTCCATTTTATTGTTATTTTTGTAATGAGCGAGGGTATGATACGATATGATACAGTCCAAAGCAAAAAAAATTCCAACCTTATTTTAAAATATTTTGCATTACGCACAAATATTGGTTCCAACTTTGATTTGAATACTAGTTAGATAGCTAGAGTATTGCTGCGGCGCAAGAAAACCATCACCCCATTTCGTCCCGTGGGTGTCGTAAGAAGTCACTATGGGAAATGCCAACTACGGAGTAAAGATACGACAAATTTTTAGCGTTGTGTATTCAACAGGGAAATTCGTAAGGGAGAAAGGAATAACATGCGGATTAGTAAAAATGTTTATTACATTTCATAAGGACGTTTTTATAGCAAATTCGTTTAACTAATTACTTAGGAACTAGAGCTATCCATCAGCTGAAAAACGTTTTAAACCAACAGGAATATCCACATATTACAACGCGTGGGTTGTCGCGATCAATTGTTTACTCCAAATTTCAAATCAGACACGATTTATTACAGTACATCGATTTATAAACAAAGGTAATGTGATTATTTTCGGAGAAAATGGAAAACAACCAAATGAATCCAATATATCCCATAAAAGTCCACATCTGAACATAGGCCCCCTTTATAGGGAATTTTGCCATAGTTGCCACGCTTGGCAGTTACATCAGGAAGATGATGAAGCTTTAATTCTATTTTTGCTATGGATGATGACAACGACAACGACAACTGTGTGCGCCAAAATTTATTCTAATCAATATATGAATTTCTTATGTTTTAAAAATACAACATTTTAAATTTAAACATTTAAGAGCGGCAAGGAACACAGAACTATCAGTGTGTCTATGTATTAAATAGAAGAGGAGGAAATGAATAGAATAGAAAATCTATTCTATTATTTTCTCATGAATAGTAACCACCTTTGACCATGTACGCTTGCAATACAAGAGGAAATGTAGTGTAGTAGTATATTATGTTTCGCGTGTTTTAGAAACAAACGAGAAAGAAACCGTCAAGTAGAGAGTTTTGAGCTCATCATCTGTAAAAATAATATCCTTATTACAACTAAATAAAATGTTCATTATACCGTTACCGTTACCATTACATCATATTAAAGTCCACTGCTGAACATAGCCCCCCGCCCATAGATTTCCTTATAGGGGGTTATTTGCCATAGTTGACACACTTGGTAAGCGGGTTGGCAACCGCAGCTTTTTATTTTTATTCGTTATTAGGAAGTCGCTGCTGCCCATCTCCTGATTTGTTTCCCCCTGTCGCGTCTTATGACACCCACGGCATGATATGAGGTAGTGGATATTCTTACACCACCACTACATGGTTAATGCTCATTATATTGGCATTTCAAATGAATACGTTTGAATCGAAGTTAAAAATATTAAACATGCACTGAGTGTGTAAAATAATCCTAAAGCTTTCAATAGTAATGAAAAAGGACATAAATTTCATTCTAGTGTGTCAAAACTAAACGAATAATTTAAATATAGAACATTTATATTGGAAACCTATATACGAGTAAAATTTTATTTTCATCGATTAAATGTACGTTGTACCTTACTAAAAAAGCCTGTATTGTGTAATATATGGTCGAATAACGTAACATGTAGCGTTTAACGAAGGATTCCAATCGTTAATAAACAAAAAATAAATACACAACTATTGGATATATTATGATCATTTTTTCAATTAAACATTAGTATATAATCTACAGATAGATGATATATTATTCTGCTCGCAAAATTTTCATAAAAATGACGCTATTCACGAGACTTTTTATTATAATATATTACAGAATCGTTTGACACTGAACACTTTGTTTGAATTGATGTAATTTTGTACTCGATTGTTCTTAGATTATTACATTATGAAACATAAATATTTATTAAACAATTCCAGTCCAAGCTTTGTCTGCGAATGCTTTAAGCACGAATAGTCTAGACTCTTCAAAGTAATGAAAACGCATGTGTTACACTCGGCATTGCGGATATACACTGGATTCAGGAACAAATTTAGTACAAGAATGAAAATTTTACTTGCATGAAGTTTTACGATAAACATAAAAGGGATCTGAAGTTAATTTATTTATTTTAATTCTTAATATATATTGTTAGGGTACATAGGGTGAACTGGATAGCTATTAAAAGTAAAAATATTTTGTAACTGGTGCCCTTTTTATAAGTTTTTTAAAACGTCGTTTTCATTTTGTGGTAGATATTTTGTGTAAAAATTTCAACAGAATTTTTTATTATTATTTATTTTATTTTATTTTCTTACTCAGAGACTCACACAATAATGATGATTTTCTTTTCAATTTAATTGACTTAAACTTGTGATGTTCAATGGTTGATTCAGATTATGCTCAAGGAAAAGAACACCTTAAATCCACAACCGTGTACAACATACATAACCGTGTGTTGGATATATTATGTAGTTACACTGTAAGAATATCCAATACGCTATATCACTTCCCGCGGGTGTCGTAAGAGGCGACAGAGGGAAACGAATCAGGAGATGGGCAGTAGGGTAACGACTAAAAATAAAAAACTGAGGTTGCCTACCCGCTTGCCAAGCGTATTAACTAAGGCAAATATCCCCTTTAATAGGCTGTAACGGTTACTATAACGGTTGATTTTCCTTAAAAGTTCCTTTTCAGTTATATGTATGTAGGTTCATATTATATATATTTTAACGATGTCTGAAACATTATATTTTTGGTTTTCACAATATCAATGATAATAGCAGACCTATAATGATAAATTACATAACGACTTGAAAGCTATCTTACGAATTCTCTTCAATTCAAACTTAAATATTATGCCGTCGGTACCGATTTATTTTTTGGATACTGATTGTTAATTTAACGAATACTATCGCTTTGAATGTTATGTAAGTATTGAGTTAATCATAGGCGTCTTAAGCCTATATTCAGGCTTTGATAAAATTATAAATGAATCATATTCATAATTTTAAATAATTTATAAAAATAGGTGTTTAATTCCTATTTTTGTTAATATATTATTGTTCTAAAGTACACATTTTCTAGAATAAGCACATATATAAAATATTTATTTTAACTGAAACACATTCGCATAAATTTTGTTCATCATCCATTATCCAACCATTACAGTCTATAAGAGTCTACTGCTGAACATAGGTCTCCCCCATAAATTGCCTCATAGGGGGGATTTTGCAATAGTTGCCACACTTGGCAGGCGGGTTGGCTACCGCAGTTTTTTATAATTTTGAGTGGTTATCAGGAAGATGCTGCTGCCCATCACCTGTTTCAATTTCCTTCTCTCACCTCTTACGACACCCACGGGATGATATGGGATAGTGGATATTTTTACACCACCACTACACGGTATCATTGTAACACGTTCCCAGCGCGACGCTGTCCTCATGATACATTTAAATTTATTACATTACAATGATCAAAATTACATATTATATTTTAACTGTTGCATACATCACATGGGCCGGTCATATAGCTTGAAGAACCGACAACCGATGGAGAAGAAACGTTTTCTTGTGGAAGCCTCGTATCGGTAAGTGGAGTGTAGAGCAATCCCCTACTAGATACCTGATAAGAGATGCGTGAAGTCGATGGATGCGGGTAGCTGCATGCATGCTGTGCATCCTGTGGTATGATTTGTGTCAATCCTTGGGGGAGGCTTGAAGTGGACTTGACTAGCACTTTCCAAAACCAAAAATAAAACTTACCTCAAAATTTTTTTAAATGATGGTTACAACTTCTCGAGTATTTTAATGTTTTAGGAGAATACACAGAGAGAAGCTAAAAAGCGACTTTGTTTTACTAGCAAAGAAATGTAACTAGCAAAGATTTACTTATGATGTAATTACACGACTACTTGTCTTCTTTTAGGAAAAAGGTTTGTTCTACAGTAGAATTTTACCTTTGCAAGAAGGTGAAGGTGATGAATTTAAACTAAATTAGGAACAAAGTAATAATTTAAAAATAGTTACAGGGAATAACATTTTTTGATTAATGAATTCTTGAAGTTATTAAATACGACGACAATTTAATGATTTCTTATATTTACGCGAACACTACACATTGAATAAAACTATTTTTACGGACTTTATCGCGTTTAATTTATTAATTTTAATTTCCGACGTTTCGGGTGACCTGGTAAAAGATGCAGAAAATCCATGTATCTATGGCTCAGGACCGTGCTTGGTGGCATTCCTTTAAGGAGGCCTATGTTCAACAGTGAACTTGTGATGAGCCGTAATGATGTTCATATTGCTGCATCCGAGCATACCTCAGACCTTACCACATAAACATTACTTTGCATATGGGAAATTTAGAACAATAGAGTGTCTCTTTTTTTAGAGCCGTGGCAGCACAGTAAATAAGCACATAGTAATATAACTAAATGGTAAGACTGCAATCCGATTTCGATCCCAATTGGCACTAATAATAAAATAAAATATAATTACAATTTTTAATTTTACCCGGCAGTAAAGGAAAAACATCATGAAGAAACCTGATATCTTAAAAATATTTCAAGGAAATTGGAAATACGCCACGCGTAAGAGCACCACGGCGAACCCTTCCTTGCTTCATAACCCTCTCCTTAGTAATGAGAAGAAACTAATACCTCATTGTGAGTTGTGTGTAGGCGCTGCTTTTTGGATTCTTTATGTATTTGAGCCACTACAATATGTCATGCGTAGAACATAAATTGCGGCATAATAACAAAATTTCCGATATAATTAAAAAAAAATCACTTTTCTTGCGATTTTTCTTCAACGGCTCGCACAAAATAAATCATCGATTAAAACTGCATTTAACGGTGTCATCGATACAGCTAAGGACCAAATTCGTGTTGCTTGGATACTATAAAATTTATGTCGGATACCCAAGCCCCTGAACTACTAGAAATAACATATTATTATATTATCAACATCAGTTTCAAAATTTTAGTCATATTTCTTAAACAGTATTTACACTCATAGAGAATTGAACCAGACTTTAGAAAATTCGTATTAAATCTGCTCCAATATTTAAGTTAAATTTTGTTAAATAGAGAATTTAACAAAATTTTATTTATGACTAAATATTAAATACCACTAACAATTTCAATGTCTTTGATAAAAAATTTGAAACATAATAAAGCATAGATATTTTTATCATCCTTTCCATTTTTATAATAACCTAACACGGGTTTAACTTACTTTTCCGGGAGTGAACTGTGTCTGTCTAAAATCAGTACAGATTTATTATAGTTCGAGCTCGTAGATGGTGCTCTGTCGGCGACAAGACCGCCGTTTTCTACAAATTATTACCACTTGTTCTTGCTATAAAGAAAAGAGAACTGCGCAGAAACCCGCTCGCAGTAATATTACTTTGATTTTTTAAATACGAAATTACTTTTATTTCGTTTTAACTAATTTAAGTGTTTCAAAAACGCACGGTCATGAGTCACCTACATGAATAAAATATTACTTATTATTTGTCTAAGTTCTAATACGACGTGACAAACTTACAGTTACACATTTAGATTTATTATTCAGATTTAATACCTTCCATCATTGTAATAATACTGGCTCTCAATACCCTTCAAACTGAACCACAACAGTGCAATAAAAAGGGTAAAAGAGTAAAACTTACCCAGTAGCAGACTTCTAGGCAAAATAAGTGGAGTTTTACCTCATATTATTAGTGTTAGTAAAAGTGCTTGTCACAATATCACAGTTAAAATATGAAGATTAGCGATGCTGTTAAAATAATAATATGTTATTTCTAGTAGTTCAGGGGCTTGGGTATCCGACATAAATTTTATAGTATCCAAGCAACACGAATTAGGTCCTTAGCTGTATCGATGACACCGTTAAATGCAGTTTTAATCAATGATTTATTTTGTGCGAGGCGTTGAATAAAAATCGCAAGAAAAGTGATTTTTTTAAATTATATCGGAAATTTTGTTATTATGCCGCAATTTATGTTCTACGCATGACATATTGTAGTGGTCGAATACATAAAGAATCCTAAAAGCAGCGCCTACACACAACTCACAATGAGGTATTAGTTTCTTCTCATTACTAAGGAGAGGGTTATGAAGCAAGGAAGGGTTCGCCGTGGTGCCCTTACGCGTGGCGTATTTCCAATTTCCTTGAAATATTTGTAAGATATCAGGTTTCTTCATGATGTTTTTCCTTTACTGCCGGGTAAAATTAAAAATTGTAATTATATTTTATTTTATTATTAGTGCCAATTGGGATTGAAATCGGATTGCAATCTTACCATTTAGTTATATTACTATGTGCTTATTTACTGTCCTGCCACGGCTCTAAAAAAAGAAACACTCGATTATTCTAAATTTCCAATATGCAAAGTAATGTTTATGTGGTAAGGTCTGAGGTATGCTCGGATGCAGCAACATGAACATCATTACGGCTCATCACAAGTTCACTGTTAAACAGAGGCATCCTTAAAGGAATGCCACCAAGCACGGTCCTGAGCCATAGATACATGGATTTTCTGCATCTTTTACCAGTTCATCATTTCATCAAGTAATATGTACGCAATACATATACAATTTGGAGTAGAAATGTGTGCCGTGTGGTAGCAGCGTGAGGAAATCAATCGCTTCATTTCATCCCTAGGTGTCGTAAGAGTCAATTATAAAAAATGCGAGTAATTAGTGCCAGAGAGATTTTTTTGTGGTTTCCGGTAGATGGCAGTATAACCATCTCGTTTACGTCAGCATAATACGTTAACATCAGCTCTGTTCTTTTTTCGAAAATAAAAATAGTTTTAATACCTAATTTTGTGTAAATCAGTGATAAGTTTGTGAAGTAATCCGTGGAGCTCCTAAAGGAGTGCTATTAACCAAGGAACGTTCAGTGATGAGCAATAAAATCTAATAAGAAAAATTAGTAACGGTTATTTTGCCAACAAACGGTTTAAGCAAATATTTCTGGAGAACCATAACCTAAGACAACAAAAAAGAGGTTAGTCTACATAAATAAATTATTAAGTGCGTATTAGCGAGTGGCGAAATCAGATAAAATACTTCTTACACTTCAAAGACATTTAAGTATGTAGACTTAAGGATTAAAATTATTATTTAGTGTTCCATTCGTTTGTTCGTGGGTAAGTGTATTAACACGATAACAACGGACTCGAACAATAATTATTCAATTTTACAGTCTTATCGAAAGTTTCCACTTACCATTTGTATAACCTATATCGAAATTCACTTATATAAACGTTATGGTTTACCGAGCTTATTTATGAAAGCGATAAACTTTTTGAATAATTTTTATCAAGGTATGTAGTTTTGTATTTTCTATGCACTTTTGTATTTTATATATACTTTTTTCATCTTATAAAGCCACAACTTTAACCGGTGTCCGATAAGCTATGCTACATTAGCATAGCTTATTTGTTTACAAACTGGCTGGAAATTCGATAAGATTAGAGGTTAATATCTCTTACTTTACATTGAAATATCAGATACGTTTCTATGTAAAATGTAGGTCAAAGTATTCTTTATTTAAAAGATTCTGATGGTTAAGAACATGAAGTTTTTTACACAAAATTTACCTGCTTGAAAATCAAAGCTAGGAATTATTTCATTCTTTACTTGTATTTTGTGAAAGCGATAAAAATTTACGGGCTAGATTTCAAAAAATGATAAATCGTTTTCAATTAAATATCCAAATTCATAATGTTTCATCATTTTAAGATGACGAAGCGAGTGCTGGAAGTCGTGAATCAAATGGGTAATGGTGTGAAAAATTAAGCTGTCGCTCTACATGAAGTATTGAAAACGATAAAAATATTGGAACCTGAACTGAACATAGCGTTATGAAAGATTTAGAAGATATACTATCAAAATTTTCATGGTATGCGAGTAAGAGTAACAAACACTGTCTACTTGATAATAAGTGGATGGTATGGCCCAAAAACACCTACATCTATCCTAAATCTAGGTCCAAAATACAGATGTGTTGTAACCCTTGAGGATTAAGATTAAATTCCCTATTACCTGTAAAATGGGTTCCCAGTTATCGTTAAGTAAAACTTAAATTTGTCGCTTAATTTTTTTAAATTTATTTATGTAGAAAGTTTATTTAATATAATTTTTCATCGCTTTTAAAAAGTTAGCAATAAAGTTAGCATAGTAGAGGATTCAAAGCCAATTTTGTTTGGAAAAGAAATTTGAAACAACGTTGAAAACCTTTACAAAGTGGGAAAATATAAAAATATTTTTTTCAATGTCGCTTATAAATAGAAAATAGCATCTTTTAATGGTTTTATAAATATCACAAGATATATTATTATTAAACTTGTAAATAGGTAGTAGAGCTTCATACTTTGTATACGTCTCATAAAATTTAAATGCCAAGTACAAGGTAACAAGGCGCAGTTTTGCTTTGTTGTAGTTTAAAAGTCTGCTTGTAGATATTCCGATAACCGTAATATACCTAAGTAGACATGGATTATGGAGTGTTTGGGTTTGTTTTGTCATGTTTTCGGTTATTTACATTTAGCAATACTTACGATGTCATATTTCGATCAATACAATTAATTTTCTCATTTTGTGATCGAAATTATTCTCCTTTTTAGCCGATTTCATTGTATGTTTTATAAGTATATTACGTGATATCTTTGCCACTTGTTTCCGATTTAGATGTTTGTTTTTTATTAAATTAAATAGGTTATATTTATATTAATTTAATAAACGTTGTAACTCAGATGATTAGCGCTCGCTGAAAATTTCACACTACGCGAGTAAGCCGGGTTCGATGTCCGCCGGCACCAATGAAATTATTAATTGCAATTTTAAGTGCTGATTTACCACGTGCTCGGCGGTGAAGGAAAACATCGTGAGGAAACCTGCATTTCTGAGAAATTAAAAAAAAATATTTCGAAGACATGTGAAGTTCGCCAACACGCATTGGGGCAGCGCGGCGGACACTTCCTTGCCCTAAAACCCTCTCAGAAATGAGGGGAGGCCTGTGTTTAGCAGTGGGACGTATATAGGCTGTAACTTTAACTTTAAATAGGTTATGCTTAAGGAGCGGTTCCATATAAATTTGGAGAAAAAATTCCACCCCCAAGAATGGCAAAATATGAATATCTTAATGTAACTTTTAGGTGTCATTGAGATTGTGATAAATTTTCCTTAGTTCACTCGTAAGGGTAAAAAATCAACTTTAAATAAAAACTAATTGTCGACTTTAAAGAAATAAAATGAACAAAATTTCACATTCTGAAGTCGGAGCGTTAATATAATACTTCAGAATGTAAGTCGGATTTAAATTTCTGTTAAAGTTCAAATTTTAACGACCTATTATGTAACCCATCTATTCTGTAATATAACTCTACCACGTAGTGGACAGTTAGGTAAGGGTTACATATACGCAGTGTGCTACACAACAGGCATACAAGAATAATTATTTTATGTCTGTTGTGTAGCACACTGCGTTCTTTCATCAGGTGTTTTATTATTCTTGTGCACTTGATGCGCGTGCGAGCCATTATTAAATCGTACAATATAACCGCCAATGATTTCAACATATTCATATATTCCCCGGCGAGGATCTCGAGGCAGGCTGGTTGTTAAAATAAGCAGGCGTTTGTTATACGAGTAATTAATACCAACACGCTCATGACGTTGTGCTATTTACTTCTGTGTGCTTCTTCTTTGGTTAGGTTCTTTCCATAGTTTATGTCAGGCCATCGAGCAACTCAGCGCATTGAAAAATTCCTACTGAATCATAACACCTGCATTATGTATAAACCATCGCACACTCGTGATACGCCATGGCTTCGTGCCACACGAGACTTAAACCAAAAATTTCCCCCACCCCCACCCCATCCCATTGCTGTAAGTATATATTAAAAAATATAAAATGGTAAGTACATTATTTGAAGTGGATTGTGAAGGGCTGTAAAAATAATGATGATGACATTATTTCAAAATGCAAATACAAAAATAAATATTTTTTACTTTTAGGTTTTTTTTAAACAAAATCGTTTTTATTAATTTGAAAAGCTTAAAGAGGAAAGGTGATTTTAAAAGAAGTATTGGGGTAAGAGCTATTTTTTTCTTTATGTTTGAGGGGGTGGGAGGAACTCACGCACATGAACGCACTTACATGGGACAATCATTTATAAAGAAATGCTGCTTTTGTAAAATAAACACATTTTACGGAAATTCTTTACTTATTTAATTTTTTAACGAATCATAAATACTAATTGAATTAAATATTAAAATTATGAAGTAGTAATTAAATAATGATTTCTTATATTTACGCGAATACTACACATGGAATAGAACAAATTTTAAGGATTTTATCGCGTTTAATTTGTTTTTAAAATCCAAAAAAAAATTTTATTCCATATTAATTAAATTATACTTTTCAAACCAGAGGAGCGCCAGCTTCAGAGAGACATGTGAGAGACAAGAGAGCTGCGCAGACGTGTTTCATCGGTCGAGCCCATGCGCTACCGAGTCATAAAGTGCTATTGTGTGCAGAACAGTGCTAAAACTATTTGTCGGAAGAGAACAGTGAGTGTTGTGCGTCATTGATGCCGACAGGTTGCACCGGCCCGCCGGACCATTGTCACTTTTGTGTTTGTGATTACTGTAGTGCCCCAAAACCCGCCCCCGCTCCAGCGACCCCCCAAGTCCCGCTGGAGCAACCTATGCAAGTGGATAGACTCCAAAAAAATCTTCTGCCCCAAGGTCCACAACGTTGTTCAGGCCATATATATCCACGTCTCTACGACTGACGACTTCCGCGCTTTGACTGCGCATCTTAAAGCTCAAAAACTGAGCTTTCACACATACTCCCTAGCGGAAGACAGCAACCTCCGCGTTGTCGTTCGCGGGCTCCCTAAGGAGCATACCTAGACTTTTGCATAGTCATCCTGGACCTGTCTCCGGAAGGCAAATAAATCTTCAACGTCCGCCGCATCTGCAGCCTCACGGGGATTGCAGTCGAAGCTCCAATCAACAGGGGCATCGTTGGCCAATGCCACCAATGCCAGCTTTACGGCTACTCGGCAAAAACTGATTTGCCCGGCCTAGATGCGTTAAGTGTCTAGTCGATCACGGCACACCCGAGTGCTCCCGAACGCCCGAGTCGGAAGGCCCTTCAAGCTGCGTTCTGTGCAGTGAAGCGGGACACCCAGCGAATTATCGCGGGTGTACCAAAGCGCCGCGCAAGAAAAGGCGCGGAGGTGTAGACCGGCGCAGACGCGCGACTATCACTAGCAAGTCCCGCCCTCGGCAACCTGCCCCTTCATTCGCACCGATCTCGGTGTCCCAACACGCGCCCTCTCAGGCTATCGACAAACCGCCCCCGTTAAAGGAACTTCCGGGCAAGATGTAAGCCCACCGGTGCCTTCAGCACCCAAAACGAACGAGCTTAGGTCAAGCCCCCGGCGATAATAAGCGCAGCCGCCTCACGGCCAGCGCCCTCTCTCCAGGCTCAGAAGCCCAAAACCGCCCCTTAGGCATCTTCAACTTTCGTTGCTGACTTCTCGTTAGTCTGCAGCCGCAAACTTCGCGAGGCCAAGACCACCCAATATAAGCTCAATGCCACCATTGAGCATATCAATCTCATCGACGCAATTTGCTCTTTCCAATGCCGACCCTTTTTTAAACCAGAATGGCAGTACAACATATAGGTAGAACCAAGCCTAGCTCCCTGATTGTCGCGTTCTTTAACGCCAACGGCTTCAGAGATCAAAAGGAAGAAATCGTGTTCTTTTTTCGCGATCATGATGTCGACATCATGCTAGTGCAAGAGACTTTATTGAAACCTAGTGTGCGCTGATAGGCTGACCGGACCTAAAGGCGGCACCTTGATCTACTACAAAATGTGTACCGATAGATACTCCGCCGCTTGCTAACTTATAAGCATCGGTTTGTAGGATAGCACTTACGAGCCATCCGCCCATCGTAATTGCAAAGGCCTCTATGATCTTCTTGCAGAAAGTACTTTTTATAGTGTCAAAGAATTTCTAGATTGTAAATTTGACAAATGAACCACTATGATTTCACTAATCATGGACATTTTTATTTAATTTAATAATAATTAAAAAGTATTGGGGTAAGACCTATTTTGTTCTTTATGTTTGAGGGAGTGGGAGGAACTCACGCACATGAACGCACTTACATGGGACAATCATTTATAAAGAAATGCTGCTTTTGTAAAATAAACACATTTTACGGAAATTCATTACTTATTTAATTTTTTAACGAATCGCAAATACTAATTGAATTAAATATTAAAATTATGAAATAGTAATAAAATAATAAACCAATAAAAACAGTGGGATATTCCGTTGGTACAGAGAGTGCAGAAAGATTTGTTTCATAATTTCCATAGTGACCAAGATAAGGCACGCTTTCTAGCTGTTTCGACTAAGGAATCTAGTGACTGGTTACACGCTTTACTATCAAGTAATCTCGGCACATTACTTGATGGGGAAAGCTTGCGCATCGCTGTGGGAATCCGACTAGGAGCGGCGATTTGTCAACCCCATCAGTGCCCCTGTGGTAGCAGCGTCGACAAGTTTGGGCTCCACGGACTTTCTTGTAAGAAAAGTGCTGGTAGGTTTTCACGGCACGGTTCTTTGAACGATGTCATCCGAAGGGCTCTTGTCTCTATAAATGTTCCCTCGGTTTTAGAGCCTTGTGGAATATTTAGAGACGATGGCAGAGACCCGACGGTATGACATTGGTCCCTTGGGAGAGGTAAAGCCCTAGTGTGGGATGCTACTTGCGTAGACACTTTGGCGGCCTCTCATTTCAGGGTACCTCGTTTAGAGCCAGGGCGGCATCAGAGGCAGCTGAACTGAGTAAGTGGCGCAAATATGAGTCTCTGAGAGATGACTACATATTTGTGCCATTTGCTGTAGAGACTATCGGTCCGTGGGGTCCACGTGCGGTGAAGTTCTTAAAGGAACTCCATTCGTGGCTGGTCGTTGCTGCTGGTGATAAGAGGGCTGGCTCTTTTCTCGCTCAAAGGCTAAGTATAGCCATTCAGCGCGGAAACGCAGCCAGCGTTCTTGGCACGATACCGCGTGGAGTAGGACTGTTTGATAATTAAATTACTAGTTGTTTTTTTTTGTTATAGTTTTTAATATTGTATATAATAAAATATTTTATATTATGTTATGTAAATAAATGTATTATGTATTATTAAATGTATTACGGAAATTCTTTACTTATTTAATTTTTTAACGAATCATAAATACTAATTGAATTAAATATTAAAATTATGAAGTAGTAATTAAATAATGATTTCTTATATTTACGCGAATACTACACATGGAATAGAACAAATTTTAAGGATTTTATCGCGTTTAATTTGTTTTTAAAATCCAAAAAAAATATTTTATTCCATATTAATTAAATTATACTTTTCAAACCAGAGGAGGGCCAGCTTCAGAGAGACATGTTGTCTACGCTCAAGCTGCGCGGACGTGTTTCATCGGTCGAGCCCATGCGCTCCCGAGTCATAAAGTGCTATTGTGTGCAGAACAGTGCTAAAACTATTTGTCGGAAGAGAACAGTGAGTGTTGTGCGTCATTGATGCCGACAGGTTGCACCGGCCCGCCGACCTATTGTCCCTTATGTGTTTGTGATTAGTGTAGTGCCCCAAAACCCGCCCCCGCTCCAGCGACCCGCCAAGTCCCGCTGGAGCAACCTATGCAAGTGGATAGACTCCAAAAAAATCTTCTGCCCCAAGGTCCACAACGGTGTTCAGGCCATACATATCCACGTCTCTACGATGGACGACTTCCGCGCTTTGACTGCGCATCTTAAAGCTCAAAAACTGAGCTTTCACACATACTCCCTAGCGGAAGACAGCAACCTCCGCGTTGTCGTTCGCGGGCTCCCTAAGGAGCCTGAGACTAAACACATTCTCAGTGATTTTAAATCGCAGAACCTCGCAGAAATCGCAGAACCTCCCGGTTAGGGATGTGCACAGAATGCACCACCCAACCGACAAAAAAAATACCTAGACTTTTGCATAGTCATCCTGGAATTGTCTCCGGAAGGCAAATAAATCTTTAACGTCCGCCGCATCTGTAGCCTCAAGGGGATTGCAGTCGAAGCTCCAATCAACAGGGCATCGTTGGCCAATGCCACCAATGCCAGCTTTACGGCTACTCGGCCAAAAACAGATTTGCCAAGCCTAGATGCGTTAAGTGTCTAGTCGATCACGGCACACCCGAGTGCACCCGAACGCCCGAGTCGGAGGGCCCTTCATGCTGCGTTCTGTGCAGTGAAGCGGGACACCCAGCGAATTATCGCGGGTGTACCAAAGCGCCGCGCAAGAAAAGGTGCGGAGGTGTAGACCGGCGCAGACGCGCGGCTATCACTAGCAAGTCCCGTCCTCGGCAACCTACCCCTTCATTCGCACCGAGCTCGGTGTCCCGAACCCCGCCCTCTCAGGCTATCGACAAACCGCTCCCGTCAAAGGAACTTCCGGGCAAGACGTAAGCCCACCGGTGCCTTCAGCACCCAAAACGAAAGAGCTTGGGTCAAGCCCCCGGCGGTAGTAAGCGCAGCCGCTTCACGGCCAGCGCCCTCTCTCCAGGCTCAGAAGCCCAAAACCGCCCCTTAGGCATCTTCAACCTTCGTTGCTGACTTCTCGTTAGTCTGCAGCCGCAAACTTCGCGAGGCCAAGACCACCCAATATAAGCTCAATGCCACCATTGAGCATATCAATCTCATCGACGCGATTGGCTCTTTCCAATGCCGACCCTTTTTTAAACCAGAATGGCAGTACAACATACAGGTAGAACCAAGCCTAGCTCCCTGATTGTCGCGTTCTTTAACGTCAACGGCTTCAGAGATCAAAAGGAATAAATTGTGTTCTTTTTATCGCGATCATGATGTCGACATCATGCTAGTGCAAGAGACTTTCTTGAAACCTAGTTTGCGCGATCGCAAAATAGCCAATTATACCTTAGGAAGAAATGGTAGGCTGACCGGACCTAAAGGCGGCACCTTAATCTACTACAAAATGTCCTTGCACTGTGTACCTATAGATACTCCGCCGCTTTCTAACTTATAAGCATCGGTTTGTAGGATAGCACTTACGAGCCATCCGTCCATCATAATTGCATCGGCATATCAGCCACCGCTGATATAATAGCAGCGGACATCTCGGCTCTACTAAATCTCGGCCCCAGCGTATTAATCACAAGAGACCTAAACAGTAAACACGTTAGTTGGAATTCTAACGTTAATAATCAAAACGGAAACTGGTAAACCTCATTCTGGGCAGCTGTTTGTAGAAATGACAGAGACACGTAATATTTTTGAAGCAACAGTTAAAATTTTGTCAGGACAATGAGGAACAAATTAAGATAAATATTTTGGCAACTGAGCATAGAAACAAACATATTCAAAAATTTTGGAAGTCTACTCAGAGATTGAAACCTGCGGCTCCCGTGAGCGTTAATGGCTTGGCGAGATTGCAGATATGTTTATGAGGCATTTTGGAGTAACCTCACGACTTCAACTGCATGGGACGGGGATGTGAGGACGAGACTGAAATGCGTGATGAACCGATTAGCATCTTGACAAAAGAGGTGTACCTCTGTTCTGTAGAACATTATAACGTCTATGACCAGGGGCAATTCTCCGGGTCAAGACAGCCTAAGTATAGAACATTTTCAACATGCGGGTCCGCATCTCCTGAGGGTACTTTCAATACTGTTCAATTTGTGTGTAAGGCATGCGTATCTATGTACTGAACTGATGAGAACGATAGTTGTACCCATAGTTAAGAATAAGACAGGTAATACTTCAGAAAGGGACAATTATAGGCCAATCTCCTTGGCTACTGTAACAGCTAAAGTTCTTGACGGCGTGCTTGAACGTAGAGTGACTAGACAGCTCAATTTACATGATGCTCAATTCGGTTTAAGAGCTGGGATGTCAGGTACTACACCGATAGAAATATACCTGTGTATTCTGCATTTTTAGATCTCTCTAAGGCCTTTGACTTGGTTAATTATAAGATCTTATGGTCAAAATTATGTGAGCAAGATGTACCTAAAGAGCTGGTCAACCTTTTCTAATTCTGGTACAGTCATCAAATTAACCAGGTCAGATGATCGGCTGCATTATCTGAGACGGACTAGAGTGAGACGGGTGGTCTGACCTCCCTGGCGCTCTTTAGCCTATACATCAAGCTGTCTATATATGTGTGTCAAAATATATAATAATATTCCTCAGCATATTAAAGAACTATCTTTCTCAAGATTTAAAAGAGGCCTCTATGAACTTCTTGCAGAAAGTACTTTTTATAGCGTCAAAGAATTTCTAGATTGTAAATTTGACAAATGAACCACTATGATTTCACTAATCATGGACATTTTTATTTAATTTAATAATAATTAACAATTATTTTGACATTTTTATCCTATTTAATAATAATTAATAATTATCTGACATTTCTATTCTATTTCTAATGAGATATACAAATTTTAATTTCAATGTATCTTTCAAAATTTTGTAATTAATAACTTAATAATGAGTAACTGAATTAGCCATAGAATTAAATTTGATATTTGTATGCCTCTATATAAGCGGTGAAACATGTTTGGCCTAAAATGTATGTAATTAACACCTGTATTTACCATGTTTGATGCAAATAAAAGTTTTAAATCTTTGAATCAATCAGTTGATCGTGGAACCTAGCTGCACGGCTATCGGATGCAGCATTGACGGCACCATAATAAAAAGCATAAGTTATGCAGATTATATGGTGGTGCTGAGTCCCTCGATTGATGCACTCAGACATCTGCTTGGAGTGTGTGAAAGATACGCCATGTCTCATGGCCGCCTATATAATATAAAGAAGAGTGAGGTTATGGTGTTTCGAGTGGGTACTAAAACCCTAAGAGGGGGCGAAGAGCATTGTCGGTCCAGTGCAACATGTTGACCCGCAGGTTTGCACGTTGTACGAGAGAAGTTAAAATTACTCTTTTCAAGGCGTTTTTCCAATCATTCTATACGTGCAGCCTGTGGGTTAGATATACGCAGGGGGCCTACAATGTTCTTCGTGTGCAATATAATAATGCATTTAGGGTGCTGTTGTAGTGCGTCAGGCATGTTTGCTGAACGGACAGCTTTCACGCTATTCTGCGAAAAAGAACAGCATCCCTGATGCGCAGGCTTCAGGGGAGCACCAACAGCATCCTGAGAGTTATTGTAAAGAAACCAGACTGTCCGTTCCTGCAGCACTGGACACGTATACACGGGAAGTGGGCTGAGGTATATGAATTAATTTAGTTATAATTAGTTAATGTTGTTACTAACATACTTTAGTTTATAAATTACTTACTAACCCATATGGATCATGGTCCGAAATAAATGATGATTATTATTAATATTATAGTTTATTTTACTCCTCTTGGGTTTACAACACTTAGATCGTCTTTTAGCAAGATGCAAAGAGGTTGTGTTTTATAGGGCAAGATGTTTCCTCACAATGGCAGTTGTCCTTAGGATAACAGCTTTTTGAATACTGTTCCTAACGGACATTGGTAGGTCTAGCTTGGCAAGATTATCGTTAAGCTGTTGCGGTATTATTCCTGTAATTGAGATGATGAGGGGAAGGACTATTACTTCATCCTGAAACCACATTTGTCTCATTTCTTCAGCAAGCAGTTGGTATTTTGTCTTTTTCCATTATATATTGTTGAATATTATGCCAGTTTGGAACCCTAACGTCTAACAGACAAGCCTGTTTCTTCTTTTTATAAAGAATTATTATATCTGGCTGATTATGGGAGACTGACCGATCTGTTAGGACTGATCTATCTCAATACATTTGAATGTTGTCATTTTCCAGCACGGGACTAGGGTAGTATTTCCAGTATGAGTTATGATCCTTCAATAGACCATTGTTTTAGCGACATCGTTATGACGCTGAGTGTATTCTGATGCAGCAATATCCTGGCACGAACCCGTGATATGTTGTATCGTTTCCGTTTTTTGATATCATCGTCTGCATCTATGTAATTTAGGTAATTCTTTGTCGGAATTACTTGATCCTGTATTGCTATCATAAAACCCTCAGTTTCTGCAAACAGTTCCCCGCGGCGCAACCTATTAGTCGACGCTGCATTATCAACGTGAGGGCCTTTAAGCTCGTGGGCAAACCTTCCATGGCTTTGAGGCCCACTGGTTAAGTTTGGTCTTAAGGTATTCGGCACCTGTAACCAAGGGCTCAAGTTCTTTAGAAAGAAGAAGATTGAGTGGAGTATAGCATTATCCGCTGTTTGGTGTAAAGGAGATAACTCTTTGTTGAGAAAGTAATTTTGCGAGTTTCTTATTTGCTTGGAATAAAGCCGCCTTAGATCAACGAGACCTCTTCCCTCTTTAGCTCTTGGCAAAGTTACTTTTTCAATAGCGGATTTAGGATGGTGGAACCGATATTTTGTCAACAATACACGGGTAGTTCTCTCAATAATCTCCAGTTCAGTGTCTGGCAATTTTACAATTCCGAAGTTTGTAAGTTAATGTTGGCATAGTAAAAGTGTTGATTGCCTTAAAGATGTTTTTGCTCTTAAGACCCGTTCCGAGAATTTCTTTGAGCCTACGGTAGTACTCTTTACACATTCGAGATTTTATTTCCTTGTGGTCGATTCGAAGAGACTGGAGTAGACCAAGATATTTGTAATTGTCATCTTTAGCCATCGCATCGATTACACCACCATCCTGAAGGTCGTAGACTTCTGCCCTTTTGACCTTTCCTCCTAAAGTTCGACACTTTTCCAGGCCAAAAGACATTTTAATGTCATTCGAGAACTGCTCGGTACTTTGCAGCAAGCCTCCAAGTTCACTAGCATTAGCCGCATATAACTTTATGTCGTCCATATACAAAAGGTGGTTAAATTTGAACTCTATCCCAGTACCGCCATTCATGAGAAACCCTAAACCTGTATTGTTTAATATTGCAGATAACGGATTCAGAGCGAGACAAAACCACAGGGGACTTAAACTGTTTAATGTTGGCATAGCGAAAGTGTTGATTGCCTTAAAGATGTTTTTGCTCTTAAGACCCGTTCTGAGAATTTGCTGGCTACTAGATTGTGTCTGTACAAGAACTCAAAGTTAAAAAGAGCCGAACAACCGGAGATGATATGCCTAAGTGACTCACCGGGATGGCAACAAGCTCGACAGATGTCGACGGAGCCATCCTTTAGGATGTATCTCCGATAGTTGTTGGTCTTAATAACCTGATCCTGTATTGCACATACAAAACCCTCGGTTTCCCCGAAGAGGTCATCAAAACGTAGCCAGTGGAGGGAGGCAACTGTGTCTACGAAAGGCTCATGAAGAGCCTTATAGAACCTCCCGTGGAGCTCCTTCTCCTTCCATACGGTCTCCCGGTCGGAAATGCACTGTACTGCTGGGTGTTGCCATTGCTCGTTGGCTAAGGATAGAGGAGTTAGCACTTTATCACACGAAATGACATCTCTGTAGAATGGATCATCCGATTTAATCAGGAAGTAATTACGGAGGCTGCACACTTCGCGATTATGCTTGGTGGGAGCACTTAAACAGCCGCGCCCACACAGTGGGACGACATAACAGTAAAATCACAAGTGATGCTTAGCAATTCCATAAGATAGGAGCGATTGGAGGCGAATAACTTGAGATCATCCATATATAAAAGGTGGTTCACTTTTGTACCTCCTTTCGAAGCTGAAATCCACTCCCGGAGCCCTCCAGTAAGGTACTGAGAGTTATTACTATTAATTGGGATATTTGTATAGTTTTCTCATCTGGTTGGGCTGTATAAATATGTAAATGAAAATGATAAATATACATAAATATCAATAACATAAAATAAATACATAAAAAATACATACTTAAATAAAAACCCAACCAAACGGAAGCCCTCGGCAGGGGAGACCAAGCGGCTGAGGGTTAGGGGGAAAGGAAAAGAAAGAGGCGGACGATGCGGGCGGTATCTAGGAGCACCACCTTCTGCATTTGAGCCCGGAGCGGTCCGTCATGGAGTCCCAGTCGCCTCAGATGGCCCGAGAGGCTGACCGGGATTAGCTTGTTCGCAGTACCGACCACAGAAATAATTTCAGCCGGCAGACCACCCCACATGTCGGTCACCTCGTGAGCCAGGTCCAGATATTTTGTCTGCTTATCTGTTTCGGCTTTCACGAGGTTCTCGTCATAAGGAATGGTAATGTCGACCAAAAATATCCTTGACTATGCCAGTAGATCAGCACAATATCAGGCTTATTTATTATTATTATTATGGAGAGACTCAACTTCGACGTTATCGCCCCCGAGAGTCCAACTCCCTATCTTTATTCTTTACACCAACATCCAAACGTCCTGGATGTAGCATTACTAAAAGATATCCAGCTCACTATACTATCAAAACTTTCATCGAATTAACCTCTGACCACAGGCCGATCGTATTACAACTTGACCAGTCGGCAGGTGAGGTCCCTCAGACCAAAACCATCGTCGACTGGCGTAAACTCGAGATCAAACTCGAGTCTACGAACTCCCAGCATTTAGACACACTGTACCGGACAAGATAGACTCACCGGAGGAAGCCAATAGGGCGATTAGCGCCCTATCGACTCACTTCACTTCAGCGATCGAAGAATGCTCCCGTAAGGTTCGAGTGTCGAGCGATCGGTACACGAAGCTTCCGGCATATATTCGAGAACCGATTAGAGCGAAGTACATCGCGCTAAAATCTTATGACCGTTATCGCACGTAAGATGACAAAATTAGGCTACATTCTCAATAAAACGAGGTTAAACAGCGCATAACCGAATTTTGAAATGATAAATGGGAAAACCTCTTAGAAGGAATAGAACCATCTCAAGACGCCTTTTTGAAGCTGACTAGAGCTCTAAAAACAGAGCAATCGCTTCCTTTGCCGCCTCTCGTGAGAGTAGACCACCCCGATCTCGCCTTAGACGATCTCGAAGTAGCCGAATGTCTAGCCGACAGTTTAGAGAGCCAGTGTACCCCATACAGCGTACTGCTCACCTACAGCGTACTGATCGTGCTCACCTACTAGATGTAGAAGCGGTAGTCTAACGTAGGTCTGCGTTACCACCAACGGGTGAACCACTCGATCCTGTGACTGTAGCCGAAGTCACAGAAACTATAAAAAGCCTTAAGAATAGATCAGCCATTGAGCCAGACGGCATTCGCAACAAGGTGATCAAATCTCTTCCGGCACCACTAATTTACCTCCTCGTAGGAATTTTCAACGCGCTTCTCTCGAGCTGCGCTTTCCCGGATATCTGGAAAGAAGCAGACGTAAAATCCCTATTATATATTATATAGGTATTTTCCTAGTGGTTTATTCGTATGTAAAAGATAAGTGTAAACGTGCTCAAGGTGATTTGATACTAGTAAATAAAGAATGTATGTTATAGTTTTTGAGCATGTAGTTTCTTTTGAGCATAACCCTCATAAGTAATAATTTATTCCCTATCAGTTGGTTATATAGCTATGGAAGCTTAGTTTAGTTTAAAGAATTGGTACGATTTGTGTGTGGGTTTTTTGCTAAGTCTTTGTAAGACGATGTAGTTGCCTCCCAACAAGTTCCTTTATTTAAAAACTTAAGAAATAACTAACTTCAAGAATGCTGCTACTGTAAAATGGATATTTCAATGTATTTTGGAGCACTTACCGTGTAGTGGCGGTGTATGAATGTCCACTGGGTGGGTGTCGTAAAAGGCGACAAAGGTAAACTGAACAAGGGGATGGGCAGCAGCATCTTCCTGATAACAGCTGAAAGCAGGTCAATTGCGCGGTTTCCCTTGTCTTTAAACACGGAAGCCATCTTCTTCGATGTCGCAAAGGCATTTGATAAAGTCCGGTACGACGGCTTGCTTTACAAGCTGTATAAACTAAACGTGCCCGATAGGCTCATACACATCACCCGAGCCTTTCTTACAAATCGATAATTTCTTTATCGAGTGGAAGGAACCTATTCTTCGTAACGTTTCCTAAAAGGCCGGGGTCCCACAAGGCTCCGTCCTGTCTCCACTCCTCTTTATACTCTTCACGAGTGATATCCCTAAAGACCCAGTGGTAAGCACTGATATCTTCAACGACGATACGGCACTCTTTGTATAAGATTATAATAGGAATAGTCTCATTTTGAAACTCCAAAAATCTACCAATCGCTTAGGCGAATGGTTCCGCCTATGGAGAATCAAAGTAAATCCCGAAAAAAGTGTGTATATTATACAATATACTTTCAACGAAGTCCAAAACCACACCACAAGAATTGTGGACCAAAAACCAGAATAAATCAAGGATACTTTGGATTTGGTATTTTATATTATTAAGAACATGTTTATTAACAACTATTTAATAATCAACAAAGTCTTAGTATGCTGATGATAAGCATTCAAAGAAAATTGTATTGAAAAAAGGTTTCGTTTATTTAAAAATACTCCGAAATTAATGTACTTTTTAGTATAATGTTATAATAGCCGTAAATAAATTTACGGCTATTATAACATTATACTTTTACTGTCACCTACACAATTCCACTAACAGTTGTAATTAACAACTTTGAAATGTGTTGTAACTACATTTTATTTAATGGTACACAACTTTTATGCTATTTTACCAAAAGGTGGTTTTAAAATTTCTGAACTTATTTTTTCAAATTCCTGTCGTTGTACGTTCCTGCTGTCATAGGTAGCCCGAATTAACGTCAGTTTAAAAATATTTGGTCCGATCTACGGAGAACAAGCCTACCATCTTAAATTACTGTGGTGGTATGTTATATCTGCGCATGTCCTAGTTATGACATCAGGACTTCAAAATCCTCCGTCTCCTTGGGACTGCCACATTGGTTTAGTGATTGTAAGCGCGACTGCTGAACTTGAGGTCCCGGGTTGGAATCCCAGGCTGGGCCAAAATCAGTCATTGGTTTTTCTGTCAAGGAATCAGTCAGCCAGAAGTCAAAAATTGGCGGTATTTCACCCACGTGCCTTGGAAAGCACGTAAAGCCGTTGTCCTGAGCCTATGTTTACGTTACGGAGAACAATGATGGCCACTCTCGCTGTTATATGCACTAGAATGTTGGCAAAAATCATTCCTTACAAGGATGATTCATGAGTTATAGAAATAAAAATATGGTAATTTTAATAGAGAAGACTTTAGAACTCTTCAAAATGTTTACAGATTACATACATTCGAAGCGTTGGTGTTACACAGCAACTATTTATATATTCTCGACGTGGGTTGTATTGAACTTTTGTTCGCTCTTTTTAAAAACAAGAAGACAATCAATCACACACCATCCCTGTACGTTTCCCGTATAGCATAAGAGGTCAATATAGGAAACGTCTTAATGGTTTTGTGACAGATATAATATACTCTGACCGGCGACGGGGAGCAACAGCATAGGTGCAAGACGAATGGTTCTGCAATCGGCAATACACTCTTAAGCGTGGCAATTAAGGCAAATTCCCCCAACAATAGGAGATGCAGTGATCAATTAGCAAAAAAATCTCAACAGAATGTGAAACTATTTTATTCTTTTTAGTTCTTTGAAGTTGACTTTTACTTTTTATTGAAAGTTGATTTTATTTTTACTGTTAAGAGCCACTATTTCAATATAATCGTCAACCTAAGCCAAGAGACCTTACTTTTAAAAATGAGTATGTTCTTCCGAAATACAATAGCGTTTACGGTACCAGAACTTCCAAATCAAAATTACTTAGCATTATGAATGAGCTACCGTAAGAAATTAAGAACATTACTGTTGCTTCAGGACAATAAGTGCAAAGCTGAAAACTAATTTCTTTAAAAATCAAACTGAATGTAATAATTTATATTATCCACGCATTATTTTTTCTTTGGAGCGTATTATTTACTAAATCTTAATATCTCATAATTATCAACTGTACATCATAAATATGGTGGCTCTACAGTACATATACGTACATAAGCCCTAATAGCGGTGTTCGTGCTGTAAAAATTACTTGAAGCAATATATGTTATACTCAATAAACTTTATAAAAGGCAGACGTCAGGAGTGATCCAGCAGTGTGTTATTAAACGAATTGTGAAAGTAGTTTTCAAAATCAAGCTTGTTTATTCCAGGATTTTATAGAGGTCTTAACTTGTCGGATTTTAAAAACTAAGTATTAGTGGTTTGTAGAATGATTTTAGTAAAGATACAGCTTCAAAATGAAGTCAGGTCTTTTTTTAACTCATTTTAAAATTCGAAAATATTAATTTAATTAAACGCATTGGAATCTGTAAAATATGCTTAATACGAAAATTTCATGGAAATGTGAGACAAGATTAATTTATATTTTTCAAAATAAATATAAACACGTTAAACAAAAATTTTCAACATCAGCTAAAAGCTGCCTTATTGAAAACAAAGTTAATCGGAATTTCTGATAACCAGAATATTTCGTTAATTAATTTCGAGTGGCAAAGCTCTTCTGACAACTAACGAGAATTTACGCGAACAGTCGTTGCAACAGTTTTTAAACTTGAAATAATAAGGAAATCATTTTAATTCTAGGAAATATAACATTACGTACTTTTAAGTTTTAAAAAGGTGTATATTTGAATTAAATATTAAAGCTACAATTTGGATCTGCAACGCAATATAGAGCAGCTTTTCTATATCAAGTTTTTAGGGTTCCGCAGTCCTTATAATTTTGTTCCGTCTATCTATGCTAATGTGTCACAGAATCATAATCTCTACAGTTCTAGACCAAATTTAATAAAACTCTTGATAGTTCTCAATTTTAAAATGAGAAAATATAATACTTATATCCACAAATGCCGGGCATCGTCGTTTATGTTCAGTAAAAGATTTTAAGATAGAACTGAATCCTGAGGAATTAAAGCGTTAGCTGTTTAAGGTTCGAGCGAGCAGACTTCGATTACGACTTAGATCGATCGACGAAGACTCGAAAAGCCTTACATCCAGTTTTTCAGATATGCAGACTATACTACACTTTTTTCCTCGTCTCATGGGTGGGTCACCTAACGGAACATATTTTGTTAAATAACATGAATTTCTGCCACGGAGGTCTGTCTCAATATAGGCTAGATGCAGATGGCTAGATCTGCGTAAAACAGGATTATAGAGCACAAGTGTGTGCGCGAACACAGGTACACTATATATTCCCTCACTCTCAGAGTCCGATGTGACGGCCATCCAGCACGACCGGAGAGAGATCAGGCGCAGGACCAACAACTTTACGTGCTTTCCGAGGCACGGGTGTGAAGACTCTCCAACTTACTCATACCTCGCCAGTTTTTATCAAGCTTTTAAGTATTGTATACACTTGTAAATACCTATACAAAGCTAGATATATTTTTATGTATATTAAATTTGTAATTGTATCGTGCTTTATCCACATGCTTATATAATAAAATAAAACTTCATTTACATGATATCAAAGAAACGGGTTACTGTACTTTGAGAAACGTAATAATAAATTAAAGGCAGTAAAAAGAGAAGGCATTTAAGCAACGGTTAATCAGATTGCCGTTGCAGGACATTTGAATAAAAACGGTTATTACCCTCGTCAGATTAAAACCAGACAGTCTACTGGCAACATTCACGCCTTGTCGTAATTCGTTAATCTCAGCCGAGTAATTACTGTTTTTACTTAATTGAAAAATACCCTATTTTTTAATTAACGTTGAATATGTTTACACACTATGTACTCGAATCTTGTGGTGACGACGTAAGAGAATCAACTACTATCATTATATGGGTCTCGTAGGCGACAGAGGGAAATGAAAAAAGAGGGTCAAAACAGCATCTTCTTGATAGTAACTTATAATAATAAAACACTGCGGTTGCCATTCAGCCTGCCAAGCGTGACGAATATAACAAATATCTCCCCTATAAGACATTCGTTAGGAGCATATTTTCAGTAGTGGACTTGCGATAGACTGTAGTAATGAATGTCTACACAAAATTGTTAGTGTTGCTGCCAATGTTGTTAACAGCGTGGGGGTGAAATCGACTTTCGTAGTTAAATTCAAAAGTTTTTTTAAATGTGTACCTTTAAAGTTGTTTTTTCTTCTCTCCTCTTCTATTTTAGCTATGAACAAGGCTTTGCAATACTTCTGAGAGTTATTACAGGTTTTGCTTTATGGTGGCCGCGTAGAAAAATCCTGCTAATATCGTAACGTGAGTGTCACAAGGTATGACTTTGGGAAACGGTCTCGGATAGTTGGCGGTATAACCCTCTCGCACATACCACATGTTCACCCGGGTTCCATCCCCGCCGGCACCAATGAAATTGTTAATTGCAATTTTAATTGCTGATTTACCAAGTGCTGGGCGGTGAAGGAAAACATCGTGAGTAAACCTGTATGTCTGAGAAATCAAAAAAAATATATTTCGTAAACATGTGAAGTTCGCCAACACGCATTGGGGCAGCGCGGCGGACATTTCCTTGCCCAAAAACCCTCTCAGAAATGAGAGGAGGCCTGTGCCCAGCAGTGGGACGTATATATGCTGTAACTTTACTTTACTTTAC
Organism: Parnassius orleans; assembly: GCA_029286625.1. Taxonomy (NCBI): domain Eukaryota; kingdom Metazoa; phylum Arthropoda; class Insecta; order Lepidoptera; family Papilionidae; genus Parnassius; species Parnassius orleans. Next base: position 757,201 of record JAGSMP010000268.1, on the reverse strand, counting down.
TTTTACATACCACATGTAACATATCCAGACTGACGACAGAGAGCAGCATCGAAGGAGTGAGATTATTGGTATTACTGTCGCCAATTCGCCTGCTAAACGACTAACGAAACGAATGTTCTCCAGACCGAATTTCGGTCACGGGGGCCAGTCTTAACAGAGACTAGCCATCGGCGCATCTGATTAAAGAGCCCGAGTATATGTGCAAGCACAAATGCACTTACTATTTACCTCACTCTTAGTCCGATATGAAGGCAAACCGAGATGACGTGCTTTCCGAGGCAGGAGAATTTCTTGGCAGAAAATCTCAATAACTGATTTTTTTGGCCGGACAGACTGGATTCGAAATCGAAACGTTTACGATCACTAGATCAACGAGGCAATGCAAAAAATACTTCCTATTATATACAATATTATGTATGTACATTTTTGTATGAGCTATAATTTTATTTCAGAATAAAATAAAACAGAAACCTTTAAATTTCTCACTGCAATGCTATTTGTGAGGCTGTATAATAGGTCGGGGAAAAAGTTTCTTCGTATTTTGTTTGTATTAAATTGAAAAAAAATCTCTTTGGTTATACTGTTTGTATCTGGATGGTTTTCATATCAATATATATATGACATTAAGAAAAAGAAAAATCAAAAGTGAAAAACACTTTCCCGCCATTTTTCAATTGTTTATATGTCCGCCAAAATGTGTGAATCTAACGAAGAAATTCGATACATTCTGAAGTTTTATTACAAAAAAGGTAAAAATGCGACTCAAGCCGCAAAATAATTGTGATGTTTATAGACCTAATGCAGTGTCAGTGAGAGTAGCACAAAGTTGGTTCAAGCGTTTTCAGTCCGGGAATTTTGATTTCAAAGATGCAGCTCGCTCTGGTCGCCCTCATACGGATAAAGTGTCGATACCATTTTTGAAAAAGTGGAGCAAGATCATGCTGATCAGTAGTTACGACATAGCCGAGGAATTGAGGATTGACCACAAAACAGTTTTAACCCATTTAAAAAGCCTGGCTATACAAAAAAGCTCGATATTTGGGTACCACACGAGCTCACTGAAAGAAACCTAATGAATCGTGTACTCATTTGCGATTCTCTATTCAAAAGTAATGAAACCGAACCATTTTTGAAAATATTGAGCACTGGTGATGAAAAGTGGATCATCTGCGACAAGAACATGCGAAAAAGATCATGGTCAAAGGGTATTCAAACTCCATAGACTCTAGCGAAACGCGGATTAACACGCAATAAGGTGATGCTGTGTGTATGGTGAGACTAGAAGGGCATTATGAACTTTTACCGCCGGGCAAAATCATCGATTCGGATCTCTACTGCCAACAACTAATGAAACTTAAGCAATAAATTGAGAAAAAACGGCCGGAATTGATCAACAGAAAAGGAGTAGTCTTTCATCATGATAACGCCAGACCACACACATCTTTGGCCACTCAGCAAAAATTTAGAGAACATGGTTTGGGAAGTGTTAATGCACCCTCAGATTTTCACCTGTTTCAGTCTCTTCAGAATTCTTTGGGTAGTGTTAGGTTAACATGATGAGAGGACTTTCAAAATTATTAATTAATATATAATTTAATTATTACTACTTGTCGCATTTTTTTGATCAAAACTTTTTTTTGTTTTACCAAGTCTTCACTCCATCTAGTGGGGGCACGCCCTACACTTCGTCCGCCGGTACGAGGCCGCCACTCGAAAACCTTTTTTCTCCATCGGTTGTCGCTTCTTCTTCGAGCTATATGGCCGGCCCATAGCCACTTCAGCTTACTAATCTGTTGGGCTATGTCGGTCAGTCTGGTGCTACTGCGGATATCCTCATTTCTAAGGTTATCACGCAGAGAAACCCCAAGCATAGCCCTCTCCATAGCTCGCTGAGCGACCTTGAGCTTCCTCATACGGCCAGCAGTGAAGGACTACGTCTCAGTTCCATAGGTCATCACTGGCAACACGCACTGGTTGTACAGTTGAATTTGTATATATAATAAGAAGAAACTTTTTCCTCGACCTATTATTTGAGAATATCTTTTTTTTATGAATATACAAATTTATATTGTATTACAAAGTTTGCCGTATTGTGGTGGCTTCAACTCATTACTTCATTTCGTTCCGTGGGAGACAACTATGGGAACTATCAAACAGACTTTAAGTAGCAGTATACCATTCCGTATATACCAGATAGAAAATAACCAGACCGGCGACAGAAAGGAGCGTCATCGTCACATTATAATAAAAATAAACAGAAACATAATTTATTATAAACTAATCTAAATACCTTACATAATCATCTATGTACAAATTTGTAATCACAAATTATCAAACATTTCATAAAAATTACTTTTCGTAAATCATCACAAATTTCTTTATATACTGCCAGTAACGCTTTTAATAAAAAGGTAATTTTCGTAAATCACTCTTACTTTGCAAATTTATCTGACAGACGTAAGCTTCCTGAATGTTACTGAAGTTTTCCCTTACAGAAGCAATTTCTACACCAAAGATGTAGTCTTCGATAACTGTATTATGGATATAAAATTTCCTATATTAATTTTAAAATTGCCAAGTTAAGCTATCTACAGCATTTCACAATTGAATGCAATCAGTATCAAAAAAAAAACCTTTTAGTTTCTTTTGATTAATATAGTAATTTAATGGTCAAGTTACGCACGGCGCACCCTCGATATATATTATTTAAAAAAAATGTTGATATAATATATAGTCAAATATATAATATGTCAGAGTATCAGTGGCGCCATCTATGATCACACGGCAACACTGGTTCTCGCCCGATAACCAACAACCGAACGCAAGCGTGACGTCATACCGATGCGGCCGTGGGAGCGAGGGCATTCTATCGCCAGTGCTCGCACTAAGCGGACATGTCTTGTTCGACTGAGATTGTTCAGTTAGAATAGAATAGAATATTTTTTATTCAATATAGATCACATGTGTAATTCTTATTGAAAGTCATTTTTTACTTTACCACTGCTTCGAAAAAAACCCTCTGTCCTGGGAAGAACCAGCAAGAAACCCAGAGGGACTTTTTTTTTTAAAGTAAATTTTACATGCATAGTTGTACAAACTATTTACAAAATTTATTTTTGAAACAGCTTGGAAGCGACCACCTCATTCCCAGGGGTTATTATCAACCATTTTTTTTTATTTTTATACATTTTTATTTTAATAAAATATTTAAACTTCGTAATAGAGGGAGCTTGTATATTTTCTAGGACTTTGTTGTAATAGCGTATACGTTGCCCCAAGAATGAACTACTGACTCTGTGGAGTCGAGAAACTGGTATCACTAGCTTGTGTTTGTTCCTAGTGTATTACAGAGTGTATATTACTTTTTTACTAAGACTACCTCTATTTTTGTGAACATACATTAAATTTCCGTAAATATACTGAGAAGCTAAAGTTAATATATTTATTTCTTTAAAAAAATTCTCTAAGAGACTCTCTCGGTTTTTGGGTTGTAAATAGCTCTAATGGCCCTCTTCTGTAAAACAAAAATAGTTTCTAAATCAGCCGCATTTCCTCATAGCAAAATCCCATAAGACATTATGCTACGGAAATAACTGAAATAAACTAATCTAGCTGTCTCGACATTAGTGAGACCTCTAATCGTTTTTACAGCATAGGCTACAGAACTTAGTCTGCTTGCTAGTTTGGATATATGGGGCCCCACTGTAGCTTTTCGTCGAGAGTAATGCCAAGAAAAACAGTGGATTCAACAGGGCTCAGTTCTTCCCCATTTAACTTTGATTGCCAAGATTAGTCTAGACTAGATTATTGTTGTGATTGTTAATTTGCTTGAGGCTACTCACCATGACAGATCCCGATGAAGATAGGGGTCCATTAGGCTTAGAAAATCACCCTTTTGCCGAAATCACAAATGGTATAAAGTCCCTGTTATCGCCCACATGTGGTCTTCGAACAGCGTGAGGGTTATTACGTTTATGAAAGACTATGATGCCCTTCGCGTTGGTGCCTTTGTTTTTATTTTAAATGTCAAAGTGAAATTTTCTGTTCTATTTGCGGCATTGACGTGAAATGTTTAAGCCAAAAGTTACATCTTTTTGTTCGATTTATATTAAAAGTACCCGTAAGTACTTTCATTATTTCTTAACGTAACCAAAAAGTGGAAATTTAACTTGCTCGAGTTTTGTTATAATTTGATTGTTATAAAATATTAATGTAGTCGACAAAATTGGGGTTTGGTGTTGAGGGTTTAGTGGAGGACGTGGTGCTGTGCCGTTCGCTCTTGAATTGAAGTATGCTGTCAACGTAAGACGCCGCGGACACATTATTTGCTGTTTTTGCTGATCACCATTTAATACATGAGGAAAGTAAATTTATTTTAAATGCCTGTAAGCTAAACTTATTTCAATTGACTAATCCAAGTCTGTTAGGTGATTAATGACCCTGTTAAATTGTAAAGTTGCTCACTTCATTTTATTTTGTGTTTTGACTATGTCAACAGCCATACCGTAGTCGTAGCTCAAAGAGTAGATGCGGTACGAACAAATTTTAAAGTTTTATCTTGTGATAATAATTAAAGTTTCCTTTGAATCGATCTGTATAAAGTAGAAATAGTTATTGAAGAAGTTTCCAGAGTTTTTTCCAAGCGTTCATACTCGTAGTCACTTGTTATTACTATTTGGTCGCATTGCACGCATTGGTGTGTAGTTGTAACTGCGATTTACTTGTGAAAAATTTGGGAGCGTTGAACAGCTCCTAATGTGGAGAAAGGCCTATGTCTCGTAAAGACTAATATTGGTCGACTTGAAAGGACCTGGTAGTCGTTGATTCTAATTTTAGATCGTATCATAAGAAGTGATGAAGATATGGGTAACAGAATATTGCTAGCTATTTCGGCATTGTGGTCACTGTGTGTAATCTAATAGATAACTTAAATGATTTGTCTGTACCTTGGCACACTATACTTAATGTTTTTTTTTTCGGGAAAACTTAGCGGGAATAGTGACAAATAGAGTGTTACTCTATAATTATTGATTCTTATGCGAAGTACGTTTTGTTAAAGCGGCGTATCTTCTATCGTTGCTAACAGTACCGTACAAGCTGTAAAAAGAGCTGTGTATCTATGTGTACTTGGTGGAAATAGCCAGTTGTTTGTAGTTATGTTCGATAGTCTATCATGGTCACTTGGATGCTGACATCCGAGCCATACCTTAAGGTTTGTTTGAAGAGATTCAACCGTCATGGTTAGATGAAATAAGTTTCTAGTCTTGTGGTTTATCCTAGTTTTGGGGACCAGATGAATAAAGCGGAGCCCTAGAGGCAGCAAGCGTCTGCTCTGATAGACGCTGACCAGCATCGCAAAATGCTTATGTCAACGAGGGTCGTCGGCAGCCACGAAATTCATCGTCTGTGATTTTGTGGTCGTGAACAAATCGTTGCAATCCACGGGAAGCTGGACTTCAGTCTGAGGGGCCCTATAAGGTCTCGTACATGCTGCCACGCCATTGTTACAGCCTGCAACTTCTCGGCGGATCTTACTGTAAGGCAACTGAAGCGGCCGCCGAAAACATGGCGCTTTGGCGCGGCGAATGGACACCGCACGCTTGCTCAGCTTTCATTGCAAGTGGTGGGCCATGTCCCACGGATATCGATTTGACCAATACGACTTAATGACGGTTAAAATTTGTGTGATGCCGTTTTTTTTGCAATGTGTGATATTTTCATACAGTTACCTTTTATATTTGCAATGTGTGTAATGGCCTACGCCTTTGCATGCAGTTGCCTTCTTTTTTTTTGGAATATGTGGTGGGATCCGCGTCTCCACATAGTTGCCGTTTTGCAATGTATGCAAAGGTTTGGGAGTGCCATGTCACACAGTTGCTGTTTCTTAAGAGAATGTGTGGTGAGCTTTGGAAGTCCGGAATTCTATGGTTCGCAATACGTTTATCTTCATTTCTTTAATTTTTTTCAACAGTTTATATCTTTCTTTCATACACCTGGAACTTTTTACATCTATTACAATCTTAAATTACTTTGGATACCTATTTTACGAGACCAGTGTTGAATGTAATTGAGTGCACGCTTGTGCATCTGACGTAGTTGTTTCCATGTCTTTTGCTTTTACTGTTGTGTACTTAAAATTTTACATTAAAACTACTTAGAGTAAAATCCAACAAGAAAAAGATTTCAGGTACTAATTAACGCTAACTTTGTGCCTATGTCAACAGCCACTGGGAGCCACTGGGAGGTATGCAAACTTCTTGCCTATGCCAATAGTGTTGAAGTCTGGACAGCTCGTTTGAGCGAGTGCAGCGAGACAGCTCGCTAGCGCGAGTGCGGCGCGGCGGCTCACTGTGAGTGCAGGGTGATAGCTCGCTAGCGCGAACGTAGCAGAACCGCTCGCTGGAGCGCGTTTGGCTGGTTGGCCTGTGTTATAGTACGATCTGTGCCGTGTGCACAGTGCTCCTCAGAGAAGATTGTGTTATCTGTGACGGTTTCTAAGCTCTAGTAAGAAGTGTTGTATAATAAAATTTGATTTGGACGATGTTTTCAATTCTTTAAAAGCTTATTCTGTATGAAATGTATTCAGGAGCTCACTCATTGTGTGCTGTTGAATAAAAATGGGTAATTATTTAAAAATAAAAGTTTATCGTTTCATGGTCGGAAAGGGCCGAGTCGGGAAAGTTACATTAAGCCAGTGACGTTACTTTAGCCTCCCACACTTTTAATTTTTTTAACGATGAACCTTCTGATATATTTCCGGCAGTTGAATACGATAAGGCTAGATTTAGTAGAAGCAAATTCACTGTTAGTCGATTCAGTGTGGGTGACTATGTTTGAGGATAGGAATCAAAACAAGCTGGATTCAAGGTTCAAAGCTCTATTAGAAATCATAGAGGTTCTAGACAGTGATGAGAGCCCGCATGATGAACTGGGTAGGGTCCCTAAATGTTGCGTCCCGGCAGAGTTTCAGCCAGATATAGAGTCAGATTGAAAAGCCGTGATCACGATAGTGTGTAGAACACTCATAAGCCGTTGTAGCGGCGTTTGAAAATGTTGTTATCCTTGCCTGTGTCGGGCGGGATGAGCCGTAGGTGCGTGCTAAATTACCCTCGTTTGCGTAGTGGCGTAAACGGGATGAGTGTAACGACGCCATCTTAATTTACCCTCGTTTATATGTATAAGAACATCTAGACGAATTCTCTAAGGAAGCTAGTTTGATATTACTTGTTCCGACAGAATATTCATTTTATATTAAACTTATTTATATTAACATATCAGCGTTTGTTATTCGGCCTACAACTACAAATGAATGTAATTTTCTGCTCCTAATATATGTAGCTTGGTTGTAACAAATAAAACTAATAGCTGTTATTCAACTTTTGCATATTGATCGACTAAATATTGTTTCGTTAACATTCTATACCTGATTAAGGGGTTTAAATTGTTAAATCTTGTAATTTACGGCAATAGTTATTGGTTCATACACGAAACTGTTTTACTTAGCGGTGCTCCACCGAATCAAATAAAGAAATATGGATGGCAATGGCATATTCTTCTCACAGACATACGAGCAATAGAGACGTTCGTAGCATTAAATAATACTTGTAAATTTTCATTATATCTCTACAACACCAATGTTTTTGCAGGTTTTCAGCACGTCTGTGCAGTACAATGTATGTTTTAACAAATTGTTCTAAGATAATCCACTACCCAATATCATCGTGGGTGTCGTAAGAGGTGACAGAAGGATAGGAGATGAGCAGCTTAAAATAATAAAATACTGCGTTGGCCAACCCACCTACAATGCATGTCATAATAGCAAGTATCCCCACTATGAAGACACATATAAGGAGAAGCCTATTATAGTTATTATTAGTTATTGTTATTAGGCTTAATTTATACTTCGTTATATTATTGTAGTATATTATTGCCTTACACCTCTCTGAAGTTGGATAGGTTTCGTACTCTGATTCTGTACTCGGATAGCCATCGTAGCCCTACTGTACAAACACTTCAGCACTTCGATATACTGACAGTCAACTTGGCACCGCTGAAGGGACTGTAGCAGCGCCCAAATTTCGACGGAATCAAAGGCTTTCTCATAGTCCACATACGCAAGGCAAAGTGGCAGATTGTACTCCTCAGTCTTCTGTACAATTTGCCGGAGGGCATGTATGTGGTCTATGGTACTAAGGCCTTTTTGGAAACCGGCTTGTTCGGGAGGCTGGAAGTCGTCAAGTATGCGTGCGAGACGATTCGTAATGACTTTCGAAAACAGCACATAGACGCGGCTCAGAAGGGAAATCGGTCTGTAGTTCTTCAAGAGAGTGTTGTCGGATTTCTTGAAGAACAAGACCACCGCACTTCTGCTCCACGCCTCCGGTGCAGTCCCACCATGGAGGACGGAATTAAAGAGCTTCTGAAGGACTTCAAGTAACGGTTTTCCACCCGCTTTCAGAAGCTCCGCTGTAATCCCATCCTTGCCTGGGGCCTTGCCGTTTTTAAGGTGCTGGAGAGCCATTCTAATCTCGCTCAGACTGACGTCCGGGATATCAGCGGAAGACCGTTACTCACACTTGCGTGTGGCTCTGACGATGACGTGTACAGCTGCCCATATAACCTCTCAATGTCACTCAAAATCTCAGGTGTCCCGGAAACGATGCTGCCACACTCGGTCTTCAGCTTTGACAGTTGGCTCTTTCTGTCAGACAGAGATCTCTGGCAAAAACCTTGGAGCCCTGGATCCGCTCGATCGCTTCTTCAATACAAGCTGTATTAAAGTTGCGTAAGTCCCGCCGCATGCATTTGGAGATCTATCTGTTCAGTTGCCTGTACGCTATCAAATCTGTTGAAGACTGTAGCTTCATTTGCCGTCTAACAGCCATAAGATTAAGAGTGTGATCGGAGAGTTTTGTGTTATTCTGCAGCGGGTCTTGCAAAACTTTGCACCGACCACATGGTCAGTTTCCACAGGCTTGTCTATCATATCATCCACTGCATTGCAGTCTTCTAAGCACTTAAAACGGTTTTGTAACTCGAGCTAAAAGGTTTCGGGACTTTGGAATAGAGCATGAGGGGGACAGGGCGTTGACTTTATTAGACGAGACCTCTCCAACTTAACATTTAGGTTCAGTGTGCCTCTAACCATTCGGTGATCGCTACCAGTTTTCACCCTCGCGATCATTGAGACATCACTGAACAGTTGTCGTCTGGTCGTCATAATGAAGTCAATCTCATTTTTTGTCGAACCGTCGGAGCTCAACCAGGTCCACTTCCTGTGTGGTCGCTTCTGGAAGAAAGAGTTTAACGTAAAGAGTCCCACCTTCTCCATGAAGTCGGCCAGCTGCTGGCCCCTTGGGTTCCGTTGCCCTATTCCGAATTTCCCTACCTTCAGCTCACCGTTCTCCCTTGTGCCTAGTTTTGCATTGAAGTCTCCCATTAACACCGTATAGTTGGTTTTATACATTTTCTTCACCTCCTCATCGGAATGTGCCGAGGTTGGTGCGTAAACCTGTATGACTTTCAACGAATACTGTTTGGTGATTCTCAGTATAAGGTACGCAACCCTCGTCGACACACTCCCAATCTTTACAACGTTGTTAACGAGAGACTTGTGGACGATAAATCCTACACCTCCTTGGGACAGATGGTTGCCCTCCCGTTGATAGTACAAGTTGCCGGATTCGAGGATTACTATTCCTCCTCCTCTCTTCGGACCTCGAATAATCCTATAAAATGCCAGCGTAACTTATCTATCTCTTCTTCCAGCTCCAGGCTCTTCTCGTCTGTCCTCAGGGTGCGTGCGTTGTATGTTGCCAGGTCGAGTCGTTGTAGGTGGCAACCGAACCCCATCGGAGATTCTTGGCACCCCCTGCCCCGCCGTTACCATGGTCGCCACCGTAGCCAGGATTAGCGGGACCGCCGAGGACTGGGGGCCGTCTCTTCGTAACTTTCATTTCATGGGGGGATATTTTCCATAGCGAACGGGTTGGCAACCAAAGTTTGTCTATTGCTATTTTGCTGTTATCAGAAAGATGCTGCTGCCCATCTTCTGGCGTAGTTTCCCACTGTCGCCTCTTACGACACGCACGGGAAAATATAGGGTAGTGGATATTCTTAAACGCCACTACACGGCTCTTGCCGCTGCATTGAAAGAAGTTTTCAAGCTACTGGACTGGAAAGGAAACGGAATTAACATCAATGGTGAGTACATCACTCACTTCGATTTGCCGACGATACAGTCCTTATGGCAGAATCGCTGGAGGACCTAAGCACTATGCTCAATGATCTCAATAGTGTCTCCCAACGGATAGGACTTGAACATGGACAAAGAAAGGTCATGTTTAATGTCCATGTCACACTTCAGCTCAATCGACGGATTCGACTCGGCTAGGCAGCGTTCGGGAAATTACGACACATTTTCTCGTCAGGTATACCTTAAAACCTGAAATCGAGATTGTACAACCAGTGCGTGTTGCCAGTGATGACTTATGGATCTGAGACGTGGTCCTTCACTGCTGTTCGTATGAGGACGCTCAAGGTCGCTCTGCAAGCTATGAAGAGGGCTGGCTATACTCGGGTTTCTCTGCGTAATAAACTTAGAAATGAGGATATCCGCAGTAGAACTAGAGTGACCGACATAGCCCAACGGATTGGTAAGCTGAAGAGGCAATGGGCCGGCCATATAGCTCGAAGAACCAACAGCCGTTGGGGAAGAAAGGTTCTCGAGTGGCAGCCTCGTACCGGCAGGCGAAGTGTAGGGCGTCCCCCCGCTAGATGGAGTGACGACCTGGTAAGACATGCAGGATTTTGATGGATGCAGGTGGCTCAGGACCGTGCTTTGTGGCATTCCTTGGGAGGCTTATGTTCAGCAGTAGACTTGTGAAGGGCTGTTATGATGATGATGAGTATATTTTCTTTTCTCTTACACCGCTAGTACACGGTACATTATATAATATCATATTATTGATAGGCTGTAATAAATGGATGAAGGAATAAATCACAACTGCTTCTCCAATCATCATGCACAATTGGCCACTGCGTTAACTGGATTATTATTGCGTTGAAAATGCGTTCGCTACAAGATAAGTAATAAGTACTATAGAGCGGCTCGCGACGCGCCGTTCACAGGTACTCAACGCCGTGAGGCGTTGTGCTTACGTTGTAAATATTTCTTGTAAGTGAATTTCCAACTTGATATCTTCTACGATTTTAATTAAGGTTACATAGTGTAAGGGACAATTTTGATCCACATTGATTGCTTAATATAACATAATTGGATAAGGATTATTAAGGATATCTTTAATTAGATAATTAGATATTGACCAAAAAAGCTTCATATTAACTTATTATTTTTGATAAAATTTTAAAAGACAAATATGGTTACTGTGGCTCATCTTTAGAATATGTGAATGGTATCTGAACATAGACATATTAAGCTATTGCGAATATTGTTGTGAGTATTTTACCTACAATTCTGGAGTACATAATTTTTTTTGTGGAATAGCAGGCATCACCATCAGATCACCATCAGGTTAGCCGCATGCTTGTAGCATGCGGCTCACCTGATGGTATGGATGGCTCTTCGTCCTAAAACGTTATATTTTAAAATTTATTATGTTTATAAACTTTTAGAAAGAAAATTTCTGGATTCTCTAGATGATGGTAAAAATCGCATCAAAATCTATTGCATAGTTTAAAATTAAGCGCACAAACAAACAGAAATGGCGACTTTGTTTCGTACTGTTTAGAGACTAAAGACTGGAGATATTAAAAGATAAATTGTTTTTCTGTACATCACCACCCCCAATCTCTACTTTATTATTTCATTACATCAGTTCTCTATGCAAAGGTTTCTGGAATTTTTAGAGTAATAAGACCAACTGTTGTACTTACGAGGGGACATTTTAAAGTTCGCGGAATGGGGGGTAAGGAGTGGAAATAAAAATCCAAATTTATTTTTCCTTTTCAATATATTCACCTGCTACCTTAATACATTTTTCGGATCTTTCAATTAACTTATGTATACCCTCAAAAAAAATTATTTGTCTTTGTCTGAAAAATCCGCCGAAACTGCTTCCTTCACTTCTTCATCACTTAAAAACTTTTTCCCATGAAGTTCTTTTTTTTAAGTTTGGAAGTAGATAATAATCACTGGGGGCCAGGTCAGGACTATAGGGTAGATGTGGCAAAATTTCGAAGCCTACCTTCTGCAGGGCAGCCATCGCAACATGGCACTTGTGAACAAGCGCGTTGTCGTGCAGAAGAAGGATTCCTTTGGTCAATATTCTCCTTTGTGGCTTCCTTCAATTATTATAGGATTGAAGCGTAGTAATTTCCAGTTATGGAGACATCTTTATCTTTATAATTAATCAATAGGATTCCTTCTGAGTCCCAAAAGACTGTCGCCATGATTTTCCCAGCCGATTGTGCCACCTTAAATTTCTTGGGTGGTGGTGTGCCTTTTTTGTGCCACTGCATAGAGTCCTGTTTGGGCTCAGGTTCATAATGGTGAACCCAAGTTTCGTCACCAGTAACAATTCGAGCCAATACTCCATCTTTGTCTTCCATGCAGATGTCCAAAAATGTACGAGAACACTCCACGCGCTGTTGCTTTTGAGGCGGCGTGAGCATTCTAGGCACCCATCTTGCGCTTATTTTAGTCATGCCAAGATGGTTATGAAGAATTTTAAAAATGGTTGTATCTGATACTCCAACCATTTCTGCGAGCTGTTTTTTCTTTAGACGGGCATCTTCTAATATTAATTTTTCGACTTTTTAAATAATTTCCGAAGTGATCCTCGATCGGCCTTCCAGGCCGTGGGTCGTCTTCAAGTGACTCTCTGCCTTGTTTAAAAAGGGTATGCCACTTGTAAACCATAGTTTTACTTGGACAAGAGTCTCCGTAAACGGATGATATCTCTTTCAGAATAGTCTGAACTGATTTTCCACGTTTTTCCATATTTCACAATTTCTTCCTGATTGACTTGTTTGGTTGACGATAACTCAAAGACTAATGATCTAATTACAATAAAACCCGGTATTTATACTAATAATGAGTTGCTCAATTAGTACGTAATTCAGCGACGTCCCCACTTATTACCTACCTACCCATTCCGCGAACTTAAAAACGCCCCCTCGTATTTTGATATTGTACTTCCGATTTCATTCTGCATTTGGTGTACCGTTACCATTATAGTTTATTTTAGCAGTGATTATTACATAATTTCTATCATGAATCGTTATAAATAATAATTGCATAATTATCGGTTTTGTTTTATATTATCAAATATAAAATAGATTAAAAGTCATTTAGAATTTGAGATATTTACTAAGAATATTATATAAGTAATTTCATCTTCTAAGCATCCGTAATTAATTCACTCATCAGTATTATTAAAAACAGTGTTTTACTTATTTTCATATTATAAAAGTATTTGGATTGTATAATTCTTACACATTCAAAGTGTTGCCATGTCCAGTTTTGATAGGCAGTAGGGATAAGCTACCACCATTGTGCGATATTATAAAAACGATAGCAATAATTATTGAATTACTATTCGTGTTGTAAACTAGTAAAGCAAAAAACAAGTAATCAAGCGTATTATTACCCTTACTGCGACTCCTGTAATATCTCAGAAGTGGGATAAAGTTACACAATATTAACACTAACGGGTTAGGCAAGAAGAAGCTCAGATGCAAAAGGAACCACTGAGGTAAACGAAATTATTCAAATTTTTTTTTCTAACCTTGGTTCCACTATCGCGAAGAAAAGAAAAACTACCCACATGGATGTAGAATTAATTTCAAAATTCAATCCAGGACCAAAATCTTTGAGTGCTAAGGCATGACTTTTTTTAAGTGGTTGCTGTGACCCATAGACATCTACATCTATCCCCAATAAAGAATCAAAATGCAGATGCGTTGTTATTCGTGATGACTAAGATGGAATGCCTCTTTTCCAGTAAAAGTGGTCTCTGGTTCTCTAAACTCACCATACGAAACACAGCAGTAAATTAATAAGATCGATCAATTAGGGCACATATACAATTGGAGTGATACTGATAAATCTTATATAATGCACATGAGATTACGTGGTTCTGCACGTGAATGGTATGAAAATTTGGATAACTATGACTTGGAGTGAGTGGAAGTATGCGCTTGAACGAGCTTTTCCAATGGCTATTGATTTTGTTGATAAATTAGAACTAATAATGGCACGTAAGAAAAATTATGACGAAACTATGACCGCATATTTTCATGACCAGATGTCCTTAGCGAAGAAATGTAAATTTGACGAAGAAGCGACCATTTCATGTCTTATTAGGGGCCTTCCAACTGAATTAAGGGCAAATGCGAAAGCTTTCAGGTGCGAATCATATGAAAAACACTAATGCTTTGAAGAACAAAGAAGCTAGTCAGCCAACCAGGACTACATGGCGTCGTGGGTGGTCATTATCGACGAAACTGTGCTACATCTGTCGGAGACAAGGTCACGAAATTAAAGACTGTCGGAGCCAGCTATTCTGTACCAATTGCCAGCGTCGGGGCCGCGAGTCTACTACCTGCTGGAATACAGGTGCTAAGGTGATGTACACTTTTTATTCGAATATTCGGCAAAACTGTCTTAATAAAACTGTTACCATAAACGATTGTAAGATAAGTGCTTATATCGATCTAAGTGGACAGCATAGTACCGAAAGTAAATAATTGTGTTGTACTCTAAAATACTGCATACTAGGTAACAGTACAAAATGAGAAAGCTTCGCGGATTTTAAAAGTCTTGGTAGTTCTAAGTATAAAAGCAAAAAGTTTTGTACTTTTAGATATCACATGATCGTAGTGATCACGGAACGTAAGCTTTTCATCAAACAAAGATCTTGGAATACATCTTTTACTACAGATTTTCTATTAAGTACCTGTCCATTTATTTATATTAAATTTTTGATTATAAAAAAAATTAATATTTATTTATGATCAAAGGTAAGTCTGTGTTTTTTATTGCAAAATGATACGAAACACAGCAGCGTTACGATGCTATTTTACGCTAGTATTCTGTGAGAGCGTGGTCCTTCCCCGGTCGAGCCGACCCATTCGTGCAACAACTACATATACCACTAATATAGCTGCATTTAGAGGCTCTACCACGTAAAAGCCTCTAAATGTTGTGGCACACCCGATGTAACAGAAGCGGGCGAGGATTTGAGACCTTTTATAGTAACTATTGAGTTATGATGATTCAGTCCATCTTAACAAACTGCCATGTATCCCATAACATGCTAATTTAATATATGAAATATTATGATTCACCTTGTCAAACGCTTATAAGTTGTGTCGTCATATAAGTCGTGTATTGTATACCTCGTTGGTTTAGTAGTCGTAAGCGCGATTGTTAATCATGTGGTCTCCAGTTCGAATCCCGGGAAAGGCGTATTTTTTCGTCAAGAAATTTTCAGTAGCATCCCCAGCGTAAGAAAGTTGGCGGTGTTTCGCCGCCATGGGTCGGAAAGAACGTAAAGCTGTTAGTGTACCTGATGTCTCTCCGGTCGTGTCGGATTGCCGTCTCATCGGACTAACTTATGTGAAAATGTGTGAGTATAAATTAATTTTAAAATCAGTGACATGCAGCCTATGTTAACTTAATTTTATTCGTTGAGCCGTGGTAGCTCAGGGGTTAAGTGCTCGCCATAAAATTCACAGCACGTGAGCAATCCGCGATGGATCCTAGAAGTCACCAAAGAAGTTATAATTCCAATTTTATGTATGAAACTGTATGTCTAAGGAATAAAGTATTTCTAAGACATGTAAACTCCGCCAATATGCTGGAGCATCGCGGCGGACAAATTATCTCCATAACTTTCTCAGAAAGGTGACGAGGCATGTCTCCAGCGGTAGGGCATTTATTACTTACATTTGATATCAATGAAGTCCCTTAAAAATATGAACTATATGTTTTATACTTCCTTTGCTTAAAATATTTGAAACTAGTCCTTTATTTTGGCTTTAAAGAGCATGCCACATCTGTGTCCGACTATAGGCTAGTATTGAAATAAGGCCAAGACTTTTTCCTCTACAAACAAACTGTGGAAAATGAGTGAAGAACTAAAGGGCAAGGAAAGTGAATATCAACAATAAAAGCATGTAACAAAAATATCAACGACAAAATCATCATCATCGTCACCATCGTTGCAGCCCATCACAAGTCCACTGCTGTACATGGGCCTTCCCCATAAAAAACCACAGAACACGGTCCTGAGCCACCTGCATCTCTTACCAGGGCGTCAATCCATCTAGGTCATAACAAAATACCATTAAATCTTTAAGCCATTGGACTAACAGTTATTCGTTTATCTTTGTATAATCGTTTGATTTCAATTGAAGTTATAAAGTGAGATTTATATAAATGACACTGTGAGAAGAACTGCCCGAAGTAATACAAAGGGTTTTATAAAGTTGTTTTTGAAATTCAGAGTGTTTCGAAACAAATCTTTTCTACCCACGTCTAGTTTTTAGAAGGGTCGTCTCGTTACAACAGCAGACATTTATACCGCTAGGCAAAAGAAATCCTTTTTTTCGATTTCATTTTATCAGCTTTATTGCCTGCGTTCGGGCTACTATTTTACAAAACGTTTTATTGATTGCACCCACAAAAGACAAAATTTAAGTATCGTAAGAAAGGATGACAAGAAAAGTTAAGTGAGGAGTTTTCAGTTCGCTTATGACCGATTCTACTGTTTTGATATAGTTCCAAAAAAGATATCTATGTATACGTTCATTTGCACATTAGTATACGTTCTTTGTATTGAATATCTCGCAGATAATTGATAAATATCGCCTTACAAGCAATTTTATTCCACAAAATTTATCAACACCCGATTAATATTCCATTAAAATAAATTATGAGATTTTAATAATAATCTCACTTAACATTTAAAACTAAATGGGTTAGTTAATAGTAACCACACCCGTTTTTTTTATAATGAAGTAGATAATTTTTTATGAACTGGCAAAGTGTATTTTAATAAAATTAATTATTTAATGGCCATTTGTTATGTAGATAATTTCACGTTGGAAACACGTATATAAATAACATATAAATAACATATATAAATAACAGAGAATATAAAGAAAAACTCTTTTAACCTCGTGTACGTACAAGGCCATGTTTTGCCTGTCGAGACAGTCTGGCAATAAATTAAGGTCGAGCACGATAAAAAGTTTTGTTCGTCATTTTACGAAACACTGATGGATGGGTAGAGCAGTAACTGGGAGAGTAACTGCGAGCTGCAGACCAATAAAGAAAAATAGACAGAACAAAACGCACATTTTAAGTCACGTCGAAATCATATTATAAGAACACGACACGCACTCACGCACATATATGCACCTAAAACCATTAGCAATCAATAACATGGTTTAAGTGCTATTTTAAAAGTCTATTACGAATTGCTGTAGTCTCTTCAGTAGTGCCAGATTGACGATCGGTTTTCCAAATCAGGTACATTGACAAAGCTATCCAACTAGAGAGATGAGAGATGAGTATTTTTTCTCTGAAACTCTTCATTCCTGCATTGGAAGACGTTTTCAAGCTACTAGAATGAAAAAGATCAACATTCGTGATGAGTATATCACTCACCTTCGATTTGCTGACAATTTAGACATTATGGCGGAATCGCTCGAGGACCTTACCATTATGATTAATAACCTGAATAGTGTTTCTTAAGGAATAGGTCCTAAGATAAACATGGACAACGAAACGTTATGTGTAATGTCCATGCCACACCTATGGCTATAGTTGTTGGGAACACGATGCTAAAAGCTGTTGTCGAGTATGTTCACTAGAAGAAATTGCCCAATAAAGTTACCAAGAGAAAATATATAACAACAGTGGATGGAATTAAAGGTAGATCTATTAACTTGACGATATTGAGTGTCAAAATATTCACTTTACTGCCGGTATCGATATAAGCACTTATCTTACAATCGTTTATGGTAACAGTTTTATTAAGACAGTTTTGCCGAATATTCGATTAAAAAGTGTACATCACCTTAGCACCTGTATTCCAGCAGGTAGTAGACTCGCGGCCCCGACGCTGGCAATTGGTACAGAATAGCTGGCTCCGACAGTCTTAATTTCGTGACCTTGTCTCCGACAGATGTGCACAGTTTCGTCGATGATGACCACCACGACGCCATGTAGTCCTGGTTGGCTGACTAGCTTCTTTGTTCTTCAAAGCATTAGTGTTTTCATATGATTCGCACCTGAAAGCTTTCGCATTTGCCCTTAATTCAGTTGGAAGGCCCTAATAAGACATGAAATGGTCACTTCTTCGTCAAAGTCCATGCCACACCTATGGCTATAGTTGTTGGGAACACGATGCTAAAAGCTGTTGTCAGTATGTTCACTTAGAAGAAATTGCCCAATAAAGTTACCAGAGAAAATATATAACAACAGTGGATGGAATTAAGGTAGATCTATTAACTTGACGATATTGGTGTCAAAATATTCACTTTACTGCCGGTATCGATATAAGCACTTATCTTACAATCGTTTATGGTAACAGTTTTATTAAGACAGTTTTGCCGAATATTCGATTAAAAGTGTACATCACCTTAGCACCTGTATTCCAGCAGGTAGTAGACTCGCAGCCCCGACGCTGGCAATTGGTACAGAATAGCTGGCTCCGACAGTCTTTAATTTCGTGACCTTGTCTCCGACAGATGTAGCACAGTTTCGTCGATAATGACCACCCACGACGCCATGTAGTCCTGGTTGGCTGACTAGCTTCTTTGTTCTTCAAAGCATTAGTGTTTTCATATGATTCGCACCTGAAAGCTTTCGCATTTGCCTTAATTCAGTTGGAAGGCCCCTAATAAGACATGAAATGGTCGCTTCTTCGTCAAATTTACATTTCTTCGCTAAGGACATCTGGTCATGAAAATATGCGGTCATAGTTTCGTCATAATTTTTCTTACGTGCCATTATTAGTTCTAATTTATCAACAAAATCAATAGCCATTGGAAAAGCTCGTTCAAGCGCATACTTCCACTCACTCCAAGTCATAGTTATCCAAATTTTCATACCATTCACGTGCAGAACCACGTAATCTCATGTGCATTATATAAGATTTATCAGTATCACTCCAATTGTATATGTGCCCTAATTGATCGATCTTATTAATTTACTGCTGTGTTTCGTATGGTGAGTTTAGAGAACCAGAGACCATTTTTACTGGAAAAGAGGCATTCCATCTTAGTCATCACGAATAACAACGCATCTGCATTTTGATTCTTTATTGGGGATAGATGTAGATGTCTATGGGTCACAGCAACCACTTAAAAAAAGTCATGCCTTAGCACTCAAAGATTTTGGTCCTGGATTGAATTTTGAAATTAATTCTACATCCATGTGGGTAGTTTTTCTTTTCTTCGCGATAGTAGAACCAAGGTTAGAAAAAAAATTTTGAATAATTTCGTTTACCTCAGTGGTTCCTTTTGCATCTGAGCTTCTTCTTGCCTAACCCGTTAATGTAAGGTATCCATATTGTGTAACTTTATCCCACTTCTGAGATATTACAGGAGTCGCAGTAAGGGTAATAATACGCTTGATTACTTGTTTTTTGCTTTACTAGTTTACAACACGAATAGTAATTCAATAATTATTGCTATCAAATAATAAGTTAAACACTCCACGCGCTGTTGCTTTTGAGGCGGCGTGAGCATTCTAGGCACCCATCTTGCGCTTATTTTAGTCATGCCAAGATGGTTATGAAGAATTTTAAAAATGGTTGTATCTGATACTCCAACCATTTCTGCGAGCTGTTTTTTCTTTAGACGGGCATCTTCTAATATCAATTTTTCGACTTTTTAAATAATTTCCGAAGTGATCCTCGATCGGCCTTCCAGGCCGTGGGTCGTCTTCAAGTGACTCTCTGCCTTGTTTAAAAAGGGTATGCCACTTGTAAACCATAGTTTTACTTGGACAAGAGTCTCCGTAAACGGATGATATCTCTTTCAGAATAGTCTGAACTGATTTTCCACGTTTTTCTCCATATTTCACAATTTCTTCCCGATTGACTTGTTTGGTTGAGGATAACTCAAAGACTAATGATCTAATTACAATAAAACCCGGTATTTATACTAATAATGAGTTGCTCAATTAGTACGTAATTCAGCGACGTCCCCACTTATTACCTACCTACCCATTCCGCGAACTTAAAAACACACCCTCGTATTTTGATATTGTACTTCCGATTTCATTCTGCATTTGGTGTACCGTTACCATTATAGCTTATTTTAGCAGTGATTATTACATAATTTCTATCATGAATCGTTATAATTAATAATTGCATAATTATCGGTTTTGTTTTATATTATCAAATATAAAATAGATTAAAAGTCATTGTATTGTCATAATAATTATCATAGATAATTTTCTCAGTTTATTTCTAATTTAGAATTTGAGATATTTACTAAGAATATTATATAAGTAATTTCATCTTCTAAGCATCCGTAATTAATTCACTCATCAGTATTATTAAAAACAGTGTTTTACTTATTTTCATATTATAAAAGTATTTGGATTGTATAATTCTTACACATTCAAAGTGTTGCCATGTCCAGTTTTGATAGGCAGTAGGATAAGCTACCACTATTAAAGGATATTATAAAAACGATAGCAATAATTATTGAATTACTATTCGTGTTGTAAACTAGTAAAGCAAAAACAAGTAATCAAGCGTATTATTACCTTACTGCGACTCCTGTAATATCTCAGAAGTGGGATAAAGTTACAATATGGAGACCTTACATTAACGGGTTAGGCAAGAAGAAGCTCAGATGCAAAAGGAACCACTGAGGTAAACGAAATTATTCAAAAATTTTTTCTAACCTTGGTTCCACTATCGCGAAGAAAAGAAAACTACCCACATGGATGTAGAATTAATTTCAAAATTCAATCCAGGACCAAAATCTTTGAGTGCTAAGGCATGACTTTTTAAGTGGTTGCTGTGACCCATAGACATCTACATCTATCCCAATAAAGAATCAAAATGCAGATGCGTTGTTATTCGTGATGACTAAGATGGAATGCCTCTTTTCCAGTAAAATGGTCTCTGGTTCTCTAAACTCACCATACGAAACACAGCAGTAAATTAATAAGATCGATCAATTAGGGCACATATACAATTGAGTGATACTGATAAATCTTATATAATGCACATGAGATTACGTGGTTCTGCACGTGAATGGTATGAAAATTTGATAACTATGACTTGGAGTGAGTGGAAGTATGCGCTTGAACGAGCTTTTCCAATGGCTATTGATTTTGTTGATAAATTAGAACTAATAATGGCACGTAAGAAAATTATGACGAAACTATGACCGCATATTTTCATGACCAGATGTCCTTAGCGAAGAAATGTAAATTTGACGAAGAAGGACCATTTCATGTCTTATTAGGGGCCTTCCAACTGAATTAAGGGCAAATGCGAAAGCTTTCAGGTGCGAATCATATGAAAAACACTAATGCTTTGAAGAACAAAGAAGCTAGTCAGCCAACCAGGACTACATGGCGTCGTGGGTGGTCATTATCGACGAAACTGTGCTACATCTGTCGGAGACAAGGTCACGAAATTAAAGACTGTCGGAGCCAGCTATTCTGTACCAATTGCCAGCGTCGGGGCCGCGAGTCTACTACCTGCTGGAATACAGGTGCTAAGGTGATGTACACTTTTTATTCGAATATTCGGCAAAACTGTCTTAATAAAACTGTTACCATAAACGATTGTAAGATAAGTGCTTATATCGATACCGGCAGTAAAGTGAATATTTTGACACTCAATATCGTCAAGTTAATAGATCTACCTTAATTCCATCCACTGTTGTTATATATTTTCTTGGTAACTTTATTGGGCAATTTCTTCTAAGTGAACATACTCGACAACAGCTTTTAGCATCGTGTTCCAACAACTATAGCCATAGGTGTGGCATGGACTTTGACGAAGAAGCGACCATTTCATGTCTTATTAGGGCCTTCCAACTGAATTAAGGGCAAATGCGAAAGCTTTCAGGTGCGAATCATATGAAAACACTAATGCTTTGAAGAACAAAGAAGCTAGTCAGCCAACCAGGACTACATGGCGTCGTGGTGGTCATCATCGACGAAACTGTGCTACATCTGTCGGAGACAAGGTCACGAAATTAAAGACTGTCGGAGCCAGCTATTCTGTACCAATTGCCAGCGTCGGGGCCGCGAGTCTACTACCTGCTGGAATACAGGTGCTAAGGTGATGTACACTTTTTATTCGAATATTCGGCAAAACTGTCTTAATAAAACTGTTACCATAAACGATTGTAAGATAAGTGCTTATATCGATACCGGCAGTAAAGTGAATATTTTGACACTCAATATCGTCAAGTTAATAGATCTACCTTTAATTCCATCCACTGTTGTTATATATTTTCTCTTGGTAACTTTATTGGGCAATTTCTTCTAAGTGAACATACTCGACAACAGCTTTTAGCATCGTGTTCCCAACAACTATAGCCATAGGTGTGGCATGGACTTTGACGAAGAAGCGACCATTTCATGTCTTATTAGGGCCTTCCAACTGAATTAAGGGCAAATGCAGCTTTCAGGTGCGAATCATATGAAAACACTAATGCTTTGAAGAACAAAGAAGCTAGTCAGCCAACCAGGACTACATGGCGTCGTGGGTGGTCATCATCGACGAAACTGTGCTACATCTGTCGGAGACAAGGTCACGAAATTAAAGACTGTCGGAGCCAGCTATTCTGTACCAATTGCCAGCGTCGGGGCCGCGAGTCTACCTGCTGGAATACAGGTGCTAAGGTGATGTACACTTTTTATCGAATATTCGGCAAAACTGTCTTAATAAAACTGTTACCATAAACGATTGTAAGATAAGTGCTTATATCGATACCGGCAGTAAAGTGAATATTTTGACACTCAATATCGTCAAGTTAATAGATCTACCTTTAATTCCATCCACTGTTGTTATATATTTTCTCTTGGTAACTTTATTGGGCAATTTCTTCTAAGTGAACATACTCGACAACAGCTTTTAGCATCGTGTTCCCAACAACTATAGCCATAGGTGTGGCATGGACATTACACATAACGTTTCGTTGTCCATGTTTATCTTAGGACCTATTCCTTAAGAAACACTATTCAGGTTATTAATCATAATGGTAAGGTCCTCGAGCGATTCCGCCATAATGTCTAAATTGTCAGCAAATCGAAGGTGAGTGATATACTCATCACGAATGTTGATCTTTTTCATTCTAGTAGCTTGAAAACGTCTTCCAATGCAGGAATGAAGAGTTTCAGAGAAAAAATACTCATCTCTCATCTCTCTAGTTGGATAGCTTTGTCAATGTACCTGATTTGGAAAACCGATCGTCAATCTGGCACTACTGAAGAGACTACAGCAATTCGTAATAGACTTTTAAAATAGCACTTAAACCATGTTATTGATTGCTAATGGTTTTAGGTGCATATATGTGCGTGAGTGCGTGTCGTGTTCTTATAATATGATTTCGACGTGACTTAAAATGTGCGTTTTGTTCTGTCTATTTTTCTTTATTGGTCTGCAGCTCGCAGTTACTCCCAGTTACTGCTCTACCCATCCATCAGTGTTTCGTAAAATGACGAACAAAACTTTTTATCGTGCTCGACCTTAATTTATTGCCAGACTGTCTCGACAGGCAAAACATGGCCTTGTACGTACACGAGGTTAAAAGAGTTTTTCTTTATATTCTCTGTTATTTATATATGTTATTTATATGTTATTTATATACGTGTTTCCAACGTGAAATTATCTACATAACAAATGGCCATTAAATAATTAATTTTATTAAAATACACTTTGCCAGTTCATAAAAAATTATCTACTTCATTATAAAAAAAACGGGTGTGGTTACTATTAACTAACCCATTTA
Organism: Parnassius orleans; assembly: GCA_029286625.1. NCBI lineage: Eukaryota > Metazoa > Arthropoda > Insecta > Lepidoptera > Papilionidae > Parnassius > Parnassius orleans. Next base: position 733,240 of record JAGSMP010000268.1, on the reverse strand, counting down.
GTTTTAAATGTTAAGTGAGATTATTATTAAAATCTCATAATTTATTTTAATGGAATATTAATCGGGTGTTGATAAATTTTGTGGAATAAAATTGCTTGTAAGGCGATATTTATCAATTATCTGCGAGATATTCAATACAAAGAACGTATACTAATGTGCAAATGAACGTATACATAGATATCTTTTTGGAACTATATCAAAACAGTAGAATCGGTCATAAGCGAACTGAAAACTCCTCACTTAACTTTTCTTGTCATCCTTTCTTACGATACTTAAATTTTGTCTTTTGTGGGTGCAATCAATAAAACGTTTTGTAAAATAGTAGCCCGAACGCAGGCAATAAAGCTGATAAAATGAAATCGAAAAAAAGGATTTCTTTTGCCTAGCGGTATAAATGTCTGCTGTTGTAACGAGACGACCCTTCTAAAAACTAGACGTGGGTAGAAAAGATTTGTTTCGAAACACTCTGAATTTCAAAAACAACTTTATAAAACCCTTTGTATTACTTCGGGCAGTTCTTCTCACAGTGTCATTTATATAAATCTCACTTTATAACTTCAATTGAAATCAAACGATTATACAAAGATAAACGAATAACTGTTAGTCCAATGGCTTAAAGATTTAATGGTATTTTGTTATGACCTAGATGGATTGACGCCCTGGTAAGAGATGCAGGTGGCTCAGGACCGTGTTCTGTGGTTTTTTATGGGGAAGGCCCATGTACAGCAGTGGACTTGTGATGGGCTGCAACGATGGTGACGATGATGATGATTTTGTCGTTGATATTTTTGTTACATGCTTTTATTGTTGATATTCACTTTCCTTGCCCTTTAGTTCTTCACTCATTTTCCACAGTTTGTTTGTAGAGGAAAAAGTCTTGGCCTTATTTCAATACTAGCCTATAGTCGGACACAGATGTGGCATGCTCTTTAAAGTCAAAATAAAGGACTAGTTTCAAATATTTTAAGCAAAGGAAGTATAAAACATATAGTTCATATTTTTAAGGGACTTCATTGATATCAAATGTAAGTAATAAATGCCCTACCGCTGGAGACATGCCTCGTCACCTTCTGAGAAAGTTATGGAGATAATTTGTCCGCCGCGATGCTCCAGCATATTATGGAGTTTACATGTCTTTGAAATACTTTATTCCTTAGACATACAGTTTCATACATAAAATTGGAATTATAACTTTGGTGACTTCTAGGATCCATCGCGGATTGCTCACGTGCTGTGAATTTTATGGCGAGCACTTAACCCTGAGCTACCACGGCTCAACGAATAAAATTAAGTTAACATAGGCTGCATGTCACTGATTTTAAAATTAATTTATACTCACACATTTTCACATGTTAGTCCGATGAGACGGCAATCCGACACGACCGGAGAGACATCAGGTGCACTAACAGCTTTACGTTCTTTCCGACCCATGGCGGCGAAACACCGCCAACTTTCTTACGCTGGGGATGCTACTGAAAATTTCTTGACGAAAAAATACGCCTTTCCCGGGATTCGAACTGGAGACCACATGATTAACAATCGCGCTTACGACTACTAAACCAACGACGTATACAATACACGACTTATATGACGACACAACTTATAAGCGTTTGACAAGGTGAATCATAATATTTCATATATTAAATTAGCATGTTATGGGATACATGGCAGTTTGTTAAGATGGACTGAATCATCATAACTCAATAGTTACTATAAAAGGTCTCAAATTCTCGCCCGCTTCTGTTACATCGGGTGTGCCACAACATTTAGAGGCTTTTACGTGGTAGAGCCTCTAAATGCAGCTATATTAGTGGTATATGTAGTTGTTGCATGAATGGGTCGGCTCGACCGGGGAAGGACCACGCTCTCACAGAATACTAGCGTAAAATAGCATCGTAACGCTGCTGTGTTTCGTATCATTTTGCAATAAAAAACACAGACTTACCTTTGATTATAAATAAATATTAATTTTTTTATAATCAAAAATTTAATATAAATAAATGGACAGGTACTTAATAGAAAATCTGTAGTAAAAGATCTTGGAATACTGTTTGATGAAAAGCTTACGTTCCGTGATCACTACGATCATGTGATATCTAAAAGTACAAAACTTTTTGCTTTTATACTTAGAACTACCAAGACTTTTAAAATCCGCGAAGCTTTCTCATTTTGTACTGTTACCTAGTATGCAGTATTTTAGAGTACAACACAATTATTTACTTTCGGTACTATGCTGTCTACTTAGATCGTATTGAACGTGTTCAAAAGAAATTTCTATCAATCCTGTGCTTTAGGTATATTTTAAATAGATGTCTGCCCTTCTATGAAGAGAAACTTAAATATTATATTGATTAAATATCAATATTTATTGATTTTTTGTTGTAAATATTAATTTTCAACAATAAAGAGAAATTTTGTAGTTATAATAACTTCTTCTACTTTTTATTAGGTTTTAAAACAATAATCCAAATTAATTGAAATATTGAGATTTTGTAGTATTGAAGTAATTAAAGATTGTAATTTTTGAATCATAGGTGAAGTGAGAAAACATTTCCGATATCACCTTAGATAAGTGACATTGTTTATATGATCCACACAGAAAAGCGTTATGACTAGGACGATTATCCCCAGCAAAATCTTTAGAGGTGACTGATGTACCTAAAATTCTTCTGCAGTCAGTTGGTAACTCTAGGCCGATAAACACATATTGACCAACATAATGAACAACTACAACATAATGCTTTCGATTCAACTTTTTAATTAAAAGTTCACCTTATAATTCGCGTCGTGCGGCTGGTCGAATTCAAACAGCAGGGTCGCCAATGTAGGGAGCGTGTTAATGGAAAGAAGTGAAACTCCAAACAGTCGTTACATGACTGCGTTTATGATTACATTGAGAATATACTTGAAGTAAAATTATACATTAAATAGACCGTATATCGTGTGTAATTTCAATTCAATGTTAAGAAGAAGGTTCTCAATTCAGTGTATGTTTTTATTTCTTTTTTTTTTTTGTAAGTGTGTTATGCAATATTTTCTTTCTTCCGGGCGGTCTCATATAAATTTGGGAAATAATTCGTGGTGAATCAGGGGATGAAGTTTTTAATATAACTTTTAAGACATAATAAGCTTTTTCTTCAGAGAAACTGTATAAGTATTAAAAGGAAACATGTCCTTAAGTTATAATTGGTTTATAGAGACGTCAATTACATATTTTAAAAAACAGGGGCTTTGAATAAATAAACGATTCGCAATTTTATTTTGAAAACTGTCTCTAACAGCTTTGAAAACGGGCTGATCAAAAACCATCCAAAAGCGCTGAATCAACGTGCTAAGAGAATGGGAAAATGGACTAATCTTCCAAGTAATGCACGTTAGTTGAAGCATTTTTGAAAAGCCTATGTCCAACAGTGTACTTAAAGGCTGATGTTGTGATATGCAGGAAGTCACGTAATATGAGTATAGATCTTATGAATTTAAGGGCTATTAAAACATTTCGGGCAATATTCTAGTTACTTATTAAATAGAAATATAGCAATTAGTGACAAAAAATTAATATATTATAGGTACAATGATATTTTGAGTTTGAGCTTTTACATTTAGTGTTTTATTATATACAATATTAAAAACTATAATTAAAAAAAAAACTAAAACTAGTAACTTAATTATCATACAGTCCTACTCCCCGCGGTATCTTGCTAAGAACGCTGGCTGCGTTTCCAAGCTGAATGGCTATACTTAGCCTTTGAGCGAGAAAAGAACCAGCCCTCTTATCACCAGCAGCAACGACCAGTCGCGGATGGAGTTCCTTTAGGAACTTCACCGCACGTGGACCCCACGGACCGATAGTCTCTACAGCAAATGGCACAAATATGTATTCATCTCTCAGAGAGTCATATTTGCGCCACTTACTCAGTTCAGCTGCCTCTGATGCCGCCCCGGTTCTAAACGAGGTATCCTTGAGATGAGAGGCCGCCAAAGTGTCTACGCAAGTAGCATCCCACACTAGGGCTTTACCTCTCTCCCAAGGGACCAATGTCAATCTCAATCATTCAGTTTGAGTTTGAAAAATTGCTAATATGGGTAGTTTCGGTTTAGTGTTTACAAAAACCAGCTCAACTTTGTTGATAAATCTAAATAACTTACATTCGTGGAATTGGACCAAATGCATTATTGATTTCAGATTATGGTATCACAGCCCAATGGCAATACAAAATGTAATGTAATTATATATATAAAACCTAGTTATAAGACTCGTGCACTAAAGCAGTTTACCATTTGAGAAATATAAGGTCAGAGTTGGCTCGGCTGCTAAGAATAAAACTTCTACAACGACTCCTTGTGGAGTAATATATTGATATAGATGAATGAAAAATATTTTCGTAATCAATCAATATACTGTTGGCGTTTTATTTCAGCTGAGAACAAGGCTGGTGCAGAATACAAGGTCAAAGGGACGCGGAATTAGACCCGGACTATATTAATGACGTAACTAACGACAACCACTTTTGCTACTAATACTAATTTTATGAATTCACTTCACAAAACAAATAATTTAAATTTAAATATACAAATGAATAATTAAATATGTAACAATAATTTAAATTTGACATATAGTTGTAATGATAATAATGACAAATTTCATTTAATTGACATAAATAATTTAATAAAAAAGTTTTGGACAAAAGATAGGTATTACCTATCGAAATATAATTTAAGACTGGTAGCAAATGTGCTATCTTATTATTTACTTTTTAACTCAGCCAAGTTTTTGGCTACCAAGACTGCTTTTATTGAGCATGATAATTATTTGACATTTAATTTGGAATCAGTTCCAACTTATTTAAATTAGTAAATGCGACAATAGAGGCAATCTCTAACAATAATAAGAGTTTAATTAATTTTGAATGGAGCCCACAAATAAGTAATAAAAATTGTTTACACCTGGTGCATCAAAATATACAAAGCATGATGGGCAAAGAATTTGAATTGTTTTTAAATAGTAACAATATACATATCCTTTGTATTACTGAACATTGGCTTAAAGATTATAATTTCATGTTTAATTTCAGAAATCACCAGGTAGTTAGTTCCTTCAAAAGAGAAAAAAGTTTACGTGTTGGCTCCTGAATATTAGCAGATAAATCATTATTATATACAGAACGTAAGGATATTGTGAGCCTCTCTGTTGAGCGAACTGTAGAAATGGCTTTTGTCGAGCTCGAGCACCTCATTGTTGTAAGTGTTTACAGACCCCCGTGTGCTACTTATGACTATTTTGAAAGGATTGTGGAAGAAGTTTTGCTCAAACTTAGTAAACAGAACAAGTCTGTTGTAATCTCCTTGAAACTTCTTCCATTAGTATTAAGTTTAGCTCATTGTTTAAATCGTATAATCTTGTTAATTTATTCTTAGAATCAACACGTATTGCTGGGCCTAGTGCGACCTGTATAGATAAAATTTTTACAGATGTTAAGCCCTTGCGTAAATCAATTATTCAAAATTTAAGTTCAGATCACTGTGGACAGTTGGTATCATTGCCTTACATACACAAAAAACAGAAAAATAAAAAAATTGTGTTTGTTCCAATAAATGACCATCGCTTGGAGAGGTTTAGAAGTAATATAATAAAAAGACTTCCATCACTTTTATTACAAAAATAGTGCTAATTATTTGTATGGTATGTTATTTAAAATTATAACTTGTGAATTTAGTAGAATATTTACTTCTAAAACTTTCTCTTTTAACAGTCCCAAATCATTTAATGAATGGTTGACAGTAGGACTTTATAAAAGTAGGCGAAATTTAAACGAGCTTTATAATGAAAGATCATATAATACTAGTGTTATATTTAGAGATTATGTAAAAACATATTCTAAAATATTTAAAAAAGTGTGCTCCACAGCTAAGGCTTTACATTTAAGTAACAAAATTAAAACTGCATCTAACATAATTAAAATGACCTGGAGAATAATAAATAGTGAAACGGGCAAGGCCAAACCGCGCAACTCTGATTTTCAATTGAATATTAACAATAATTAACTCGATCTGATCAAGAAGTTGCTATGGCTTTTGAGAAACATTTTATTGATGTTCCTTTTTTGACAACAAAATCATTAAATTCTTCTCCTACTGTCGCCGAATCATTGCTTAAACAAAATGTAAAGGCTTGTTCAAATACTTTTAAATTCCATAGAGTATTGCCCAAAGATATCGTGAAATATTTTAAAACTATTGATGTTAAGAAAACGGCAGACTTATGGGGGATTTCCATTAAAGTTATTTTATCTATAATAGTTATAATAGCACCTTATCTAGCCACTATATTTAATACAAGCGTTGAATCTATTGTGTTACTTGATTTAATGAAACATAGTAAAGTCATACCTTTATTAAAATCAGGTTTCTGTACTATCAATTCTGTACTACCAATATATAGTAAAATTTTTGAAAAAATAATTTTAGATCAGATCTTAAGTTTCTTTAATATTAATAAATTGCTACATAAAAATCAATTCGGTTTTACAAGGGGTCGTTCGACAACTGACGCTGGAGTTGAGCTTATTAAACATATTTTTTGTGCATGGGAGAATTTGGAGGATACTTTGGGTATATTTTGTAACCTTTCCAAGGCTTTCGACTGTGTTCACCATGAGACATTAATCAGGAAGCTACAGTACTATGGTGTTAAGAACACAGCGCTTAAACTTATTATTTCATATTTAAGTAATAGAATGCAGAAAGTTATTATCAATGGTAAAAGTTCTTCCGGGTCACTTGTACTAATGGGTGTCCCTCAGGGCTCGAATCTCGGCCCATTCCTATTTACTCCTATTTACTACCAAATGTTTATCATATGTACATTTGGATGTCTCGTAGCTTAGGATTAACGCCTGTATCCTTGCTTTGCTTAAATTTTGTGTTATCCTTAGGGTTTATCAATAAATGAACTTCATTACAACTTCATACGAAATTTCATTATTTAAATTAAGTATATCGGGATTAAGAGTTAATTAATATGACACTAAAGAAGGATGATTGATGATTTCTTTGGGTGGATACGAATTGTTTGTGAGTGGCTTCTAATAAGATTTTAGTTACAACTTTCTTAAACATTTCCAATACTCTGTGTATCAGACTATAAGACTAAATAATTAATTTTTCGTTCACACATTTTTTCCAGTATGAAGTTTTGCTCTGAAGTCTGATGTTTTCAATTAAACTGTAAAATGATATACATATATAACCAATTGATATCTTTTTTATATTTAAAATTTTCATTTATAAGTAAAAGGATTGTACCGAAATTCTCGAAACCATATTTATACAGACAATTCAATTACGGAAAAACTAAAATTTCAAGATAAATATCATTATCCTTTTTATCTTAGATATTAACGGCTCCATAGCGCAGTGGATATTTTATATAAGTGCCACCGAGTCACGAACAATGGCCTGAGTTATATTGTCTGCCTTGTTGGTCTAGTGGTTGTCCACGTGACTGCTGATCATGAGGTCCCGGCTTCGAATCCCGGGTCGGGACAAAAACGGTTATTTTGTTTTTCTATCAAGAAATTCTCAGTAGCAGCCTGGACTCAGGAAGTTGGCGGTGTCTCACCCCCGTGCGTCGCAAAGCACGTAAAGCCGATGGTCATGCGCCGATGGCTGATCTCCGTTAAGGCTGGCCGCCGTAACTGAAATTCGGTCTGGAAGACATTATTATTATTATGTTGACTTTGAGTACATTAGTCGATTAAGGCTTATTGGCATAGACCAGCGATTTCAGAAAACCGCACAAGAAAAAGTCCGGTTGGGTCAAATCGTACGATCTTGGTGGCCAATTCACGTCACCTCTGCGAAAGATTACCCTACCCTCAAATAGTTCATGTCTAATTTCCATTGTGGCGTCCGCTGTATGGCACGTAGCGCCATACACTTGCTGGAAGCACAGATCGTCCAAGTCCATATTGTTTACTGTGGGTCAAAACAAATTGGTTATCATCGATCTGTAACACTCGCCGTTGACAGTGATGGCCTCACCAACGTCGTTTTCGAAAAAGCAGAACTACGTAGATCTGAGTAGATCTGACCAAAAATTTATATTCAAAATCTGAAGGTAGCCGGACTAATTATGACATCGCGACGTCAAACATCTCACTCAGTCCCACCCGTGACCATGGGTGTTGTAAAGCACCCGAAACGTCGGGAAATAAAAATAAGTTAATTAAACGCGATTAAATCCGTAAAAATAGTTTTAGTTTTATTTTTACTTTTTATTGTTTATCGTTAGCGTTACATTCTATAAGAAGCCTACCTTGGCAGGCGGGTTGGCAACCGCAATTTTTTTAATTTTTGTTGTTATCAGGACGACGCTGCTGCCCATCTCCTGGTTTGTTTCCCTCCGCCACCTCTTACGACACGAAAGCTAACAATGCTCTCGGAGTACAGTACAACAATGCCTTCAGGACACTGTTGGGGCTGCCCCGTTATTGTAGCGCGTCTCGATGTTTGCGCAAGAGGGCACTGATGACTTCTACGCCATAAGGCGAAATCGCATAGCATCCCTGCTTGGCAGAGAGAGGCCAGCCCCAACATTGTCCTGTTGATCGTAGCTGATAAAGTTCTCTCCTGAAACACTGGGTGGGACCGTTAATAATAAATAAATAAATATAATGTATTTAAGACAACTACTTTGTTATTAACATAGGACCATACACTTATATAACATATTAATATAGGTTAAGTTTTACTAACAAACAATTAATTTTAGTTGTCTGATGAAATAAATAAATTACCATTATTATAAATAGATCCTTAAAATCCCATTCAAAAAATAATATTATTTATTTTTTGTTACGAAAGAACAAGCATCTTTAATTACAGCGACACTTTTATTTATTACGAATTCTTAATGAATGTGATATTTGGCGAGTGTTAACCGCATATTCTATCAATTAGAGTACCTGACTACTGTACAGGAGATTTTTCCCATAAATAAACGATATTCAAGTCTGGTCCTGTTGATATATAGGAATAACGTAACTTATAGTCGGGGACAATATAAATAAAATAAAAACACGTCTTATAAAAAATATTCTAATTCTATTTCTTAAAAAATTCAGAATCGTCAATATTATTACTTTTTTAAACCTGTTTTAATAACAAAATTTGATCAATTTTTAAACCACGTTGATAAATTTTATATCTTAAACCTCCACATTTCTCTTACTATTTTAAAATATTGTCTTCTTGTACCTAAATTTACATACTTACTACGCTCGGGTCCAGTTTGGAAATGTTCGTATATTTTAAAAGATATTGATAATATAATCTTAAAATAGCTTTATAAAAATTCTAAATTTAACTTTAAATACAATAGCCTGGAATCAAGCTACTTTACCTATAAAATTTTATTGTATTCGTGTAAGAAATCTTTATAGCGTTGCATTGCCTGCTTTCCTTGCTTCCGTGCATAGTGTCAATAACGTATATAACATAATTTTAAATAATAAAGTAGACATGTGATTTGCTGCGGAGGCAAGGCAAACATGGCTAACGTTCTGTCCCGGCGAAAATGTCCCACTGGAAGTTAACCAACAAAAACAGTGGGATATTCCGTTGGTACGGAGTGTGCAGAAAGATTTGTTTCACAATTTCCACAGTGACCAAGATCAGGCACGCCTTCTAGCTATTTCGACTAAGGAATCACTGGTTACACGCTGTACCTTTTAGTTACATTTAATTTTATACTATGTTTTAACAATTTAAATAAAAAATTTTATACAAATTATTGATTTTACTTAGTTTTGTGAGCGGCAAGGGAAATCTGGCTGTCGATTCGGTATCCGCAAACAAAAACAAGCCTAATTACTCTCCGCGGACGAAGGCCTGTTCGGGGATTTTCAATTACCTATCTATATGGATTAGAATTTCATGCTACAAACAATGTAAGTAGGCAGTCTATGATGCTTTTCACATAATAATAATATCTTCTAGACCGAATTTAAAATCACTACGCTACAGTCCTGTCACTATAATCCTATCCTGCAAAGATACGAGCTATCTGCGCAGGATAGGATTATAGTGGCCGCGTGTGCGTGGCGTTAGCACAGGTGTAATCTCTATTCCATTACTCTTATAGTCCAATGGGATCGAAGAGAGACCAGGAACCAACAAGAACCAACGACTTTACATGCTTCCCGAGGCACGGGGTTGATCACCGCAACTGTTTAACTCCGGGCTGCTACTGAGTATTTTTTGATTAAAAAAACCAATAACTGATGTTGGCCCGACCCAGCATACTCACCCGGGACCTCATGAATATCAATCGCGCTTACGAGGACTAGACCAAAGAGTAAGTCACATAATAAAATAAGATGTCCACATGCAGGCGGAGCTAAATATTGCAAAGGCTATCGCAGTAAATCCCAAAAACTCTCTAAACCCACAGATTTATTTTATTACCGAATAACAAAACCAATTGCAACCTTGCTCTCGGCCTGTATTGGTTTGGCAAATGATGCAAATAAAAATATTTGTATAAAGTTGATCATCGTAAGAGGCGACAAAGGAAAACAAACCAGGAGATGGGCAGCGGCATCTTCCTAAATAACAACAAAAAAAAACCAAACTACCATAGAAACAAAGTTACCAACTAGCCTCAAGCCAAGCATGGCGTGGCAACTATGACAGAAATATGAATGACTGATAGGCTGTAACGGTAAGGGTATAGTTAAGTTATAGCGTATATATGTACGTCCTACTGTTGGGCACAGGCCACCCTCTTATGTCTGAAGATTATTATCTAATATATATGTATTAGATTATTATTATATTATTAGATATTAGATTATTTCTGAAGGTGTGTGTTCTTTTCGGCGGAATTACTCATCACACATTTATATTTTACTCCTGTTTTCTCCCGATGTTTCCTTCACCGTCGAGTAAGTGGTAAATCAGCACTTAAAATTTCAAATTACACTTGGTGCCGACGGGGTTGAACCCGGGTTGCTATCGTACTGTGAAATTTACGGCATGCAACCACGGCTCTATAGTTACAGGTTATTGGTAATATTTCTATAGATCTTTACTTTTTATGTATGTATGTGTATGGACACATTAAATGTAATGTATTTCGCTGATTATAAACATTATGATGCTTTCATGAGATACGTGTCTACATTAAATCAATTATAAAAAAACGTATTACCCTTAAATTCCTTTATATTTTTATATGATTTTTATGCCAAACTTAAATAACTTCGTATTTTTTTCTAACGCAACATTTCCTACCAAATTTCGTAAAATGACGAACCGACCTTTTTTATCTCGCCAAACCGCAATTCACTGCCGACAGTATCGCCTGACGATACAAGATCATGCACTTTAAGGAAATAAAACCATGGACGGACCTTTATCAAATATCTCAACTTCAGGGCTTTTCATTGTTTTCCTAAGAAATTTTTGTAAAAGAAATAGGAAACGTAATGTATTTCAATATTTCTTATAAAAGAAATAGAAAAGGTAATGTATTTAAAATTTGCTATTTCTTAAGTAAACAGAAAGAAATGTATTGTGTCAAAGTATTTCACACCCTTTCTCTCTCTCCCTCACACACACTCTTTATTTTGTGTTCGTTCTTTTTAGATTTAATTTGCATTCATTCTTTATTATAGATTTAATTTTTTATTCTAAAATAGTGAAACGATTAATACTCTTTGTATTAATCGTTTCACTATTTTCTACTAATTTTACTGTATGAGGTAAAATTAAATTTCTTCAATTGATCAACGTTCAACACTTGATTGAAAATGTTTAAATCGATTTAAAAATTTCCGGTTAACTTTAATAAACTATTTAATAACCATAATATTTAATTAGACTGTAGATGCGTAATCACCCTTGAAGACTAACAATAAGTTAGAATACCTCACAGCCTGTAATTATACTGTTTGCGGCTTGGCGATGGCAATAAGTAATGCCGGTCACTTACATATTATGTACAAATGTACGTTTTCTCGCGTCAGGCGATTTGCACATGGGAAACTTTTTGTGGCAGATTTCTTGAATCAAGAACACATTATTTCCCGAGTCTGAACTCAAAATGTGGTATATTTTGAAGTCCTAGCGATTCTTTCTTGAAGGAAATTCTGACAAACAAACAAAGGAAAAACTCAAACATTTAAGAAAAGTTGAATTGTTCCAGAGATGTTGATATAGGGAAATCCATTAGGCACATGGCTAGTTTTCAAATAAATTTAAACTGGCAGTTTCCATACATTTCCTCATAAATCTGAACGCATCTACTTAACCCTTTTCTCATTCGCCTGATCAACTTTATCTGATTAAAAAAATTCTGTATTTCAAAAATCACATCGAAGAGCAGCTTCAACATAATATCAACAATCAGGAGATATTATCTCTATCAATTAATAAACATGGCGGGAACACATTACGTGCTTGTTTTTTACCCGACTGCGCAACGCAAAGTAGTGTGATGTGTTTATCAGTCTATATAATGATATAAGAAAGAATACTGACTAAGAATGAATTACTGACTCAGTGGAGTCGAGTAACTGGTACTACTAGCTTGTGTCTGTTCCTAGTATTTACAGAATGAATATCACTTATTTTTGTATAACTAATTTTATTTTTGTGTACGTACTCAATACATTTCACCTGTGTCACATCAAGATTAACAGAAACACTGCTAATCTTGATGTGACACAGGGCAACCTCCTTCCTGCGCCGTACTTTATGCTACTCGAAGGAGCAGGGGCTTAAAGCGTTTTATTTAAATATTGTACACATTAAAACATCAATTGCAACTGTTTACAGATATAATAAATAAATAAATATATACCATTATCAGTTCACCTTGTAACTCGGTAAGCTTTATTGGTGGCTGTAGTTCATATCCTAAGTAATCTCCGTTAAAAATTGGCAAAGACCGTGTTATATTTTTAAAAATGTGCGGCAATTATTTTGCTTTTAAAAAGGCTCTAGTCGAAATTTTCAACACACCCGCCTTAATTAAAGAATGAAATGAGCAAGCACGCAGTTAATAAAGTTATAAAATATACAAGAGGCTAATAGAATCTCTAGAGAATGTTCCTCTCGTCATCGTTTGTCTGAAGAAAACAAGAGTGTTTTAATATGCGGGTAATCAAAGAGTTTCAAAATACTTCTTGAAAATGTGCACACATTTTCTTTGCAATTATGAAAAAGTAAATTTTTATCCGACGTATTTTTATATTAGTTAGCTAGTAGTATTTGCTTTATTAATTACTGAAATGAGAAGATAAAGCAATCAATTAGTATTTTTCTTATATTATTAGTGCTCTAATGTCGTCTAAGCGCTCCAAGACAGATTAAAGTCTGTTGGTACAAATAGTGACTGTACACCCAAAGGGCATGAAAATAGGAGTCACATTTATTTTTATTAAAAATTAATTATATGGATTATTTATTGATTTATTTATGCTTTATATGCACACCAAGTACAAAAAGGCGGACTTAATGCAACATGGCATTCTCTACCAGTCTACCTCCAGGCTAAGCAGAAAAAATATTGTGGGTGCAAAGTGCAAACAGCTAAGTAAATAATATCTATGTCTACATAATATTACCATAACTACTAAGACATACTAAGATACATAATATAAACATAATTACACAAATATATTATATAGATATACATACAGTATATATATATATATATATATATAAATACATACATATATTTACTTAATACTACTTATATATACATAATTAAATATAGCAGTTTCTGATTCAAACTCCAGTAAAAAATGTAAAATAAAAACAGGAACAGGGAAAAGTTGGAATTTAAGGATTTCAAAATGAAATGGAAATCCACAAAAACTTACTCTGTGATATACTTAGAAATAAAGATATCCGCAGTAGAACCAGAGTAACCCACATACGATCGATACGACAAACGACAACCGAACCGTAAGAAAGATTCTCGAGTGTGGGACGTCCATCCACTAGATGAAGTGACGACCTGGTATGACATGCAGGAAGTCGATGGATGCAGGTGGCTCAGGACCGTGCTTTGTGGGCATTCCTTGGGGGACCTCTTTGTTCAGCATTGGACTTGTAAAAGGCTGTAATGATGAAGATGATGATGATGATGACTGACTGACTGACTGTGTATATAATAAAAGAACAGTAGCGTCTTTACCTGCGTTCCTTGCCAAATAATCTATTTTCATTTTTAATATCATAATGCACGTATCTTTTCCACATGTCTGGAGTAAAATTTTGCATTACTAGACTTATAGTCTAGGATACTATTTGTGGATTTTCAGTTGCTTGCTTTTATGACATGCTTCACCTTTAACGAAAGCTGTTCTATTGGGTTGTAAATACATGCATACAGAAGTAGGCGTACTACTTTAAAACCATTCGGCGCTGCCAGCTAATAAGAAAACTTTTTTAGTCCCGCTGTTTTTACAATATTCATCAATTCCGGTTCAGTAGTTTGTAGCTACGGTAGATACTTTAACGGACTACCGGGAGTGGTTGTGGCATAATTCTTGACTATTGCTGCTTGGTGATAATTTTTTAACAATTGATCCTCTATCGCAAATCGAGAGAGCAGCATTCATGCCACATTGAAAATCTATGCTCACATCATTACTTTTGATAATATTAGATCATTTTCAACTCATTCACATTTTAAACCAGCATTGACTATAATTATCTCTTTACCTCGAGAGGAAGGTACATCCAAATCACAAAAACAGTTGCAACTAATCCACACCTTTTCAAAATTTGATGAGAATATATGTTTTTATATCACCAAACTTGTGATGATTCAAGTAACGTGTAAAGCCAAAATTTACATAAACTCGTACGTTTGTAAGTAAGATCCGTATTAACATGCTAATCTATACTGTATACAAAGAAATAAAATTGAAGTGTCTGTTTGTAATTAAAAAATAACAGCTTTTTACTAAATGCATTTATGAAAGTATATGCGGTACTTATAACAAAAAAACAATATTTAAAATTTATGTCTGTCTGTCTGATTTTTACTGGCAGAAAGGTGATGTTATAAGGAGTAACTTAAGCAACTTTTATTTTAGAAAAAGAATTAGGGTTCCGCGTAAAAAATTAAAACCCATAAAATCCATCCGTAATAAATTCCACGCGGGCGAAGTCGCGGGGAACAGCTAGTCTTGTATAAACTGCCTGTGTCGAAAGTTTTTCATTGACATAAAATCTGTATACTCGTATTTACTAAATTGCATATAATTTTTTACAAGTTTTGCAAAATTTTAATCATTTTGTTCGGTACATTAACTGGGAATCTCCTCTTGAGGAAAATTATCGTCACACAAGAGAAGAAGAAAATTTTTTTTTCAATTTACACAATAATACAACACACAGCACAAACTTTAATACATCCTTTGACTATAACGCACAGACAAGACATAACAATATCTCTGGCAGGAGTACGTCGGTTATTTAAGAGGAGGCTATCTTTGATAGTCGGCAGCACGTGTCTCGCGGATCTTTCAAAAGATTCTTAAGGATATAAAGAAATTGTAGACAATGAAAAAGCCGAGAGAGATTCGATAAAAAATAACACAATTAGGACCAGCGCCGTTTTGCCTATTATTGTAGATGCTCTACAACATTAGGCTTAAATTTTTCCAAAAGTAATCCGAGTGTTTGATCGATAATTTACTTCAGAGGCCATAGTATTAAGTAATAAGAAACACCGTTTAGCGGTTAACTACAGCTATAGAAGTAATCACAGGAGTAAAAATACTATATCTATATTTTCTGTTCCTTTTTTTTATAATCTTTAACTGTGCTTCTTCTTGTGTTATAACTACATAACTCGACTTTCGAAATATTGTGATATTTAGTGGACACTTGGGCGTTTTATTTAACACCCAATCGGTTAAATATTTAAATGTATATTTTTTGTTCAATAATTATATTTATTTTATTTTATTTAACTATTTTACCAGCAACAGCAGTTATTGGGTTTATCTTCAAAATTCTATTATAATGTGAATTAGTAATAGAAATCATCTATTTGAAATATATCACATAATCTATTTGAGCTTACAAGATCACAGCATAATAATTATGAAGTAACATAGCGGAATGCTATTTTTTATAGGATAAGGGTGACAAACGAGCACACAGTCCACCTGATGGTAAGTGGTTGCTGTGGCCCATAGACATCTACATCTATCTTCGATTAAGTATCAAAATGCAGATGCGTTGTCACCCTTGAGGACTAAGATGGAATGCCTCGTTTCCAGTAAAAAGGGTCTCCGGTTCTCTACACTCACCATACGAAACACAGCGGGGTAAAACTATAGACATCCGGTACTCGCGTACGGGGGTGGGAGGGGGATGGGGGGAGGGGGAGGGTTCAGAGGAAGCCCTGGGTACGTTGCGGAAATGTATAGTTTATGAGTAATATTTTTTTTTGTAAAATCATAACCTTACTTTTTTACACAGGAATATTGACTCAAAGTTACTTCTGCAACGGCTTCGGCGCTGCGGGAAGTGCAGCCCCTCCGCCCTTGCGTAGTAAATCGCAGGCACCTGTGTGAGCCGTAGCGGCTGAGGCTGGTCGCCGAAGGTGACCAATAAGCCGAAGCTGCGGAGGTGAGCTCTCCCTCCGCGCCTACGGCTTTACAAAAACACTCTAGGGGTAGGGCAGACAAGACTACGTGGAGTAGGGGCGTTCTGGTTCGGTTTTAGTACAGATTCGACCTATCTTATCTATAAAGTCAGGTTGCCCTAAACTCTGCTATGATAGTGGTAAATGAAACAGTGTAATGTGAATTGTTATAATTTTGTTTTCTGAAAAACCTCTTTGACTGCTCTCCACTGCGACTCAAATCGTTGTGTATGAGTCCCATCTTCAGCCACAAATGGATTGTCTGGGTCCGAGTAATTAACTTTTTTATGGGTGACCCGTTTCGTTAACGCAATTTTTAGTGAAATTTATTTTTATCGTAATTAATTCAAAACGCATTCCCGACATCCAGAAACAGTGTAAAAGGTTCAAGCTTAACCCTAACAAGCCTCCTAAACTGAAAACATAATTAAAATCAAGTACCGGACGTCTATAGCCAACCCCACAGCGGCATTAAGCTACTATTTCACGCTGATATTCTGTGAGAGCGTGGTCCTTCCCCGGTCGAGCCGACCCATTCGTGCTACAACTATACAATTAATATAGCTGCAGCATGGCTCTACCACGTATAGACCACGTATAAGACTAAGGTTAATTAAATTAAAGTAAGTTTCGCTGCTCATAGGGGAAAATCTATGAAACAAGTAAAAGCGGTACTGGAATTTTCAGTCTAATGTGTATTAGAAACTCGATTATGTCACAATGTATTTAGGTTTATAAATCATAAACTTGAACTATCATTGTAATGTTCAGATAGCCCAGCAGCGTGAATAAGCAGCTAACTATATACTTCTGTAATCCTAGGTTCTATGGTTCTTTGAATGCCAGACGTAGTTTTTAAATCTAGATTTGTCAAATGTTTATCCTAAAAGTTTCCGATTACTTACAGAATATTTTAGTCATCTAAATGAGAATTAAATGACTCTCAGAACTCCCGAGATTTTTCTTGGTGTTACTATATTCGTAGAAGAAATGGAGTGATGTATTTTTTGCCACTACTAAACTCCACGAAATGTGTAATTACACCTATATTCTACTTTCTATAAACGTTATTAAAAATCAGTGGAAAGACGTGCTAAGAGACTCATTGGTGACCTTGATTTGATTAAAACCAATCTTGTCAGCCTCGAGCACAGGCGCAGAGTAGCCAGTCTCTCGGTATTCTATAGGATGCATTTCAGTGAGTGTGTGCAGGAATTACACGCTTTAATTCCTCCCTCTCCTTTCCACTATCGGACGACCAGGCGGTCGGCGGGTCTTCACCCATTTGTTGTCGATATTCCATGCATTAGAACCAAACGGTTTGCTTCAACTTTTATAATGTGTACAGCAAAGGAGTGGAATAATTTGCCGGCGTCTATCTTTCCGTCCGAATACAATCTGGGCGTCTTCAAGGCAAGAGTGAATAGGCTTTTGTTACGCTAAGACAGTGCGATTTACCATCTAGGGCTGCATCACCACTTACCACCAGGTGGGATTGTGGTCAAGCACTGGCTTATGATAAGTAAAAAAAAACTTTAAATTTGAAAAACGTTTATTATTTAACTAAAAATTTTGACAATTTGCCGCCATTTTACTTAACATAATGTTTACCATAATTTTTAATTATATTATGGAGTGAAACAATAAAAAGAAACATTTTATTTTTATTTATTTTTTACTTATTTATAATTATTTATAACAACATTTCAGTTATGTTAACCAATGCGATCCTATAACTAACCTAAATATAAAAAAGTACGGACTAATAAATAATGACTACAAAATAATGAATAATGAATAAAATACGAATTAAAAAAATTACAATTTTCAACGCATTTGTATGCTGCAATTACGAATTACGTCTGACTGCATGTAAATATGTCAATATCCTGCGAAATGATATTAACATAGTGTATTAGCACGTGACAATGGTGCATTCTGAAGCAAAATTGCTGTGATTGCTTTACACAAACTGTGTATGGAACCGTCAGACCTTTCTAGATGCTTCAAAAGGTAGGCATCAGCAGCTGTAGTTATGTTCTACCGACTTCAAAAAGGAGGAGGTACTCACTTCGACTATGTTTTTTTATGTGAGTTCGTAACTTTTTTTCTGGTTGAACCGATTTCGACGATTTTTTTTTATTTGAAAGCTGATACTTCTCATGTGGTCTCATATAAATTTGATCAAGGTCTGACCAATTTTTTTGAGTTATTTTTAATAATTTATATTGAAGTCGTTTGTACAAAATTTTAATTTTAAATTATATATTGCACTATCAACAGGTACACCAACCAACAATAAATCTGTTTAAGACTATATAAAAAATCAGCGCTACATCGTGCTGTTAGGACCAGAAAGTCTGTGAACGATATCAAAGCCAGAATTCGACGAAACTCTATAATGAAACAAAATATGAAATCGCGCGAAATGAAGATTCCCTTTAGGTTAGCGATTATCACAAATTATTAAACAAGAGATCTTGCTTCCTTAGTTTCGACCACATGGACAGTCTTCACAAGCTTGACATTTATATCATCAACTGTAATACAAAATTATCTGGGCACTGAAGAACTGAACCAAGGCTCCAAATTCTTCGACATAGATCTGTCTGCCGGAAAAATCCAAAAATGTAAGTTGCAAACCAACTAATGTAGCATTTTTACCGTGACACCTGAGATTTTGAGTAAGGAACAGGTTCTTGATTGAGAGGTTTTACGCACAGCTGTCCGCACGATCTCATCCGACGCTATTGCGGCGATAACCTAACGTCAGTCTTTGCGAGATAAGACCTCTTCAGCACCTTAAAAAGGCAAGGCGCCGAGAGAATTTCATCGGAGCTTTTCAAAGTGGTTAGAGAACCAATACTTAAAGACGGAGTATTTTTCTGCCTAGGAATCCGTCTGGGAAGCCCACTTATTTATTTCGCCAAATTGATGTGTTCTGCTTTAAAGGGTGTGACGCATCTGCAGCTATTGTTCTAAGTTGGCTGAAAGTGTCCATGTACTACAGTAGCCGTAAGTGGCGTAAGTGGCTAATGTAAGTTTCTTACATAGTCCAACTAGATACGTCCAACTTTTAATGATTTCTTCTACTTACGCGAACACTACACATTAAATGAAACTATTTTTACGGATTTTATCGCGTTTAATTTACTTATTTTAATTCCCGACGCTTCGGGTGCGTTACAGCAATCCATTGTCACGGGGGGACTGAGATGTTTGACGTTCCTATGTCACAGTTAGCCCAGCTATCTTCAGTTTTTGAATATTAATCTTGAATTTAGATTCGTTCTACGCAGAATGAGCTTACAGTATCTTGAAGTCTTGCAGTGGTATGCTTGGGTTTGGATTTAATTTTGTTAATTATAGGATCCTAAGCAGATGGCAGCACCCATCCATCTTCTCTATTGAAATTAGGATGTTTTTTTAATTTCAATAGCCTCGCGTATCATCCTTGGTAGGAATCGGCGTTTTTATGCGAGGATTTGAGATCTATCAAATCTGATATAATGGCGGGGACGATTTTGAACATGTTCACAGACTGCAGACTTCCCAGAGCGTCGTATATATATATAGTAGTAAGTAAGTAAATAAGTAAATAAGTTTTGTGAAACTCATAAATAAAACAACTTATATGTAATCTCTTATTTTCTGCTAACGTTTTTTATAACACCTTTTTATTCGTTCAAACCATTATTGAAAACATATAAACCATTGGTCTGAGTCTGAGACTATCACGGCCTCTTCTGGCTCCATAAATTTCAAACCTCTTATCAAATATTTCATTTTGGGAAAATAAAGAAATGACTTGGCGCGTGGTCTGGACTGTGTGCGGGATGTGTCAATGATCACACTCCACCTTTTCAGAAGCCAAAAATGTTTGTCTTGTTCGCGGTGACGTCATGGTGCTATAGAAATCCCTAACTTAATCCCCTAACTTTTTCTAACACACAATTGGGCAAATATGAATAATAGTGTACAACTCATCATTAACTGTCTTTTGCTTATCAAGTGAGATTGTGTTGACAGGACCCGTGTGGGGAAAGAAATACACAATCATTTTTTGCCCACACTTCTTGCCTGTCTCAATTTTGTTGGTTTACTGTCAACTTTGAACACCCATACTCCATACAGAAAAGAAAGCACCAGTCTGCTTCCTTTTCTGACTGTAACAATATTTTCCATTTTTCATCCCCTGTCAATGTCATACACACAGCATTTGAACGTCCGTGATCATACTTTAACAACATTTTTTTACATCAATCAACTCTTTCATTCCAGGATATGTCCATGAGGAATCCAGCGGCAACAAAGTTTTCTGACTTTTCAATGTTTCTTGAATTTGGCTTATACCAATACCCAAAAAATATATCCTTTAATCTCCTCACAGGTGACGCGCCGGTTTTTTATTTTAATTAGTAGCTTGACAGTAACCACATTTTTTCAGTGATCGCAGTTGAGGGTCGACATTCACGAATTTTATCATGAATTTGTCAACTTATTGTTTGCACTTGCGCGATGGTTATAGGCTTAGTAAAATTAGACATCAGCCTTAATCATAAAAATATCTTAATTTATAAAGTTATAAGAGAAACAAATAATTAAGTGGCCAAATGATCCTGCATAAGCAATTAAATTACAGAAAGTCAAGCGTATCCCAGTCCAAACATATAAAGTTGGTCATTTTTGGACTGATGCACTCCAGTGTCAGCTCTTCTTCCACTTGACCGCATCCTGTGAAGAGCAGCTTGAATCGTCGACGACCGAGTTCCTGCTGATCGATTTGAATAACTAGCCCTGCGAAGATCCCTTTGCATTTCCTTTCGCATTTACCACTATTAGTGCGCAGAGTGCATAAAGACCTTCAAGAAACAGGCTTCTTCCTTATTAAAAGGCCAGTACGCACCTATGATTGCCCTGGTTTTGCAGATTGACAGCGGCTGACATTTATCATCAAGTGTGCCATATCGTTTACCTCCACTCCTACAAAAACATACTAATTCTTTTCTTTGGAACTTTCATTATGTTATAATAAGGAAAACTATGTAAAAATCAGAAAAAAGTTTCACTTAATATTTGAACGTTATGATTTTTTGAGCAAAACCCACAATTATCAAAAATATGTCACTTATTCACAAAATGTTAAGGGCCTTGCAAATTATGAGGTGTATTTTTCCCTCATCGGCCTCTAAAGACATAAGAGTCTCTCCCACGGGAGACAGAATTGGCGATTATAATGTCAGATGTCTTGCGGCGACCACTATATCTTAGTTGTACGACACCCATGGAATGAGATGAAGTGATAGATTTTCTTATATTCTAGTAAAAATCTACGTGGTAGAGCCACGCTGCAGCAAATTATGATTGTAGCACGAATAAGTCGGCTCGACCGGGGTGGGACCACGCTCTCACAGAATACCAGCGTAAAATAGCATCTTAAGGCTGCTGTGTTTCGTATGGTGAGTGTAGAGAACCGGAAACTTTTTTCTCTGGAAACGAGGCATTTCATCTTAATCTTTAGGGGTGGCAATGCATCTGCATTTTTATTCTTGATCGATGATAAATGTAGATGTATATGTGCCACAGCATTCACTTACCATCAGGTGGACTGTGTGCTCGTTTGTCACCCATATTCTATACAAAAATCTTCAAAACAGGATATACATTAAGGGATATAGTAAAATCATTAAATCGTCTGTTTTTTATTTAACACTTAGCATGAACTTCATAAAAAACGTCACTTAAATGACCTAACAATACAAATATTTGGTCAAATTCAATACTCGCATTGGTTATACTGCTCCTATCTTATTTTACAGTCTGTGAGATTTTGATTCCGAGCAAACACCGTATGTTCCTGAAGAGCCTCGTTAGTAATTTCCCGCAAGGACCGCATGCAGGTGAGATTAGCATTTTGAGAAATTTTACATGCTCCGTCTGACGGGCGTTCGTTACACTTACTGTCGCAACGCTCTAAAATTAATGTAAGCCAGATGTTTTCTACAGACTACAAAGAGTATCATAAACTCGTATATCTATACTATTACGTACGTATTACTTAATATATTATCGTATTAACTATTACTTCACGAGATTAAGAGATAAACACTCTATTAATACAATGAGAAATTATTTACATTACTATTTCATTTAACTTCATAGAATACTTGGTCGTTTATTAAGTGTGATTAAAGTGTCTTCGATTCCGGTTCCAGCTATTGTATCGTAAACACGCACGTCTAAGTCCTCAGTGAATATTTTCGTAAAAATAGTGCAAAAAGTAGACAATCACGTATTCTTGATGCAACTCCATCAAAATAAAGCATTGACATAAAGTTTAGTGGAATGATCACAGTGCAAATATTGTTCTTCTTGCGAAAAATCTGCAATTAAAACTAAACAATATAACCTAAAATTGTTAACAGCGGTTATAATCATAGACTAAATAGTGTTATCACTATTACCAACATAACCAAAACCAACTGACATTGACAGTGAAGTTTTAGTGTTACCAGTGAATGAAAACTTTCTTAAAGCCAAATAAGTGTTGCCACTACAGAATTAAAATTACCACCAAAATGGAAAAAAATATGGAACTATTATTATCAAAAATAGATGCAAAGCTCGGACAAAAACTACGCTCATAACAACATCAGTGACAAGAAATGTTATGGAAGCATTGGACGAAAAATTTAAAACGATCATGGAAGAAAATACTCTACTTAAAAATAAAGTCTTAACGCTGGAGAAAAAAATAAGCGCCATAGAAAAAGAGAAGCGAGGACACAACTTGGTTTCCTTTGGAGTAGAGATCTCCTCTAGGAGTAGAGGAGATAGGTGAAACAGAAGCTGTACTAGTAGACCTCATTAAGGAAGCTATAAAAGAATCGGGAACACACCTAGACAGTCACAGAGCCATGTCAGCTCAACTGGGTAGGGCCACGCTCTCACAAAATACCAGCGTAAAATAGCAGCTTAATGCTGCTGTGTTTCGTATGGTGAGTGTAGAGAACCGAAGACCCTTTTTACTGGAAACGAGGCATTCCATCACAGTCCTCAGGGATGACAACGCATCTGCATTCTGATTCTTAATTGAGGATAAATGTAGCTGTTGTCTATGAGCCACAGCATCCACTTACCATCAGGTGGACTGTGTGCTCATTTGTCACCCTTATTCTATAAAAAATTAAAATTCATGAAATTACCAACGTGTGCAGGATTGAACAACGTTCTGGCAATAAAAACCGCTCCGTTGTAGTTTCCATTGCATCTATATGGAAAAAACATTTGAAATTGAAAAATAAAACTAGTCTACCACCAGGCATTGTTGTCAAAGAGGATTATCCGAAAGAAGTGTTAGAGAAACGAAAGCAGTTACAGCCAAAAGTAGAAGAATAAAGAAAGAAAGGAAACATGGCCTATCTGAAATACGACAAATTAATAGTAAAGAAACCAATATGATATAGCCCTTGACAAGAGAAAAAGGGAAGGCTCAAACTCACCCAACTTGTCAGCGCAGTGGTAAGTTAACTCGCAAGACAGTATTACTTTACAGCAACCTACCAAAAAGCAACAAAATAAATTTTCAAACCCAGCACACTCAAATATGTTGAACGAGGAAGACCAGCTCCACCAGTTTCACTAGCTGAGGATCCTAAAAACTTGTAACTGCCATCATTACACCGAACCAAAGTAAAACAAATACAACGGCTTTATACAAACCAAAACTGCACAAAAGAAAATTGCCAAGAACCGGAAAAATCAGAACACAACAAACAAAATCTCTCCCAAGACGGCTGGTCCCCGCGGGAGAACTAGATCAAAACCCTCCAATAAAATCACGTGTAACAATCAACATCGCAACACTAAATACAAGAATCCTAAGAATACAGGAAAGTGCTAGAACTAGAAAAGTCGTTAGAGAAAATCAACTACGATATCCTAGGAATAAGTGAGATGAGAAGACTAGGATGGAAAATAGAAGAGTATAAAAACTGTATCCTATACCACAAAGGAGAAATAGAAGGGCACAAAGGTGTAGTAGGATTTATTATAAAACAATCCCTAAAACAAAACATACTGGAGCTAATTTTTAGAATTATAAATTTTCGTAATAATAGAAAAATATATTTCAGACAGAGTAGCGATACTAAACATAAAACTACCGGGCTACAATAAAGTATTGACAATCATTCAGGTATATGCGCCTACCGAACAAGCCGCCATGGAGAACATTGAAGACTTCTATAACAGCCTATCTGACATTACAAAGAAATATTACAACAACAACAACCTCGTAATAATGGGGGATTTCAATGCCAAAGTAGGCTCAGAGAAGCAGGAGAGGAATTTGTACTAGGGAAGTACTGCCATGGCAAGAGAAGTACCAACGGATACAGACTAATAGAATTCCTCCTACAAAGTCGCGTTTATAGCCACTAGACCAACGAGGTAGCATGCAGTGTTTCATTTATAAAAAGCAAAAGGAATAAAAGCCTATATATGTTTTCCACTGCTCGCCACCGGCCTCTTCTCATTTCCGACAGGATATGATGGGTCAAAGAAGAAGTAAATATGAATACATAAAGCCATTATTTCAACTCAAAAGTTCCTTACCACAAAATATCATATAACTAAGGGCATAAATCATGTTATACATTAAAATTACATAGAATTGAGAAACGGAATTTGCCGTTAAAGGCTGTTATCCGATCACCTACGGGAAGATTTTAAAAGCATCTCGTTAGAAGTCCAAGTAGTAAACTTACAACTGACTTGTGGTATTTTTAAATGTTTACACAGAAACAAGAGTTTCTTAACAGAAAGGAAACATATATGTGAATATGTGTCCTTTCTGTTAAGAAAGTGTTAGCACTCATAAGTGAACGTAATATTGTTTAAAAACATTTGTGTTATTGTTTGGTATTTGTAGTAAAATGCAATGATTTCTACTATCCTTCTCATATTGTATTTGTTAAAAATTGCATGCTGTGATAACCTTCTATTCAATTTCATTGCTCTATTTATTTTATTAATAAAATTATAATTAAAATTATAAGTATAAAATTATAACACACAATCATTACTGTAATTTGCCATATACAGAAACGGTAACTAACTATTACTCTTAAATGTAATATTAAAATGAATTATTTTTATTGAATTGCTTGAATTTTAAAATGTTTAATTCTAATGTAATCTGTCGCTACAGTCTTTCCATTAAGCCTTAACACCCAAATCGTTTTCCCATGATAATCGACAGGCGACAGTGATGTGACGCGCTGTAATCTCCTTTATTACGTAATGCCAGAGGTGTAGGGACTAACATTATTTTAGTTATATGGAATAAAGAAAAGTAAAGCCAAATGGCATTATAAAACTAACTCAGAAGCCTAACTAGAGTAAGCTGTCTTATAGAAATGGATATAATATATAGATATGTATTTACATGTTTCGAGATTCCCACGGACACAGCTTTGCCCGCATAGAAAATTACAGCCCTTGATAGTTTAATATAGACACCAAATAAATACTTACTCGTTACTTCAAAATCAATCCGTGTCTGTAGTAGCTTCATAAGGTAAACAATCACCCCACCTTATACCACATTTCGTGGGTATCATAAAAGGCAACTTAGGGAAAGGCCTAGAGGAAAGAGAAAGAAGAGCCCGGAAAAGCTTTCAATTCCGAGAAACAGTATAAACATTTCTTATTTGTACCAAATTAAATTAAACCCCATTTTGTAGCAAATAAAATTAAAACCCCTCTAAAAACTAACTAACTAGATCCCCGGATCTGACGACGGAATACAGCGTCAAAGGTGCGACACGTCTGGCACTGTCAAACGTGAAATTAGGACAAATTCTCCATGTTATGCGAGAAGCCCATATAAACTAGTGGTAATGAGGGAAGAGTAAGTTTCCATTTTAGCATTTTTTTAAATAATTTTTGTGAGGACCTATGCGCTCGCTTTTATTTTATAGCAAGAATAACATCGAGTTCCGCAGACATGCATGAACCTGTTAATCGGAAGAACTGATTTACATGGTGCTTCGCGATGAAGGCAAACATAATTAGGTTATCAGCAAACATTAAAAATATTACAAGGAAATTGTGTTAGCATAGAGGGAGGGACTCTTTTCTCCCAAAAAAACTTACTTCAGGGAGGGAGACGAATGATGTATTCTACTACTTAACTTCCTCAAGTTTAAACAATATAAATTAGAATCTATACTTTTGGTTATACTTAAAGAAAATCTATAACCTTTCTTGTAATTTTTTTTTAGTTTTTTTTAGTTTAGTTTTTAAATACATATAAAAATGTTAACAGCGACAACCCGGGTTTAAATATTATCTATGTGAATATCAGTGCGTGATGAGATAAGCTTAAATTTTATGTTGCCACTCCCGGCATATACATATTTTAAAGAATGTAATTTACGTTAGTAATGTAACAAACTAGAATTAATATTTAAAATTTTAAAGATTCCTTTTAGAGAACAAGATTATTTTGTTTTTTGATAAAATAAGTAACAGTGTTCTAAACTGAAGTTATACGATACAGCATAAACTAGGCGAATAGGCTATTTACAAGGTTTTCCTTAAGTAAGAGTAGCAAATGACAACAGCCACCGTGTTGTGGTGGCGTAAGAGAATTCACTAATCAATATCGGATAGTCAAAAGACGAAAGAGGGAAACTTTAACATATGATTGCTAAACCACCTGTCAAGCGTGGCAACAATGGCAAATGAGGCATGATGCAAACTTTGGGGGACGCCTACGCTTAGCAATGGACTTTGATAGACTGTAATGCATTAATGAGCACCTGTGTCACTTAATAAATGGTAAGGATTCATTTTGGTTGATAGTAAAAACACCTGAGTATTAAGATAGAATGCCTCGTTATCAGTAAAACGAACCTGGTCCTAGCCACTCGCATTGGGCAACACAGCAACGAGCTCCTATTTTACGCATCTATTCTGTTACGCCGATGCATTCGTTCTGCAGTTATAATACACTGCAGGACATATACTATAATCAGCATTTGTCTCCATTTATACTTTCAATATATACAATATTAATAAATTCGATATGTTGCACAATAGAAACAAGAATCTTTAGAAAAGAGAAAATTTTCGTTTGGCTTTTATGTTAGTATATATTGGGGACTTGTATTGGAGAGTTTAGTGATTTTGGACTCAACTTTTGGTGTTAGCTAAATATAAAAATTAACATCCCATAAGAAAATAAAACTTTGATTGCCAACCCACACTTTTAGATTACCTACGAGGCAACCTATGGGAGAGATATGAGATATATGAGAGTGTTCAGCAGTGAATTTTAGATAGGCTGTAATAAATTAATGAAATTTTAGAGGCAAATAATGTAATAATATTGTATATATATATATAATATTATTCTAAGCCAGCGCTTAACTACAACCCCACCTGACGGTAAGTGGTGATTTAGCCTAAGATGGTGAAGCGCACTGACTTAACAAAAGCCTATTCACTCTTGCCTTGAAGACACCCACATTCTAATCGGATGGAAACACAGATGCTGGCAACTTACTCCACTCGTTTGCTGTACGCATGATGAACGATGTAGCAAACCGTTTGGTTTATATATATATATATATATAAAAAATTTAGTCGATGGATGTCGCAGATATTCCAATTGTAGCTCATCTAACTTAGTGGTTGTTTGTTGTGCAGTGTGTGGTCTTAAGCAGCAATGGCTTTTTAGTTCTTCTTTCATGGTTTGCAGTTGCTGACAATAGATATCTGCCGTAAATTTTTTGGCAAAATTTTAGAAAGCTGTAGTGAACGACACCGGCGCTAGTCCACCAAACACTCACAAGTAATTTTTCTGAGTCAATTTTCGTTCCGACGAATATCTAGGCAGAAAAGGAGTCCATCTAGAAAATTCTAGGAGTTTATGATTATGTATCCATCATCATCCAATCTTAGAACATTTGTTTTAAAATTATTTTCAGGTCATTTTGTTACGCTGCAAAACTTAAATAGGTAAGTAACAAAATCCATAAAGACTTAAAATTTTAACGAAAAAAGGTGTATATATATATATATATATATATATATATATATATATATATATATATATATATATATATATATATATATATAAATATATATATATATCTTTTATATATACACATATATACTTTATGTATGTATATAAATATATATATGTAATGACCTGAAAATAATTTTAAAACAAATGTTCTAAGATTGGATGATGATGGATACATAATCATCAACTCCTAGAATTTTCTAGATGGACTCCTTTTCTGCCTAGATATTCATCGGAGTAGGTACCACCCTCCAACACATTTTTGTCGCCAAATAGCAGCGATTGCACTGCTGTGTTCATGTCCGGTGTCCTGTCTAAAAGATACAGATAGCCAGTATAAATATAGCCTGTGAGGCAACCATCTTAGTCCTCAAAGGTGGCAAGGTATCTTTAGCATTATTTCTTTAAAGTTGGCTGTAGGTGTCCATGAACTGCAGCAACCACTTAGTAGTAAGAAAATAATAGTCATAATGTCCATGCTTAGCAGGCGAATTAGTGATTCCAATAAGTATCAAAGTATTAAAAATGATATAGTGATTAAAAGCAAAATTAAAAATAAACTTAACTTTGCCAGTTTATTCAAACAAGAGCAGAATACATTGGCTTAATATTTACTCTAGAGCTCCACTTTCCGACAAAGTTTTGTTGCTGTTCATTTCATGCAATGGCTTGCGTAACTAATTTGCCAAGAAAACTAGTTTCATTCTTATTTCTTAGTTTCCCTTACTTACCATATGAATCGAAATAACAAACGAGGGTATAATTTTCGTTCAATTCCAATGATCATTAATTTAAGTTACGTGGTAGAGCCATGCTGCAGCTATATTAATAGTATAGTTTTAGCACGAATGGGTTGGCTCGACCGGGGAAGGACCACGCTCTCACAGAATACCAGGGTAAAATAGCAGCTTAATTCTGTTGTGTTTCGTATGGTGAGTGTAGAGAACCGGAGACCCTTTTTACTGGAAAAGAGGCATTCTATCTTAATCCTCACGGCTGACAACGCATCTGCATTTAAATTCGCAAACGAAGATGGATGTAGATGTCTATGGGCCACAACAACCACTTACCATCAGGTGGACTGTGTGCTCGTTTGTCACCCTTATTCTATAAAAACCTATGTACCTGTCTTATAGACTCTAAAAGGGTTCTAAATAAAAATTTATACTCCAATAAATTATTCTCAATTGAAATAATATTAGGTCCTTACATATGAAATTAGCGTCTTATCGCTAAGAGCGATCTCTTCCAGACAACCTTGGATGGACAGGATTGCAAGAAAACAATAAAACGTGTGTGGTTTGTGGTTTGGGACAAAATAACATTATTTTTATGAAAGTCATAAAATAGAAATATTGAATGGTATATAAGTACATAGATAAGATAAATACATACATACATATTAATATATATGTATATATATATATATATATACATATAAATATATA
This sequence comes from Parnassius orleans, assembly GCA_029286625.1. Taxonomy (NCBI): domain Eukaryota; kingdom Metazoa; phylum Arthropoda; class Insecta; order Lepidoptera; family Papilionidae; genus Parnassius; species Parnassius orleans. The sequence goes on along the minus strand of JAGSMP010000268.1, from coordinate 703,026 downwards.
TTTTTATAAATATAAATATATAAAAGTACAAATATATACTTTAAAACTATTACATATAACATAAATGTGCCATGCATATAAACAAATATTGTAACTAAATAAAGGTAGAATAATTATATACAAATGAATAGGCATTATTTTTGTATAAAGCGCAGTCAGTCTGTGCTTGCGTGCGGTGCGTGAGATTAGAGAGAGGAGACGCGAACTACTACGTACTAGCCCTCGGCCAGGGCAGTCGGCGACGGCCCGTTCCACGTCCCGCGCGCCTCTCAAGGCCCCCGCACACATCCAGACACCCACACATAGCCGCAAGCGATTTTACGTGCACACATGCTTAAGTGTCGTTTCTTTTCGCGTAGTGTATATTTTCTTTGGTATGGCTACTCCCCTCCGATCCGCCGGTAATCCGTGTTGCTCTACGACTTGACAATTTTTGAAAAAAGCGACTGACTGTCGGTGTATAAAAATGCTGTATTGTACATTAAATTGTAAAGAAGAGGATATCTTAGGCATTCTTGTCTAGTAAGGAACAGTATTAACATTAAACAAATGGGTAGAAACAATATGTATGTCTAGGAAAAAATTTCCGACCTGGTAAGTTCAAATTCTAACAAGAGGTTAACCGACGAAAACTGCGAACGGTGTACCCAATATCTCTAAAATTAAAATCAAAACTTTTCTACTTGTACAGAGAGTCGATGAATGCAGGTGAACCCATTACATCCATTACAACCTATTAAAATGTATTGCTCAACACAGGCCCCTTCCCCATAGATTGCTTCATAATATAATAAGCTTTGTCATATTTGCAGTCTTTTAGTTGTTGTAGATGCTTATACCCGTATGGGTATGAGCATCTTCCAAATAACAATGTATATACTACATAACTGGTTTGTTTCTCTCTGTCGCCTCTTACGACATCCAGAGCACAATATGAGGTTGGTAATGTCCTCAATATGAGGTTGGTAATGTCCTCCTTAACTGGACTTAAAGGGATTTCACTGGGCAGGAAAAATTAGTGCTATAAAGTATATGTGGACGGCTCCGTGGCGCAGTGGCTTAGCAATGAGTTGCTGCGCTAAGGGCTGAGGGTTCGAATCCCGCACGCAAGTATTTGTATGGTCTGCAAATAATTGTTCCGGATCTGGATGTTTGTCCTTGTGAAATTTATATGTGTAAACCGCCCCCACGATACAGGAGAAAATCATAGTGTGGAGATAACGTTTAAAAAAAAGACTAAAAAAAATACAGAGACTGCTTATGTGATAATACCATAAGTGGAACAGATGCAAAGTGAACAACATGTCACTATGGAGACAATCACCATAAAAAACTAACAAATATTGGCTCCAACTGTGTTTCGAACAGAGTACCCGCAACGCAGCAGTTGGGCATTTTGACCACTAAAGTCTGTTTTTTATCTCTGAGACTAAATTTACACATACAAATGTCAAATATACAAATAATTTTGCCAGCGCTTTTGTGAAGTGTTATACAGGATGGGCTATCTAACGTTCGGAATTGGAACTATAGGTTACTTTGAGGTTTGAAGGTTTGATGATATTTCCGTTGTGACAGAAAGTTAGTTTAATGTTTGACATTTATGAAATGGGTCACTTTTCGCTTGAACAAAGTTAGGAAATATTAAAAATTTATTTCCAAATTGGTGAGTCTTCTACTCAAACTGTAAGAAATTTACGAAAAAAAATTTACAAAAAGGATGTGCCAAAAACGCAGTTTGTGGATAAATTTGTAAAGCGAGTTCATAAAACTGGATTGTTGTTGGATAAAACAACCAGTGTACGTACTCGTCCAGTGCGCTCAATCGAAAACATCGCTGTTGTTGCTCAGAGTGTGCGTAAACCACCATCAACATCAACTCGTCGTCGTTCTCTAGAATTGAACATTTCACGCACTTCTTTGAGAAGAATTTTGCATAAAGATGTCGGTATGAATGCGTACAAAGTTCAATTAGTGCAAGAGCTGAAGCTGACTGAACATCCGATGCGTTTTCGGTTTGTTCAATGGGCCGAAGACCGCTTGATCGAAGATGAACATTTTTACCGAAAAATCATCTTTTCAGATCATTCAAAAAATTTTCGTATCTGGGGCTCAGAAAATCCACACGTCATCGTGGAGAAACCAATGCATCCACCACGAGTGACTGTCTGGTGCGGATTTTGGTCTGGCGGCATTATTTGGCCATTTTTCTTCGAAAAGGAGCAAGGAAACGCCGGTACAGTGGATGGCTATCGCTACCGCGCCATGTTAAGCAATTTTTTTTCCAAAATTGAAGAGGATGACATATACGACATTTGGTTTCAACAGGACGGCGCAACGTGCCACACAGCCAACGTAACAATCGATCTTTTGCGCACTGTTTTCGAAAATCGAATAATCAGCCGAAATGCTGATGTCAATTGGCCACCTCGAAGCTGCGATTGTGAGGATCCGTTAAGTACAAGTGTTACGCTAACCATCCATAGTCGATTGATGACTTGAAACATGAAAACGAAGTTGCCATTGACGAAATAGAGGCCCAAGCAATAGAAAATGTACTGAAAAATTGGACTGATCAAATGGGGTTTTGTAAGGCTAGCCGTTGCAGTCATTTAAATGATTTTGTCGCTATTCCTAAATGGAAAGGTTCAATCTTTCTAATAAACTCATAACTTTGAAAAAATATTCATTAGTTTTTTTTAGCCGATTTAAATTCCAAATCTTAAAAGGTAAGGTAAGGGATTTGTTGAATTGTAACTTGAATCGTATCTTTACTAGCCGATTAGCTTCAAAGTTTTCTTTCCAAAGCGTATCATTAAAATTTACTTACGTACACACGGTCGCACGACGCGGTATACACTGGCAGTGAAAGTTTACCACGCGACCCTTCGCGTGATTTTAAATACATGACCAGAAAACGTCGCAGTGCATTAATTGACTCGTAATTGTATCGTAGGAAGGTCGTTTTATATATTATCAAGATGAAACGTGGATTAATGAAGGTTGGTATTAACATTATCATCTAATAGTAGCTATGTTTGTATTATTGTGACCTGTCCGGGTAGTTTGGAAGCCTGAGATCTGTAACAGAAGGCAATCCTAGTACAGGCTCCAGTCTCCACAACATGAATATATTTTGTAAACACTATTATGTATCTATTGTACTAATGATGCATTCTGTGGTTGAGAAAATAAACGTTATTATATTAGCATTTACTTGTTTCTCGAGACTATCGTCTTTATAATATTATTATTTGTGTTTATTATTATTTTGTTCACATAATATTATTAATCATTCTAGGCCATACTGAGAATAAGCACTGGGTGGACACCAGTGTGCAATCGTCACGTCGCGGCTTTCTTAGAAGGCCTAACCACTGGATTAAAAGGGCCTTCAGGCAAGGAGAGACGACTAGTAGTATCCCATGTTGGAAGCGAAGAGGGTTTCGTTGGTGATGGTCTACTAGTATTCGAACCGAAAAAGGCACTTAACGATTAATAGGCAATAAACACAAGGGAATGAATTCCGATCAATATGAAAACTGGTTAAAAATATTCTCCCGAAATTAAAAGACAACGCAGTTCTTGTAATAGATAATGCTCCATATCACACTAGGAAACTGGAATCGTTACCTACTTCTAGTTGGCGAAAAGGGCAAATTCAAGGCTGGCTAAAATCAAAAAATATTCCTTATGAAGAGATAATGTTAAAACCCGAATTAATTCAAATTGCCCGAATGCACAAAAAAGCTGCTGAACAGGTTGTTACTATTTTGCGACTGCCCCCTTACCATTGCGAGCTAAACCCAAGTGAGTTGGTCTGGGCGCAAGTAAAGGGGCATGTCGCTAAAAATAATAAAACATTCAAATTGAATGAAGTACGAAGCCTTTTTGAAGAAAGGCTTCGTCAAGTGACTAAGTGACATCACTATTTAAGAACTGCAAAAAAAAACTGGCAACCCACGTAATATCAGTTTAGTCTCACAGATAAAAAACAGACTTTAAATCCTGATAATTCTTTTGTTGCAATTTACAATTAATGTTGTACTATCACCAGTTATTGAATTCTGCTGGTGAATAAATTTTAAGGCGCTTATAGGTATATAAGACCCTCTACACAAACACAGCACAAAACACCTACAAATTTATTCAGAAGTTCCAAATTCTAAAGCAAATTTACGAGAAGCTCATTACTTTGTCAAATTTGATAAATTAACTCTTGCTTAAGTTGCTCACTCTCGAGGACTTTATAACTATGTTAGTCGCCTATTTCAGTCAGTCGCGTTAGATGATGGGATCACGACGTTTTAAAATAATTTTATTACGTCGAAAGGTGGAACTTTAACAAACTTTAAATTAGTAATGTAAACAAAACAAAATTCTAAAAATTTAAGTTTAAAGTTAATATTGATTTATTTAAAATCGCGCGTGGAATTGTGTACAACGAATAATTCGTACGTACAATAAATCTGTAAAAAAGTTATGTCTGTTATTCTTATGATATTTCTTGGAAAAAATACAATTTTAAGAGACTATAATATAAATTACACTACTGAAGCCAAAATAGTAGTTTTTAGATTTTATATATCTCTCTGTCTCATCCATGAAATTTGATATATACATATATCCTATGTAATGACCCTGGTCAATACATAGGATTTTTAACCGATTAAAGCTCTATAAAAATTAGTTTTAATAAAGAGTAAAGGCCGACTTCAAAGAACTAAAAAGAATAAAATAATTACATATTCTGAAATCAGTACATTTTTCTATACTCTTTGTATACGTATCAGTACACATATGTATAGAATAATTAAATATACATAAATGTCATTACAATTCGCAGAAATATTTAAAGCGCATAATATTTTAAATTAACTAAGCAATTTTTACACTGTTCTATATGTGTAATCATAGCAAGCAAGCTTAACATAAATTTCTTAACAAGCACTTGGAAGACGTCCAAAGCAAAACTTTCTTCAAAAGGTATAGAAAGCTTTAGATTGAATTTTACTTACAGTGCCACATAACGATTTTAGTTTTATTCGTATCATATTTATTATGAAACTTCGAATATAATATTATTATGTCTTATGAATTCCTATACATAACGACTACCTCGTGGTTTTAGTGAAAGTAAGCGCAACTGCTGATCACGTATTCCTGGGTACGAATCCTGGGTCGGTTATTGGGTTTTCCTGTTCAGAAATTCTTAGTAGTAGCCGGACTGTGCCTCGGAAAACACGTATCTATATCCGTTGGTCCTGCGCCTAATCTTTCTCCAGTCGTGTCGAGATTGCTGACTACAAGAGTGAAGGAATAGAGAGTGCACCTGTGCTTGACACATACACTATAATCCTGCGCAGATGGCTAGTTTCCGTTGAAAATGGCTGCCGTGACCGAAATTCAGTCTGGAGGCCATTATATATTTTGAAAATTGTTATGAATATTATTAATTTATATGTTACTAGCGACATATAAATATCGATATACATAATAATTTGTAACATATAAATAACAATATTCATAAGAATTTTCAAAATATTGACCTCGAGACTGAATTTCGGTCACGGCAGCTTCACACGGGGTACACTAAGTATCTCCAGCTCGAATACGTGTAGTGACCTGGGGTACGTAGTGATAAGTTTATCTACCAGCCTAGCGCATAGCTTTACGAGATTCGATTTATATTTATTTTTTTATACTCATACCAGGTAGAGCATTAAGGTAACCAAATATTAACTGCAGATTAGTTTTACAGCGTTATAAAGTGATTTTAACGTTAACCTTACGGCCGAGTAACCTAAGTACCTACACAACTTTTATTTACCTTTGGATATCTTCAATCTCGTCCATTAAAAATTATATTAAGTCTTCCAACATACACTGGTTTGAGTCAAAAATACTATAGTTATGAAATTAAATTTAAATAAATAACCGAAACTATATATTATATATTATCATAACATTAGCTAATTTGCACAAAATATTCACATGTTATAAACATTAAACCTTCCTCGTCAATCAGTTTGTTTATTGGTCTGTTTATTGGTAAGAACTAAATGAAAATCCCCACAATAGATTTTAATATTAACGCGGTCGTAGAGAAGGACAAACGCTAGCCTGGGACTTTTTTTTAACCCACTGTTTGACTAGCCACCTGATGGTAATTGGTGACGATGATAAAGCGCTTTGACTTAGCTTTACAAAAGCCACATTGTAATCGGATGGAAAGATGATATGACTTAGTTTTAATAAATTGGACGCTTTTACCGTTGAGCATTTTCAGGGTGTATCAGTTGAAAGATTTATAGGCATTGTAACTTGCAGAAAGTGAATCATAACTTTATTTTTATTAAAATATTGACAGTAAGGCATTTCAGTTTAAAAAAAATTATTCATCATTCATCATCATTACAGCCCTTCACAAGGCCACTGCTGAACATAGGCCTCCCCCAAGAAATGCCAAAAAGCACGGTCCTGGGCCATCTGCATCCATCGACTTCCTGCATGTCTTACCAGGTCGTCACTGAATCTAGTGGGGGGACGGACGCCCTACACTTCGTCCGCTGGTACGAGGTCGCCACTCGATAACCTTTTTTCCCCATCGGTCGTCGGTTCTTCGAGCTATATGGCCGACCCATTGCCACTTCAGGTTACTAATCCGTTGGGCTATGTCGGTCACTCTGGTTCTACTGCAGATATCCTAATTTCTAAGTTTATCACGCAGAGAAACCCCTCTCCATAGCTTGCTGAGCGACCTTGAACTTCCTCATACGGCCAGCATTGAAGGACCACGTCTCAGTTCCATAGGTCATCACTGGTAACACGCACTGGTTGTAGAGTCTCGTTTTCAAGTTTTGAGGTATACCTGAAGAGAAGATGTGCCGTAATTTCCCGAACGCTGCCCAGCCGAGTTGAATACGTCGAATGACCTCTCGGTCGAAGTTGGACTTACCTAGTCGGACTATTTGTCCCAGGTAAACATACTCGTCAACAACTTCGAGCTTAGTACTCCCAACAACTACCGGCATAGGTGTGACATGGACGTTAAATATAAAAAATATAATTGCTAATTGTTTAATAATTGTTAATTGTTTAAAAAAATGTGCTAAAAATTGTCGACTCAAACACAAGTTGTACACAATAAAAGAAATTGTAACTTACATAAATAAATATGTTTTAATGTAAAAAAACATATATTTAAAGTTTGATATATCTATGATAGCTTTAAAATCTAAGCTAAATAACGAATGGGTACACGTTGATCTACCTTATCAATTTCGTCGATTTTTTTAACGTTTTGTTGCGTAGCGGCCGTTATTGGCCGCCCGAAGCAAGTATCGTCAATGCAAGCGGTTCCGCCGCATTTAAATTTAGCGCACCAGTATGCTACTGTAGAATAAGACGTAACATTGTCTGCCAAAGTAGACTGCAGTTCTTTAAAAACATTTTTGTATAAAAAAAATTCAGCCCTCCATTTTGCATACGAATCAAATTCCCGTCAAATGCTTTTATCATAATTATTAGCCTCTTTTTTTTCGAGATTAAACATTTACATAGGAGTTTTGTAATGTACTGATTAATTTGCACCAGTGTGCGATTTACAAGAAATTTTCTTCATCGCACAACTTCCTTGTTGAATCTACTGCCACCAGCGATATTTCCAGACCGATGCGACCTAGGGACCTTCAAGAAAAGAGCCTACTTTTTTTTTAAAGGCCGGCAATGCACCTGCGATTCCACTGGTGTTGCAGTTGTTCGTAAGCGGCGGTCGACACTTACCATCATGTGAGCCGCATGCTCGTTTGCCCCCTCTTCTATAACTAACCGGCCAAGTGCAAGTTGGACTCGCGCATGAAGGGTTCCGTGCCATCGTTATACACGTTTCTAGTAGGGGAGCCCCTTTTAATTTTCAATTTATTTTAATTTTTATTATTTGCTGTTATAGCGGCAACAGAAATACACATTCTGTGAAAATTTCAACTGTCTACCTATTACGGATCATGAGATACAGCCCGCTGACAGACCGACGGATGGACGAACGGGCGGACGGACGGACAGCGGAGGCTTAGTAATAGGGTCCCGTTGGTTACCCTTTGGGTACAGAACCCCAAAAATGGAAAATTTTCATATAAAATTTTGATAGAATTCTAAGGAATTATAAAGAGAATGAAGGTATAGAAGGTATAAGGTTAATTATAAAAGAAACCTAGCACAGATAGAATCTTTGAAATAGGTGAATTAGCAAATTCCGCTATCTCTGAAATGGAGCGCAAATATACATCAACAGAATGTAGGGATATTTTATATTTCATCAAATATCTATGAAGAATTTTCTGATATAGTAAATAGAAGAATGATAGGTTATTTTAAGGTCTTTAATAAAAAATTAAAAAGATTTCGTAATTTCTTTGTTTTAAATAAAAATGTTAATTTTTTAATCGCCGTAGAAAATTAGTATGTTATAAAAACTTCATTTCTTCTTATAAAATTATTTATTTTAATTAAAATTGAAAAAATCTTATAAAATGTAATTATTAATAATCAGTGTTGCCACCTCTTACATTAATTACACATCGACATCGATTGTTCATACTTAAAATTAAATTGTCAATGCCTTGCTGCGGTATGAGGTCCCATGTTCTTTGCAAGTGTTCGTAAAGTTGTTGTTCCGTTGTCAAATTTGGCGGGAAATCTCTCAAAGCTTTTCGTTATAACATGTCGCAGACATGCCCGATAGGATTTAAGTCGGGCGACTGTGCAGGCCAATCCAAATGAATATCGGCATCTCGGAGAGCGGCCGACACCAGCCACGCCGCATGGGAAGGAGCATTATCGTGCATGAGTAGAAATTCCTGGCCCATTTGGATTCTGTGGGAGACAATAACAGACTCTACTACTTCCTCGTGGTATTTTTGTGCAGTCATGCTGCCTTGGATCCAAACGAGTTGGGTTCGTCCGCCAAGACGAATTCCTGTCCACACTATGATTGTCCCGCCTTGGTATGAGTGGACCTCCTGAGAGTGCCATAGACGGCTAACTCTCCCTGGAGTTTTTTAAACACGTGCTCTTCGTGAACCCGGATGAAACCCAAACCGGGACTCATCGGTAAACAGCACCAAAGACCATTGTTCGTCACTCCATGGTAAATGCTCGCGAGCCCACGAACGCCGCCGACCGCAATTGCCACGTCGCAATGCTGGTATACATTGCGGACCCAGAGCATGAAGACCGACTTCATGCAACCTCTTTCGCACGGTTTGATCGCTTACCAGCAGCTGGTGTTCCTCCTGGAGCCATTGTAGTAGTTGCATCACTGTGATATTGGGTTGTCTTCTGGCGGTCATTTGGAGAAATCGATCCTCTCTCTGCGTAGTAACACGATATCTACCTGTGTACCGTTCAGCGACATCCCCAGTAACGTGACCAAAACCTTGATATGATTATTTGGCTGGTGTGTAGGGCCTCAGCAACGACGCGTTGAATAGCTCAAATTTTAACATGCCCACGGCTCGTAACATTTCATCTCGACTCAAATGACGACATGATATGACTCTTAAAGCTCACACGGCACGCTAGATTAAAAAGAAAACAAGCTAATCCCTTTTCGTTAATTAATTCGGTAGTAATTCGTTACGTCAAGAAAAATTAATATTGTTCTTGACGTAACGAATTATTAACAATTTTGCCGCTGTATTTTGTTTTTCTTTTGTTTCTTTTATTTACATTTTAAATTTTGAAAATAGAATAAAAGAGGTTTCAATCTTTATATAAAAATTATGGAAACTAATAAGATTTTAAACTATAAAGTCGTAAATAATTTAGGATTAAGGTATCCCTACATTCTGTTGATGTCTGTATAATCCACAGATCATAGAAACAATAGGAGATATGGCAAGGAGGCGTGGCGCTTGCGAACGCATCTGATGCCATTTTCAGTAATTAGTCGAATGTCAACTTGCGACGTCTTCACTGCTCGTGATTTTTGACAATATGCCGCGTTGTTCAGTGATTGTTTGCAAAAATAACAGCTGTATTGTAAATTACATGAAAGATCTCTCATCTCATCTCATTTCACACGTAAGTACTAAAATATTAATGTTTTTATTATTAAATTCATTAAAACATTACTTCGTGGTACTAGAAACACGATGAAAAACCAAATCAAATGTTTTCATTAGAACAAAAAACATTGCTTGCTTAGTACAAATCGACCAGTGAATCAGCTGGTCTCATAGCGCAATGGATAAGTGTTTTACTGATAGTCTCACTCACACGATAGTTTCGTGAAGCGGCCGCTACCGGCTTTTGTCAGTTAGAGATGTGATGTTTGTGGTTGTCGATATTTTATACGATTCTGCTGAGTACGAATGATTGTGCATGATATAATTAATTATTGTAAAACATAATTTATTACTACAGTGTAAGGAACTGCGCATTTTATGGCGTTATTGAGAGTTGTCGTTAAATTGAGATAAGAAAAATCAATATTCTTTTTCATTATAATATGTATTTACTAATAAAGTATAAAATTTACAAACAACAAATATTAATATAGAGACAAATAACAGCGCTTATTGCAAGCACTACTGAAAATAGAAAGTAGGTACTTTTATTGCTTAATATTGACTGAATGTATGATATTTCTTGATCTACTCGAGTTATCTTTTATTGAATCAATAGCTAATGGGAATATAGGTACCTAGGAACTTCAGAAACCGGGCATTAAATAGCTCATAAAATGTAAAAAAAGTGTAGATAAAGTATTGGTTTTTACTTTATTGTGGCTCACACACGGCCACACATCAAGCTATAGATATCCAGTAGAAGCTGATCTCGCATTGTATAGGATTTCCGTACAATGCGAGGTCAGCGTAAACTGGAAATGTATAGCTTGATGTGTAGCCATGTGTACTCATGCATGATTCATTTATCATCATCATCATTCATATTTTGCTTTTATCATAAAATTTTAACTATCCGAAGGATCCAAAAATAAAAGAAAAATGGATAAATGCGACAGGAAGGGGTCCAAACTGGTTTCCAACAAAAATAACACAATATGCTCCTCTCACTTTGACCAAAAGTGTTTTCAACCATTAAAGAAATTATTATATATATAAATATTTTCTCGTTGATGGTGTCACAGGAACAACGGTCCAATCTTGCCATACAATGTCTGGAATTACTGGAAGATTCAGGTATTCAAGTAACCTCAATGACTTTCAACGGCTGTCCAGCCAACATCACCATGGCTAAGAAAGTCGGATGTACTTTTGAAGTTGAAAATTTAAAATTTTAAAATTATAGAAAAGGCGAAACGCTATCGAACTTCTATAAAGCTTCCAGACGGTAAAAAGGCTATCAGTACACCAAGAAAAACGGGTTTTATTGGCTTTTTAGTGTGCATAGAAAGCCTCAAGGCATTGTATATACAAATAGTTGAAAAGGACCAAAAACTTAAGTACGTTCCAGTTTACAAGATCAGCCAAGATCATTTGGAGCTTATGTTTGTACATTATTATATGCTTATGTTTGGTCTCACGGTGGATGCAGCACCAACCCAAAGGCGCGACAGTTTCAAGCGATATATAAAAAACTCTTGGTAAAGTCGGAGCTTAGAGATGTAGATCTGGGAAACTGTACAGCTCTTGAGGAGGTTTCTTTTTGGCGTGCTCCTCTGCTGTTAAAATATAAATCTGACAATCGAACCATGTACCTATGTTAGACGAAAGTAATGATGAAGACGAGATGACTTCGCTGTATGAACAAGCCGTATTTGATGAGGAAGTTAGTATACTTGTACAAGACATCACAAAATTTAGTAGCCAGATAGTGTCATACATAGCAGGATTTATGGTTCATCGCTTGCTAAAATTATTGAAGTGTGAGACATGCTGTAGCGGTTTGATTGCAGATACATTTGACGACTAGAACCTCAGTTTTACAAAATTGAAGGATAAAGGCGGCCATATATTTCCACCCAATGACGTAATAATCATATGTAAACGGATGGAAGTAATAATAAAACTTCTATTCTTTCATCTGATAACACAATAATTTCATCAAAAAGTATTAGACAGGAGCTCTTGTCAAAATCCTTATCGCATTTTATAGGTATGAATCTTTTTTTTAAAAATTACCAAAATAATCAATCGCCTATGAATAACCATTTAATAATACTTATAAAAGCTGTTATGGGAAAATATATAAACGTAATATTACACTATTTAACTAAGAACGCAACACCTAAATTGTCTAAGCGGCAAGTTTTAGATAAATATTTAAATTTTACTGGTCAATAAAAATAGTTGTTTGGTATTTTGGTGAAATATTAGTGAACCGGGTTCAACAATATTAATTATAACTTCCTTATTAATATTTTGTTTTTACTACATATTGTTTATTTTTATTATAATATTTTCTGGACATATCGTTTTTTTTATATATTTCATTTTCAGGACCCTAAAAATCTTTAGTACAATTATAAATAGAAGAATTGATTTCATCTATTTATCATGAGGAATAGTATAGGCTATATGGCATTAGGCTACACCTCTCAGCTAGCCTTAAATATTGATTTTGTTAAGCAAGTCAGAGTAAAAGCGCTCTCGAAATGATTTATCCGCGTGCGCTTACGTAATGGTAAGTGATACGTGAATACAATGTTTTACAAAATATAGATCTTTACTTCATCTAAAAATAACTCCGCGATACCATATGCCTGTTTCTTATACATAAGACAAAAGCTTATTGAAAATTAAAAGTGATTTATGAGCGTTATTATTAGGCATGGCATATTAATCCTTACGAACAAAATTTACTTTATCATCAAGACAATTTTATGAAGATAATCTTTGCTTTTATAGCATGTTATTTGAGCGCATATTTTACGAGATAACGAAAAATTTTAGTAATTTTAAAGAACCGAAACTAAAATTAAATTTAAAAACTAAATTTTACTGGAAACGAGGCATTCCATCTTAGTCCTCACGGGTGACAACGCATCTGCATTTTGATTCGTAATAAAAGGATAGATGTAAATGTCTATGGGCCACAGGAACCACTTACTATCAGGTGGACTGTGTGCTCGTTTGTCACCCTTATACTATAAAAAAATCAACAATCGAATCGGCGCGCGAACGATGCATAAACCCTAGCTGCCCGATAAGAACCGAGAGAAACGAGCAGTGAACGTTTCTATGGGCGAAGTTAGTTCATTCATTTTAGGTTAAAAAATCGCAAAATTAATGAAGTACTTTTACCTATCGGTATATGTAGTTGTACGTTATAGAACAAAGTTACATTTTATCCACTCACCCTCCCTCCCGGGTGAGCGTCATCCCCCCGCACCACAAAACTCTCCCGAATCGCGGTTTTTTCCAGTTTTAAAGAAAACAGTACACGATACATGAAAAGTGTGTAGATACGAAATGATTCTTGATAAATAATGGGTGGGGGCGTGACGCTCACCCGGGAAGGGAAGGGAGAGTGGATAAAATTTAACTTAGCTTTATAACGTACATATGCCAATAGATAAAAGTACTCCATTAATTTTACCAAGTTTTCCATACATTGCTATCTAAAATGCTTGATCTAGGTGTCCATGTCATGTCGCGCGGCTTAGACACGTGATATACGTGGGTGAAACCGCGGGGCACAGCTAGTAATTTAATATACTTACTGCCTTATAAAATTAAGCGAACCTGAAAATATATTCAATTCATATCTCTTAATATTTAATGCAAAGTACGATGCGCAAAAAATAACTCCGCATGTAATATAATTACATATGCAGAAAGAATGGAGTAATTTTAAATGAACTTTAATATAAAATAACGTTAAAATTAATACACAATGCACAGAACTAATATTACTATGATCAGTACTACAATAGTACTTTTTATTGCAATAGTATGTACCACAATACTACTGCAACTTCTAATATAAATCAATAAGCCATATCTTTAACTAAAAATATAATCTTGTGTAAGCAACATAATACCTCGTATTTAGACCATTTCCAAATAATGAGGATTTGCCTTGTATTGCTATGTCTTTGTCTATTTAATAACTTTGTTTCAACTTTGTATCGAGGGAAATCATCCCCACAATCTGGCTTTTGCAAATAACACACGTCATATTATTAACTTGGGGTAAAGTAAATATTCGTTATGTAAGCACAGACGGTGCTTGCATTACGAATAAGTACCTGAGCAACCGAGCTTTTTCTGACATTAGAAAAAATATAATTTTCTCTAGGATCCTCTCTATATAAAGTTATCCAATAAATAACTGCAAAATTTCGTCAAAATCGTTGGCGACGTTTCCTAAAAATAAGTTACATATAAATATACATATTATATAGCCATACTTTTTTTTTTTTTAATTATTCAAAAAAGTAACAAAAAGTTTTGATTTTATATCGATAAAACCATAGAACAGCAACACGGGCCACTGGCAGATCGGAGTGGAGTAGTCATAAACAGGCGTTCCGCTCTGTCAAAGTATAAGTCTACGCGGTCCTATGCGTACAATAAAACGAATCGGCGTCCTACAAAAATGCCGAATTGTTCAGTTTCTTGCTGCAAAAGCAAGTGGTAAATATAAAAAATTTATACAACCGACTTCAATATAATTTTTTATATATAGAAATAGGGTGACAAACGAGCACACAGCCCACCTGATGGTAAGTGGTGTCTGTGGCCCATAGACATCTACATCTATCCTCGTTTGCGAATCAAAATGCAGATGCGTTGTCAGCCTTGAGGACTAAGATGGAATGCCTCTTTTCCAGTAAAAGGGTCTCCGGTTCTCTACACTCATCATACGAAACACAGCAGCATTTAGCTGCTATTTTACGCTGGTATTCTGTGAGAGCGGGTCCTTCCCGGTCGAGCTGACCCATTCGTGCTACAACTATATAAATACAGCTCCAGCATGGCTCTACTACGTATAGTTTTGAGTTATCTAATAATGCAATACGCACTATTAAGGATAACTCAAAAACTACTGGTCAAATCTTGATCAAATTTATATATGATCACATGAGAAGCACCACCTTTCAAATGAAAAAGAATCATCAAAATCGGTTCACCTAGAAAAAAATTCTGAGGTAACACACATAAAAAAACATACAGTCAAATTGAGAACCTCCTCCTATTCTTGAAGTCGGTTAAAAAGAGATCTGCCACGTCAAATTTACAATAATATGGCGTTACCTTTATATAGTAAGTAATTTTTAATCACATTATTGCTATTTAATTCTTTTTGAACTAATGATATTGTAGTATATTACACATGTATTAGCGGCGTAAGAGTATCCACTAACCCTAAAATCTAATTTTTAGGCACTAAAAATGTTAAAAATTAAACTTTAAATAAAATAAGAAACCGACTAAAATAAATATAATAATTTGCACGAAATAGCTTCTGAAACCGCGGAAATTCTTCGAAACATTATGTGTCACCGACCTCAGAAGCTATTACGTTGATTTTCTTATTTATATTAGTTTTGAAGTCGGTTTTTATTAAAAGTTTAATTGGCTATTTACTTAAGGGCGTCATCAAGTCATCAAATCATAATAACCGGTCAGTATTAAAGTAAGTAAAAATTGATGAAACAAGAACATAATATAAATATTACGTATTTCATACATACGAGTACATTGGTACTTACGTATATTAACGCTTGTCACACATAGGGTTGACAGGGAGTACGGACTTCCATTTAGCACGATCCTGTCTCCTGTCACACCTTTCTCGCCTCCGTCACTCATTATTAAAATCAATTTTCTTTAAATAGATTGTATAAAAACTGATTATACTGAATTTCCATTGAATCAAAGCAAAACGGAAGCATAGTATATGCATGTTGAATACGTGTAATACTTAATCACTTATGAGCGATTTCGAGTTTACTTAGTGTACGTGATTATTAGCTGAATATGACACGCTCAACACATTTTCGGAAATTTCCCAACGAAATGTTTATGCTCTGATGTATAAATATACTAAAAGATTTAGTCAAAGGTTTGCTTAACATAAATCATTACAGAATTAATAAATAAAATATATTATATTAAGTATTATGGTGTGTAACACAAATATTAGCTTAGTATTCGAACCCAGAAGCAACTTAAGTGGCAGCAGTTAAGTTGCAGAAGTTAAGTGCTTTGTTTTATCCACAAATACACATAAAAGCTAAAAATTTTCTCCTGTATCTCATCAAAATGGGATACTGGTTTAATAACATATGTCTTGTTATTGTTATAGATTGTCACTATATTAGAGTGCATTTGGATTAAGTCTAACACAGTATCTTACACTCTATGATTATAAAAGTAAACGCAGAAAAACATTATGAGTCCCCTTCGAATGGATTCCCGCTTTATCGTTGCGGTTGTACGCAGTAAATGAAAAGGACCTACATGGTGGGCCGAAGGTGACCGCTCCGAGTGAGCTTTGAAAGCTCACTTCGGAAGTGTGTTGGCGGTAGGAGTAGGCTACAATATCTATATTACAATTTCCAACATCTATATTTCGGGCAACAGAGTATAATATATTAGATACAGCTCAAGTCTCATACAACGTTACTCCACAGACCATCTAACATCGAACTCGAAGAAATTATATTATCGTATAATATTCATGATTAGAATTTAGAAATAACGCGACAGAACGCGAGATATTATATTTTAGTAAAACATACGTATACAAGGTGGTCCAAACAGTGAGGTTATAAATTTTTTTTGATTCCTCTCACCTAGGGGTATCCGAAAATACCCTATGTATGTTCCGCGATTTTTGTAGTTTTCGAGTTATGATTTTTTATCCTTTTTTGAAAATGTGCACCCTAAACAGCCTAACATTAAAAAAAATGTAATTGTGAGATTTTTTCCAAGTTTTTTTGTTTGTAGCATGATCCTTATGAGTTGTCCTATTATGCATAAAATAATTAGCTTCCTAACATTCACCGAAGATACAATAATTTTAATCGAAACTTAAAAAAATTCTGTCAGGAGAGTGGGGCTTGAATTTTCAACATTAAATGAAAAATAGTAATAAATGATTTCATACTTTCTAATTAATTTTAAAAACTTGGCAGTACCTTAATCTTTCATAATAACATAAAAAAATGACACTTAATAGGCCAGTTTTTCTGTTACAGACTTCTGAAGTTACTCAGGCAGGAAACTACCTGAATAGTTAATTTGATTTAAAAAATCTTTTTATCATTTCTAGGGCTAAACTAAGATAGTAAATGCTTCAGGTTAGCAAAGAAAACTACTTATTGTTAAAACGTGACATTTATTAAGGTATCATTTTACTACAAACTACATGTTTTTTATTTCACTCAAACTAAATGATAGCACTTTCAGTCACAAACACACACGGAATTTTAAACAAAGGCTCAGGTAAACATTCCTGCTTTGCGCTCCATTTTGTTACCAGGCCGCACCCCGCGCCCCGCGCCACACCGACCGCGTCCCTTTTTCACCTCGCTCGGTCCCGCCAGTCGTTCACTGCTTTCCTGCGTGCAACCACTACTCACGTTTACGTTTATTTGGACTCTTATTTTACTACCTTCGCTTTGTTTCCCGGATTCTTGATTTGCCTTACGATAGACCTGTGCTTGTTTTATGGACCTTGAGTTGCTTAGTGATTTCGATTACTTTCAGCAATGAGTTATTCTCTCAGTCAATACGCACAGATGCACTATTTCACGGCGTTGCCTAAGGAAACGGCGCATTAGCGGCACGGCTTTATCGAGAGCAACTGGAGCGGCGAGGAGAAATGTTAGAGCATTACCCGAGCTACAGGGTTTTAATAACAGCTTTTTGCTTTCTGCCAAATAATGCTGGAAAGATCTGCGGAAGACCCGGATTTTTTAACAAGATACTCTGGACGGATGAATCCCGGTTTGAAAGGACTGGCGTCTTTAACATACACAATTATCATAGCTGGGCCATTGAAAACCCAAAAAGCAAGGCAGTCAAATTTTCAGAACAGATTTAGTATCAACATGTGGTCAGGAGTCATAAATGGAGAAATGGTTGGGCCCTTTGAATTGTCGGCTAGGTTGAACGGGTCCCAGTACCTGAACTTTCTACAAAATAACCTAAATGGTTTATTGTTTGAAGTTAATTTACAAACGAGGAGGATATGATATTTCAAAATGACGGTGCTCCTTGCCATTTTGAAAGACAAGTGAGGAAGCACCTTTCCCAGGAAGGTGGATTGGGCGTGCAGGGCCAATCGAATGGCCTGCACGCTCACCAGATTTAAACCCTATAGATTTTTTTATTTGGGGATTCTACAAAGAGATGGTGTATGCTAGAGAAATTAATTCGGAAAATGAATTAAGGGAAAATTGAGCCAGTGCGCAAAAAATCAAAGAAAATACGAATGCTTTTCGAAGACTAAAAGCAAATTTTTAAGACGATGTCAGTCTACATGTATCGAAGTTAATGGCCGCCATTTCGAAAATTTACTTTAAATAAATTTATCTTAAATTATTTACTAGTTTTAGTATGAATCTTGAAATCATTTGTCCAGTTCCCGGCAAACATCTTGAACAATAAGCGTAGTGGGGAAGGTTTGCGCACGCATTTTGTATGTAAAACCGACTCTGCGCAGTCAAGGTCAATGTTCAAGAATTTTGCCGGCAATTTTGTTGTCAATAAATTTTAAACAATAAGTAAAGACACTGGATGTTATTTTTGCTAACCTTGCATTTACTATCTTAGTTTAGCCCTAGAAATGATAAAAGATTTTTAAATCAAATTAACTATTCAGGTAGTTTCCTGCCTGAGTAACTTCAGAAGTCTATAACAGAAAAACTGGCCTATTAAGTGTCATTTTTTATGTTATTATGAAAGATTAAGGTATTGCCAAGTTTTAAAATTAATTAGAAAGTATGAAATCATTTATTACTATTTTTCATTTAATGTTTAAAATTCAAGCCCCACTCTCCTGACAGAATTTTTTAAGTTTCGATTAAAATTATTGTATCTTCGGTGAATGTTAGGAAGCTAATTATTTTATGCATAATAGGGCAACTCATAATGATCATGTTACAAACAAAAAACTTGGAAAAATCTCACAATTACTTTTTT
Organism: Parnassius orleans; assembly: GCA_029286625.1. Lineage (NCBI taxonomy): Eukaryota > Metazoa > Arthropoda > Insecta > Lepidoptera > Papilionidae > Parnassius > Parnassius orleans. The sequence continues at coordinate 683,905 of JAGSMP010000268.1, read as the reverse complement.
TTAATGTTAGGCTGTTTAGGTGAACATTTTCAAAAAAAGGATAAAAAATCATAACTCGAAAACTACAAAAATCGCGGAACATGCATAGGGTATTTTCGGATACCCTAGGTGTGAGGAATCAAAAAAAATTTATAACCTCACTGTTTGGACCACCTTGTATATCTACTACAAGTCTTCGTCGTAGGATATACTCAATCGTAGATAACAATCAATACGTAGTAACATACTGAGATATTACAATACATCTATAAATCAAAGATTATCAACACACACAATATAGTAGCGATGTCAGAATATTCATTACCCCCTATTTGTCTCGTATGTCGTAAGAAGCGACAGAGGAAAATGAACCAATAGATGGCCAGCAGCATCTTCCTAAAAACAACGCAAAATAATAATGAAAACTTCGGTTGTCAACCGGCTTGCCAAGCGAAACAACTACGGCAAATATCTGCCAATGAGGCGGTCTGTGGGGTGGCCTATGTTTATTAGTGTACTTTTGTGAGACTGTAATGTCTGTAATGGTAAGCAAACCAAATCCATCAAAAAAATCGCGTATCATCCTATGGTACTGAATACTGACTTCCTTAGAGAGTTACAGGGTCACGTAGACATCAACCATATACATAGATATTGAAATATGTAAATTCAATATCAGATATTCAAATCCAATGCATAGATATGATTTGATACAGGGCAAGTGTGGTATTACCCATGCCTATTAGGCGGACTACGGCGACTATTAATAAGTATTAAATATTTAACCACGGTATTCTCCGTATAATATTCCGTTCCCCTAAACATTTTCACATTATATTTAAATACTTTTCAGCTAAAAACGTAGATCATTGATTGTATCCATGATGATGATTATATCCATTTAAGTCTGCCTTATGTCGTTGATTAAATTCAGATCGATTCGTTGCTTCCTTGCATTTTTGCAGCGTGAAAGAAAGATAAACAAAAACACAACTACTTTTTTTGCATTCATAATATTGTAAGAAACTATTCCACTTCTGATGTTAGAAATTATTTTCAAAAGTATTTAAATAAAAGAACACTACTCGGTAAAAAAAACTCTGCTTACTATCAGGACCCCAATTACATGAAAACACTAAAGTATGCAAACCAACAGCATCACTACCCATCTCAATGTAACATAGGGCAGCCTCTCAGCAACACGATCTTCCTTGCTTACACTAGAAGAACTACTACACGAATAGAACCACATCACTTGTCTTATTTAGGCAGAATCTCAGTGTGGAGGTAATGTTTTAGCCCAACGGGCAAAATAACGACATGAGACTCGTAGAATTACACTGATCTCTCTTAGTCGACTGCACGATACTTTATACTGCTAGAACAAGTGGGAGATTAACACTTACACCCTCAATTCTTCTTATTTTCCTTTATTATTTTACCCACAATCCTAACAATATTTTATACAAATCAGTTAGACAGGAGTATTTAGTATTATAACTCAAGAAATTATTTGGACTAGTAGTCGCCTGGTGGTCAAAATTCGACTCTAATTCATAATTTTTTTAGGTTTGTATATTAAACAAGCTGTAATATATAATATAATAATTTTAATTTCGTATTTTATACGTGGTAAAGTTACGGTTCGTATTATTGGCGTAACACGAATAGGTGGACTCGATCGGAGAATGACCACGCTCGCACAGAATATTCGCATAAACTAGCAGCATAATGACTATAACCGGAGAACCATTTTACTGGTAACCATGCAGTCCATCTTAGTCCTTTGAGGTGACAACTGACAACGCATCTGCATTTTGATTCTTAATCGAAGATAGTTGTAAGTGTCTATGGGCTGCAGCTTAATGGTGGGCAGGTGGACGAAGTGCTCACTTGTTACCCTTATTTCCAACAAAAGTAACTTAGATTCAGTTCCATTCAATCAGTTATTAAAATCAGATAATGGGAGAAAAAGGCAACATATAGTATTAATAATATAAAAATATTAATATAGCCCACGTTCAGAAGTGTACTTTTAAGAGTTAATGAAGAAAAGGAAATATTATTAAAAATAAAGATCAAATATGTACGACTTCACAAATAGCATTCACCTAGCGAATCAAAATCTACGAGATATGCTAGACTAATAATTTTAAATAACAAAAACATTCATATTATTTATAATACGTATAACTTAACATTGACATATAAGATGATAACTTCATGTTTAACTTGAATGGGCTATAAAGGTCTTATGTAAGAGTGTAGTCTACATTCACAATCAAGCTTGTACACTAGTGCATCTTGCAGAGGGCTATTACACTTGACTGATAGTAAAGACTGACTTATCTTCTTCGGCGGCTTGAAGTATGTTTTAATGAAAGACGCTTCAAGATGTAGCCAATCTTGTCAGTGACACCTCTGACATGGCAGTATAGCAGACACACGCTCGACTGTGGCCGGCTTCACTCATTTACTGTGACGTAGGCACGGGACCCGAATCTTGTTGTCGTTCAAAACTTACTTTACGTGTTGGAACTCGGCGGCCAGGCGTATACTGTCACAGATCCCTCGTGCTCTCTGAAACAAAGATTTTCCCACGTTAGCTAATTGTGAAGGATGGTGGTGAGAATTACTGTTTAAATATACATATATTTGTATGGGTCTTTTATCTATACACAGTGTGGCTCAATGTGTTATCAGGATTCCGAATTACTAATATATCTCGAAAATCTAAAGTATTATTTGCCTCAAATTCCTATTTTAACTGAATTTTAGAATTTATGGAGTTAAGATGGTCTAAAAATGCAGTTACTTTATCTAAAGGTAGAATTGTGGAAGTATCGTTGCGTACCGCTTGTAGAATCTTGGATTTACGGGAGAAGTAAGAAGGGCTTTCTCCTCAAAGTCCTAGATGAATATATCGGCGACAATGGGAGATACAGCTGAATCCATTGCCAAACCATCTACTTGTTTGTAGAACTCTTCCTTCCACAATAGGTAGCCAGATGTAAGGCAGTGCCTGAGTAATACTGCATATTCTAGGGGCATGTTGTTTTCTTCCAGCCTTGTAGTTACAATTGAGATGCAGTCTTCAATAAGTAAGCATGTGAACAGTAACTGCACATCAAAACTGACCACAGTTTTATTGTCTGCCAGATGTAGGGTCTTCAATTTCGCTGACGGTAGCTAATGGTAGAAATACTTTCTGTGTGCTTTTGTATATCCCCTGAGCGGTGAGAGTATTTTCGCTAGATTTTGAGCCAATCTGTAAGTTGGTTAATCGATTTGACTCAATATTGGACGTAGTGGAGAATTGGACTTGTGTATTTTTGGTAACCCATACAACTTCGGTGCTTTGGCAAACGAAGGTATTATCGATTTCACGTCCAGATTTATTTTTTCGAATTGTTTCTTTATGAGATCACTAGATGTTTTAAGTGTGTTATTTTTTTGTTGTTATTTTGTGTTTACATCCGACAAAATTTCTTGTATTTTAGAATTATAATCTGACGAATCTATGATTACCGTCGCTTTACGTTTCCCTTTTTTGCGCAGAGAATCGTGAGTTCTGGTATGTTGCTGTTCAACGCTATAAATTCGTCTTTTGGAATATTTGGTTTTGGCACTGAACTTCGATGTAACATAGACTAAATGTCTTGACGCATCGCCTCCAAATCTTCTTCCCGTATATTGTTATTAAATAAACAATCCTCGACACTACAGATAATTTTTTCGTATGTAAATGCTAACTTTTTCTCCGGACGGAGAATATCCGGATCCGGATAATAGCATATTTCATAGACTTGAGCTGGACAACAGCATTGCTCGTTAGATAGTATCAGCTCTACGCTCACCCACCCGCCTGCTCAGCATGGTAATTACTTACCATTCTGAGCATGAATCTTCCAAATGATGTATGCCAGCTAGAGAACGTTTGAAAGGGCCTATAACCTATAAGCTGTGGACATGAAGTGTGTAGTTATAATATGCATGTGCAATGCAAATCTACAGATGGTCATTTCTTTTAATAAAGAAAAGATTTGCGTTGTGGCTCCTTCGTATAAGCTGAAATATTATAATGTATAATAATAATATGTTGTCGTCGTCGGTAGATTGTGTGATTTGTCATTATATAAAGGTTGTCGTCTTTTTGCTTTTTCGCATTCCCATCGTAATACTAGGCAGATCGTGATCTATCTGGGCATTTCATTAACTTAGTCAATAAGCCCAATGGTTAAAACAGTAGTTAAGAAAAAATTCAAATATCATAAAACCCTTTGTCCTTTCCACAACTTAGCCAAATCTAACAACACTACATATTATGTTAAAATCCTTTACCGTTTAGGCTACAGAGTGTAACAAAGTAATAAATATACATAGAAAGAAAGAAAGAAAGAAAGAAAGAAAATAAACTTTATTGACACAGCAGTGCATTCACATTTACAAACGGTTAACAGTAAATTATATATATACACAAATACTGTGCCAAAACAGGCTTCCGCTTAGCATTTGTCATGACATGCTCGCAAGGAGCATGTCAAGACGCTGGTCTTCCGCGGACACCTATTATACACATATTACATACACATACTCGATATCTTCTGGGGCAGTTCGATAAAAATATAAATGCACTCAAGTAATAACTTAAACGCCAAAACTGTGAACATACATTTGGCACAAAGTAATATGGCGGATATATTATCGGTCATGGCATGAAATGGCGGCAAATTGTAAAGTTCCGTTAATTGTAAACTTCTGTCGCCCCTTGGGCCACTCCAGCCACACCTCATCCTACTGTCGCTGATATTACTTATTAGGTGCTTTCGTATAATGTTTAACAACGTAAATAGAAGAGTCAAGTTATCGCCCAGATTACGAAATGCCCAGGCAGACCACAATCTGTCCAGTTTTACGACGTGACTACGACGACACATTAATTTGCCTACAGCATGCTATGTTTGTTTAAATGTTTCTCCTAAAAAGCCTGAACTTATTTTAATCTTTTTACTGATGGTTAGTGGATGCCGTAGCCAATAGATATCTACATCTATCATCGATTAAGAATCAAAATGCAGATACGTTGTCACTCTTGAGGACAAAGATAGAATGTCTCGTTTCCAGTAAAAAGGGTCTCAAATTCTTAACACACGAAACACAGCCGCATTAAACTAATATATATTCATCCGTACTACAACCATAATATAGCTCTACCACGCATAAAACTACTTTACTAATAATAAAATTTTATAATTTACGGCCAGCGAAGCAGGCATTATGTAGGCATTATTTATGTTGGACGGATAACAGTAGCTCGTAAAACAAGCGTAGCTACTGCTGAAATGGAAATAGGAGCTGTAATAAAATATGATAACGTTTAACCGGTGTGCTGTACAGAAAATCCTTATTTTAGAGCGCTGAGTGCGTTGACACGTCGTCAAAGTGAAGCAGTAGTCCGCGGGGCTTAATGTTCAGTTGCTTGTTGCTCACAGCAATGATACTTTCTGGCAAGCATTTGTTAATATACCATTCGGCATGGATACATCTTAAATTTCATAAAGGAATTGGTACCACAAACGCCGTCAAAGTAAAATAACTAGTGATAAAAATTTTCCTGCGCTTCATGATCGCTTCACTTTGGTTTTGGTTGGCGATGATTCTATTTGAAACAGCCAAACCGTCAACTGGCGCTTCGTTTTTGGACAATAAACAATTCCAAGATTCATCACCTGTAAAAATGTCGTAAACATACCAATACGAGCATACTTTAATTTTTTTTAATAATAAGGGTGACAAACGAGCACACAGTCTACATCTATCTTCGTTTGCGAATTAAAATGTAGATAGAATGCCCCTTTTCCAGTAAAAAGGGTCTCCGGTTCTCTACACTCACCATACAAAATACAGCAGTATTAAGCTGCTATTTTACGCTGGTATTCTGTGAGAGCGTGGTCCTTCCCCGGTCGAGCCGACCCATTCGTGGTACAACTATACTATTAATATACCTGCAGCATGGCTCTACCACGTATATAATTAAAGTAAGCATCATGTCACGGCACCTTTCTACGCGGGTCTGCTTCTGAACATCGGTGAGGTTGTACGGCGCGGCGCCGCACAATCGATGCTTAATGTCTTTGATAGTCTACTTCCATGTAGCCGGTTTCGGTTTTGAGTTATTGTAGCTCCTACCTTCGAAAAAAGGCTTTCAGAAGGCACGCTCGTTGCCATAATTAGTAAGTGACTCATTGCCACTTTAAACTGATTGGGATATACACATTGCATCTCTTACAAAATTTTGAGAACGTTTACTTTTAGAATGCTTACAGAATCAGCAAGGTAATCTCGTCGTCGCCATCGGTTTTTTTATTTTTGTTTGAGTCAGAGATTTATGGTGCTTCCAAAAAAGTCAAATTCACCTTTATCTTCATCCTCTGAAGATGTTGGTATTCGATTTTGGGCGGGTTCTTTCGACATTTTGTTTCGATATATTGAATTTTTTCGATATCGATATATCGATATTTGCGAATCTTCTATATCGATAAATATCGATATATCGACGCCCAAAAATATCGATATTTATCGGATTTCCGATTTATCGTTGCATCCCTAGCGGCGCCTAATGCGAACATGGTTGCCTCAGGAGGACCTATATCCATAAATGCCATTTGAAGCAAATTAAACGATTCATCCGGTTTGAGGCGAAATTTGAAACCGTTAAAATCATCGCGCGAAAATGTTTACGACACAGATCCATTTTCAGAAAAACACGATATTTGTATGTAGTTTTTAAAAAAGTGGAAGGAATTTTGAAATCGGAACATTGTATTTTTGCTTTTTCAGAATTGTTTTTTCAAAATATATAAATAAATTATAACTGGCCAGCGTTAGATACAAAAAAGTATATACAAGATAATATACAAAAACCTTCGCAAAACTTTCTGCGTGACCTGTCATATAATTAAAACCTATTAAATTAACACCTGAACACCTGAACTTGTATTAAGTTTATGTACTTAATAACTACTACTAATAATTAATACTAATAGCTTAATTACAGGCAAACACCATGTCATATTATTAAATTTAAATTAAAGACTTGCCAGACAAGATTCTTAATGCTAGCACAAACAAAGAGAACAAAGGAGAATCACTAGATTATTTATTCAGTTATTATGGGCTTTCTTATGTTTTACATACACTTGCGTTTTTCACTCGTATTGCCTAATCTTTACACTGTCACGCATTTAGAGCATTAACGAAATAAGAAACCAAGGTGCAAAAAAATAAAAAAACAATAATACTTTGTAGAGCCATGTTGTGTATATTATGGTTGTAGTATGAATGGGTCGACTCGACCGGGAAGTCCACGGTCTCACAGAATACCAGCGTAAAATAGCAGCTTGATACTTATGTGTCTCATGTGGTTAGTGTAGAGAATTGGAGACCCTTTTTACTGGATACGAGGCATTACATCTTTGTCTTCAGGCGTGATAATGCATCTGCATTTTGATCTTCAATCGAAGGTGAATGTAGATGTCTATGAGCCACAGTATCCACTTCCCAACAGGTGGACTGTGTGCTCGATTGTCACCCCTATTCAAAAAAAAAAATTCGACCTATATAAAGTAAAATACACTTGGTCCTAATCTAAGTACCTGGCGTCCCAGGTGGACCACGCTACCTAGTATAATCTGGCTAGTTAACCTGCGGAATGTTACGGAATGAATGAATAAAACATCTCTATATTTAAATTGGGATTTGTAAAAGATTAAAATAATGTATCAATACTCAAGAATAGTTGGAATATATACACTAACAACTATTAACAACAAATTAACTGAATCAGATCAGGACGTTGCAATGGTTTTTGAGAAATATTTTACTGATATTTCGATCTTGACCACTAAGTCACTGGATTCTTCTCCTGCCGTCGCTGAATCATTACTTAAACAAAATGTAAATGCGTGTACAAAGAATTTTACATTTCATAAAGTATCATCAAAATATATTGTAAAATATTTTAAAACTTTTATTTGATATTAAGAAAACTGCAGATCTGTAGGGGATTTCTGTTAAAGTTATTGCGTCTATAATAGATACAATCGCGCCTCAACTAGCTATTATTTTTAATACTAGTATCGAATCTGGTATGTTTCCTGATTTAATGAAGCATAGTAAAGTAATACCTTTATTTAAATCTGGTAGTACATTAGACCCCGCCAATTTTAGAGCTATTTCTGTACTACCAACACTTACTAAGATTTTTGAAAAAATTCTTAATCAAATTTATTCTTGATCAAATGTAAAAAAAATATATAAGTAATTTACTTCATAAAAATCAATTTGGTTTCAAAAGGGGTCCTCGACAACTGATGCCGGTGTTGAGCTGATTAAATATATCTTTAATGCATGGGAGAATTCACAGGATGCTTTGGGTATATTCTGTGACCTATCCAAGGCCCTCGATTGTGTTCACCATGAAACATTAATCAGGAAACTTCAACACTACGGTGTTAGAAGGCATGCTCTTAAATTAATTATTTCTTACTTAAATTAATTATTTAAGTAACAGTACGCAAAAAGTTGTCATTAATTGTATGAGCTCTTCCGGGTCGATGGTACAAAAAGGCGTGCCTCAAGGCTCAATTTTCGGCCCTTTTCTGTTTCTTGTATACATTAATGACTTACCTTACATAGTAGGGATACCCATGACATAGTATTATTTGCTGATGATACTTCTTTAATTTTCAAATTAAAACGACAATGACTAAAATATGACGAAGTATATAATGCTATATTTAAATTAGTAAATTGGTTTAATGTTAATAATTTGCATTTAAATGTCACTCAAACGAAATGTATGAAACTCATGGCTCTAAATGTCAAACAATTAAATACTAATGTAATTTTAAATGGGGACGAACTGAGTCTTGTTGATATCATCATTTTTCTTTGAAACACACTAGACGCGAAGCTTCAATGGAGCCCCCATATATCAAAACTAGTAAGAAGACTTAGTTCTGCAGCATATGCTGTAAAAAAGATTACAAATCTTGCCAGTGTTGAAACAGCTACACTAGTTTACTTTAGCTATTTATATAACATAATGTCGTATGGTATTTTGCTTTGGGGACACGCGGCTGACACTGAAATTATATTTGTTTTACAAAAGAGAGCTATAAGAGCAATTTATGATTTAAAGCCTAAAGAGTCGCTGAGACAAAAATTTAAGGAAATTAATATATTAACTTTGGCCTCTCAATAGATTTATGAAAATTTAATGTACGTACACAAAAATAAAAGTATTTTTACAAAAATAGGTGATATTCATTCTGTAAATCCTAGGAACAGACACAAGCTAGTAGTACCAGTTACTCGACTCTTTTTTACTCTCTCTTTTTACTTACGGTACTCGACGCTTTTACAACAAAATTCCAGAAAACATTTGACCAACATTTGACCTGCTCAAAGTTCAAAAACTTAATTAAACTAAGTTTGTATGAAATGGATTATTATAATATTAAGGAATTTATGGATGATATTAACATCTGGGGATGAGGTGATCGCCACGAAGCTATTTCTAATTTGTTTTGTGTTGTCAATTGTGTAACATACACGATTGTAAGCTGTTATTTAAAAAAATAGTCCCGCAGGGTTTCTTGCTGGTTCTTCCCAGGACAGAGGTTTTTTTTTCGAACCAGCGGTAATTAAACAAAAGAGTGACTTTCAATAATTATTATTTATAATCTTTATTGAATAAAAAAGTTTCTGTTTCTGTTTCTATTCAAAGAATAGCAATAGTTAATATATCCTTATACTTAAAAAGGGCAAATCGGTCTACCGGAGTGTTGAGATGCAGCTGACGCGAGCAAGCGTGGCCAACTAGTCTAATTAATTCTCCCTTTCTGTCAAACCGGCCTTCTTGTGGAAGATTTTCAGCCCACAAACCGTTAAACTTTGGGATGATTTACCGATTATCACACGAACAGCTACCACTAAGGCACCATTTAAACGCCTGCATTAGATCACTGCAGTAGTACTAGGTATTTCCTATTTCGCGCCTTCGCGCATTACTTCATCTCTTTACTTAAATAACTGGCCCTAAAACTTTACATTCGGACACTTATAAAAACATATTTATTTAATTAACTAAGTACGTGTGTTTGAAAAATCACCATGAAAATGGCGCTGCAATAACATTTTTAAGTTAAAGTCAGAGATGAAAACTCTTTATAGGACGTAAGTTTCGTGAACTAGTTTAGTTTAATTTATGCTTGACTGCAATATAAAGTGAATGTTCATGCAATTTTTGCAAAAATCGAAAAAGAAAAGTAAAGAGCCGTGCTTAGACATTTAAAAAAAAGTGTATATATGATATTTTCGTATATATTATTTATGCCGAGTGATGGCGGAATAAGAGAATCCATAACCCCATTTCGTCATGACTATCGGATATGTCTATTGGCGGTAGAAGCATCTCCTTCACGCCATGTGTAAAATACACAGACCGGCGACTGGAAGCAATGTCAAGGTTGCAAAACGTCTTGTACTGCAATCGTCAATCTGCCTGATCTGCTTCCTGCATTCCTTACCAGGTCTTCATTCCACCTAGTTGGGGGTAAGCCCTACATTTTGTTTAATTTTAGCTATTATAGGCCAGTGTTTGACTACTATACCTACCTGATGGTAAGTGGTGATGCAGCCGAGGATGGCAACCACACTAGACTTCGCATAACTAAAGCGTACATTGTAGTCGGATGGAAAGACAGATGCTGGCAAATTATTCCACTTGTTTGCTGTACGCATTATGAACGACGAAAACGAGTACCGTTCCTAGGCTGCCACTCGAGAATCTTCATTCCTCACCCGTTGTCAATTCTTTCAGCTATATGGCCTGCTCATTGCCACTTCAGCTTACTAATCTGTTGAGCCATGTCGGTTATTCTGGTTCTGCTGCTCCACCCATCTCATTACGAATTCTATCACGCAAAGTAACTTCGAACGTAACCCTCTCCATAGCTCAATGAACGATTTTGAGTTTCCTCATAAGGGCAGCAGTGAATTACCACGTCTTTGATCCATATTTTATCGCTGGCACTGGTTATACGCTCTTGTTTTCAAGTTTTGAGATAGGTATATATGACGACAAGATGTGTCGTAACCTCCCGAAACCTGTACAGTCGAGTTGGATCCGTCGATTGATCTCTCGATCGAAGTTGCAAACACTTAGTCGGACAAATTGTCCTAGGTATAGCGTATATATATACTCGTGAGCAATGTGCGTGCATATGATAAGACCACCTATTTGTACAAATAAAGTTTAAATAAATACAATACTATACAAAAACGAACCTCTCAGATAGCATCGAAATTCTCGGCGTCGACATATCGAGTGACATTCAGTTCGGCTGTGACTTGGATGGGAAGGCAAATTGGCCTCTAAAAAGCTTGGCGTGTTTTGAGAAGCCGGACAGTATTTCTTGCCGGCACACCGTTTGCAACTTTACACGGTGCAAGTTCGGCTTCACATGGAATGTTCTCATCTCTGGGCCGGGGCACCCCAGTGCCAGCTCTCTTCACTTGATCGCATCCAGTGCAGATCGGCTCGAATCGTCGACGACCGAGTTCTTTCTGATGAGCTTGACTAACTGGCGCTGCGAAGAGATGTTGTATCCCTTTGCATATTCTATCATATCTACCACGGGGAGTGCTCAGAGGGGTGTTCGGACTAATTCCAGTCGCTAAATTTAACCATCGCACATCGCGACAAAACTCGCAAAACCATCCATAAATTGACGGTCCACCACTATGTGATTTACTACCGTAATCACTTACCATCAGGTGAGCCGCATGCTCGTTTGCCCACTCTTCTATTAAAAATAATACATTCCATGCACAACATTTACTTTTAATAAAGCAGACTTGTTGGTCCCGGATTAATTTCTAATTTTATATTATGATTGCAGCACGAATGGATCGAGCAGTGAATTTAATTAATTCTTGTATAATAATTATAAATATTAATTATTAAATATTAACTCCTTTATAATAACCATAAAGGAAATTTGAAGATTGATTATGTAATAACTGAATACAATATTACTTGTTTTAAGTAGGAAATAATTATACATATTTACAAGTAAAATATTTTCCTGAATATTATATGTCAAAACCTTTTAAGTATTGTTTCAAACTCTTTGTGTTAAAATTGTTTATTTTATATTTCTTATTTAATCCCAAGTTTATTGGGTGTTCCATTTTGCGGGATTTAGTTAGACATCGTGTTTTAGGGAGAACAATATAATTTCCTTGTTGTTTTGATTTATCATGCTTAACTTAGTTGTGTTGTGTTACATTGTGTTGTTGTGAGTACTGATGGGTGCTGATATATCAGCATATCATTTATTAAATTAAATAAGCTTACGAATCAAATTACTCTTAAGCATTTTAAAATGTTGTTCCATGATTGCTATAGTAAATTAACAACGCAGGCACGTTACGATAAACAAAAAAAAATCTTAAAAGAAATCATCAATTAATTTCGTTACACGGGTGTCGTAAGAGGCGACCATGGTGGTACATGCGCGATAGAATATGTGAGGGAATATGCAACATCTCTTCGTAGCACCAGTGAGTCATGCTAATTAGAAAGATGTTCAAAATTGTTTATGATTTAAGCTGCTGTGCGCTGGATGCGGTCAAGTGGAAGGAAATGAAATGATCAGAACGTCGAACGAGACGTCTACGGTAATTAAGGCCATTTCAATTTCCATATATATTGCATACACTACTGAGCCCAAGCCTCATCTCATTTCTGACAACTAAAGCAGGAAGATATTACGAAAAGAAAGGAGTCCGCCACGCTACTCCAACGTATTGTAATGGCTCTTGTATCAGGTTCACATCAGTCAATTCCTTATTAATTAATCTTTTCCCACTTGGAAAAGGCTCACAATATTTATATAAAATACCAGATACAAGGACTTCGCTCTCCCACATTTAAAAAAAATTAGGGGAGGCACACTACTCCGTGTGCGGTAAGCGTCAACCAACCAACGCGCTCCCCTCGAAGGGGTCGTTAAGTTGGGAACGGGACCATAGTCCACAGCAAAATAACTGGCGTACCAATGAAAGAAGGCTTGGCCCCTTGGTAGTGCGTAAGCACAATCATCGACCAAAGTCGCGCATGTCAATGTGTGTAAACGCCACACAGAATACGATCAAATCCAGCCACAGTGCACGTCACACGATTTAGGTAATACGTCGAATAATAGGCACATTGACCATAAAGAGCCCTTTGTGAGCGCCACCACCTGCCAGACTGCCGTTCCTGCAGACGTGATGTAAGTGTAAGGCATCACCACCAATTGCATGATCAGTACGGCAACTAGCCGCAGAGCGTGTCATGAGTCTACCGCTCACCTCAAAGGAATGGGGTCCTACATTGCGCGGCTTTTGGCCGCAGCCTTGAGAGCTTCCTCAGATTCTCCCTCCAGCTACCACGCTCATGAGGTCGACACATATACTCCACCAACCAATACAACGGCAGATATAGCCACAAGGCGGCAAGTTATAAGATAATAGTAATAATTCGCCATCAGAAAGGGTTTGCGTCACTGACGTTGAGTATATGCATTTTTCGATCATGTTTGTCTCACCCACCAACAAGTTGCCTTCAATCTTTCAAAGGCGGGAAATTTACAGAGATATATAATTATGTTGTTATATAAAACATCATGGAGGTCAGACAGTCTGCAGCTCCGTAATGAAGGGACCCGACTTGGGCAAAGCTACTGAGGTTGTGAGTCAAACCAAGACGCAGAGAGCGCCATTGAGAATAGCGACCCGCCAAACTATCATCGCATAAACACAATGCTGCAGAACACAACAAGCAGCAATACGACTATCGTCGGCTTACACCATCCCAAGGTCCCCCATACAATCCCAGCAGACATAACCACCCGCATACCTCCATCGACCAGAACCACAAGATGCGTCTAATCAGGCGCAGCACACCCGCAAATCAATCACAAGACGCAATACCGCAAGTAGCAGGAAACATCAATGCAACTATGCCGGATGTGCGGTTTACACAACGCTCGGTTCGCAAAGCACTCCTCTGCCTGGACGTCAGCAAGTCTAGTGTTAGTCCCGAACTCATGGAAGACAGCTTTGGTCCACCCGATCCCTAAAAAGGCGACCGCTCAGACCCGTCCAACTACAGGCCTATCGCCATCATCTCCTTGTTCTCCAAAATAATGAAGTCTATTATAAACTGCCAGCTCATGAGGTACCTTGAGGATCACCAGCTGATTAGTGACCGCCAATACGGTTTTCGTCAGAGTCGATTAGCTGGTGATCTTCTGGTCTACCTGACTCATAGATAGGTGGAGGCAGTAGAAGGGGGAGGCATTGGCCGTTAGTTTGGACATAGCGAAGGCCTTCGATCGGGTCTGGCACAAAGCGTTTCTTTCAAAGCTCCCTTCCTATGGGCTTCCCGAGAAATTGTGCAATTGGATCACCAGTTTCCTTGCTGATCGGAGCATCAAGGTCGTAGTAGACGGTGCATGCCCTGATTACAAGCCTACCAACGCTTGTGTTTCACAAGGCTGCGTGCTATCACCAACGCTATTTCTTCTGCATATCAATGATATGTTGCAAGCTGGTAGCATTCATTGCTATGCAGACGACAGCACTGGTGATGCCTTATACACTGGCCGTGCCAATATTTCTCGGGAAAACGTCGCCGAGTACCGGAACGGACTTGTGTCTGAAGTCTAGTCTTTGCTGAACAAACTCTCGGATTGGGGGCGACTAAATCTAGTTCAGTTCAATCCCCAGTAGACACAAGTTTGCGCGTTTACCGCTAAAAAGAACCTTCTTGCCGTATCTCCTCAGTTTCAAGGCACTACCCTTGCTGCCTCAGCCAGCATCGAAATTCTCATCATCGACGTATCGAATAGTGTGCAGTTTCGTGGTCACTTGGAAGGGAAGGCCAAATTGGCCTCTAAAAAGCTTGGCGTGCTCAGCAGAGCGAGACAGTATTTCATGCCGGCACATGGCTTGCAACCTTACAAAGCGCAAGTTCGGCCACACATAGAATACTGTTCTCCTCCCTCTCATACTCCCTCTCATACTTGACCAGTTAAAAGGCAAGCGCGTTGTAATCGGAGTGGATTGCAACGCGCACTCGCCATTCTGGTACAGCGACCATACACAGACCACGGGCAGAGGATACGAAGCAGATCATCGCAGAAGAATGATGGAAGACTTCATTATGTCGCGAGGGCTCACCCTGGCCAACGTTGATGGACAACCATCAACGTTCGCTGGAGCCATAGGTGAGTCTAACATTGACTTAACCCTCGCAACTATAGGTGTCTTAGTATCAGGGTGGCGAATACTGAACTGCGCCAGCATGAGCGACCATCGCCTCATTACTTTCAGAATTGAGAGGGAGCGCCATGGAGCTGCGGCCGGTGGAGGTGCCTGCCCGTTCTCGGACCGGGGTGGACTGGCGCTATTTTCGCGGTACAATTCACGTAAGAATGGGTAATCTGAAAGTTCAACAGCCGGCTGACCGACTCTGCGCGCAGTCACGGAGATCGTCGTTCGATCTGCGGAGGACGTGCTGGGAGTGCGCCCGAGTCGAGACGGCGGCTATGAATGGTGGACGCCTGAACTTGATAGGATGAGGAAAAAAGTGAGTAATGTGAGGGAGGGGCAGAATACCAGAAAAAAGGGAGGCAGGTCTGAGGAATTAGCTATGGAACGATTCCATAGTGTGAGAGCGGGATACCGACAGATGATGGGGGACACGGAGCTGGCTTATTTTCGAAAATAGCCGATACTGGTAACGTCGAACCTTGGGGCGTGCTATCAAGTGGCGAGCGGAGGTTCCGTCCCCCAGTAACGTTATAAATGCGGTTAAGTTTGCGGAGGGCACTCGGGAGTGTGAGAGGCCATGCGGATTTGCTCGGGGCGCTGTGTCCGGACGACGATCTGTCCAAGGACACAGAATACCACGGGCGGGTGCGCCTCATGGCCGCTCTTACGCCATCTGGGCCGGTTGTCGCTCCCCCTACCATTGGGTATCTGGAGGGCATAGTTAGGGCTTTGCCCAACTGCTCCAGGATTGGACGGAATTAGCGCGAAAGTTGTTAAGAATGTGTGGAAGGCTGCACCCAGGGAATTCCACTGGGTGTATGCCAAATGCGTGGAAGAGGGGGCTTTCCCCGAAGTATGGAAGAATGGACGGCTGATAGTTATTCCGAAAGGTAATGACAGGCCACTGACAGATCCCAAGGCGTATCGTCCGATAGCGCTCTTCCCCATCTTTGGGAAACTGGTGGAGCGCGTTTTGTTACGATGTGCCCCGAGCTTGGTGAGGGGTATATCGGATTACCAGCACGGATTTTCGCCAGGTTGGTCCACAGTAACGGCGCTGCAAGACGTGCTTAGTACTGCGCACGAGTCGCAGCGCAAGTATGTACAAGCCGTCTTTTTAGACATATCGGGAGCATTTGATAATGCCTGGTGGCCGATGATACTGCTGAAGACCAAGCAAGGGAGGATTCCACCTAATATCTACCGTATGTTGGTGAATTATTTCACCAACAGACGCGTGGGTATATTTGTAGGTGAGTGTGTTGAGTGGAAACGCTCGACCATGGGCTGCCCGCAGGGATCGGTCCTTGGACCGACCTTGTGGAATTTACTGCTGGACGATTTGTTGACGCTGCCATTCCCTCTTGGTACGAAAATGTTGGCGTATGCGGATGATGTGACACTGCTGATAGAGGCGAACTCTAGAGCTGACATATCATAACGCTATACGTTAAGACGCCGCCCACAAACGGTAGGGGTATGCGATTTCCACGGGCAAGTCGTATTGCTACAACAAACCCGCTTACCACCTTTACCCTTATAGGACACATCGGTTAGCGAGTCCAAGTTTACCTCGGTCTCGGACACTGTGAAGCAATCTACACGCCACTATAATAATCCTTTTCAAGTCCAGTTTCTATCAATATAATTGTTCAGTAATAAACCGCAACTCACAAAATTTAAACCGAGGCACAATGATCTGCTGCGATCTGAGCGCCGGTTCTACCTAGTGGCAACATTGCGACGTAACATGCGTTGTAATAATCTGTGGAGTTAAAAAGCGAAGAAGAGGGTAGGAAGCGGGAGAAGCGATACACATTCTCTTTGTGTTATCGTGAGGTGAATATCTCTCCAAAAAAACATTAAAAAGGACTACTCCAGAGTGTACCGTGTACAATCTAATTGCTAGTGTATTCTACCGTGTAGAAGAAGCTACCAGGAGCTGTCAACGTTTGCTGATCTTGGGAGGCTGGCTAGTAAGACCGTGAGTAGTTTATTGTTTTCTTGGTGTAATTTTGTGACTGCGGTAACTGAACGTTTCAGGGATTTAGAATCTCAATACAGTCCACTATATCTAAATTTATCCGCTATATCTAAAATAATCCCAATCCGCCACATTTCTGGCCTTCGAGCCGCATATATTCGAATTAGTGATCTTCGAATATTAATTTTCTACCATAATTAGTATCCGTGGACGTCATATTTAATTTATTTAATAACACTTATTTAATTTGCCTTTTTTACATTAATTTTGTAATTTATTCATAATGTCGGATAAATTACAGATAAAAGACAAACACTTATTTTTAAAAGGAATACCTATTTGCTAAATTACAAAGGTTTTCGATCTTGCGAAATCCCAAATGAATGATCCCACACAAATTCAAAATTTCTTAGAGATTATTCCGAATTAGAAAGTGTCCGATGAAAGTTAGAAGAAACAGTGTTAAATATTATTGAAATAGATATATCATTTACACCGGAACAATATTGTCAACCCGTGAATTATTTACGATTAAAACCGAGTGAGCAGGCACCCTCAGTGGTAAAGATAGGAGTGACGTAAGGCCGTCATTACCTAAATTGTGATTATTCAATTTGATGGCGATATTGAGGTGGACCACATTCTACGATACATTTGTATCACTTGTCCACAATCGAGATTTCGACGAAATAGATAAGTTTCACTATTTACTTTCATGTGTTGAAAGTTCGGCATTAAAATTGTTAAAAACTGCCCAAAACAGCTGCTAATTATATTCTCGTATGGCAAAGTTTATGTAATAAATATCAAGATGATCGAATACTCGTGGTGGTACATTGACAAAATGATATACTTTACGCCGTTAAATAAGACACTACCGCAAATCTTACTTTATTTATCGAAACATTCGATCACTCTTTTAAAGCCATCGAGGCGTTAAAAATTAAAAAAATAAATGACTATTTATTTTGTCATTTAGCCTTACGGGGGTTGGATGCGCATACTAGGAGGCTTTTTGAACAAAATCGGGATCAAAATTCACTTCCATCGTTTTCGGAATTGATTAGTTTTGTAAATAAAAAAGTTAAAGTACTCGAACATTCAGCTAATAGTACGATGTCGTTAAAATCAAGAAATAAGCCTGTAGGTAACAATTACTAAAGCAACAATAATAACCACAATAAAGTCATTCAAAGATAGTTTTAAATACTAATGTGTCAATTACAATAAAAATAAAAGATTAATTTGCGCATTGCAATCAAAATCACATGATTTATAAGTGCGATCAATTTCGTAAATTGACCGTAGATAGAAGGATTGACCGTGTCAATACTAAAATTATATCATAATTGCCTAAAAATCATGATACCTCAACTTGTAAAAGTAAGATGACTTGTGGTGTATGTGCGTCACTACATCATTATATATTGCATAGGGAGCCAGTGCGCGACACTTGCTCATAACATGCACCCGTCTGTGCTCTGACTCGCAAGTGCAACAAGCACTCGTCTCGTCTCAGGCTATGAGTGATTCAGAGCGTTATACGATAGATACGCTTCATTCCAACAACGTTCTTTCGGGTTACGGTGTCGTATTGGGAACGGCGCGTGTGTTAGTAATTGATAGTAGCGGTCAGTTTCAATACTGCCGTGCAGTTATTGACTCTGGAGCTCAGAGCTCATTTATTACAACTGAGTGTGCTCAACGTTTGGGCTTACCTCGAAAGAAGTGTTCGTTTAATATTTATGGTCTCGCTGTAAAAATCACGGCATGATTACATGCACATTAAGGTCCCTACACACTGACCTACGTAGTTTTACAATGAACATGGTCGTAGTGACTAAGGTATCTGCTGATAAGCCTAACGTTCGATTCCCTCGGACGTTATTAATAAATATAAAATTTTAAGTAAGTAAGTTTTGGAAATCGAAAAATTGCCAAGCAAACCCTCGATTAATCCTTTGAAACAATTAGCGGAATATTTTCGTGGCTCGTTATAGCCGTACTGAAGATGGTAGCTATTCAGTGCCGTTACCATTCATACCAGACCCGCCTCCGTTGAGCGCTTCACGGGCAGCAGCCGAGCGACGACTCTTGTTCACTGAGCGCAAGTTGAATCGTTTACCTGTATTACGACAAGCCTATTCAGAGTTCATGTGCGAATATGAAAATCTATAGCACATGGAGCTTTATACGGGTGACACCCCGAGCAAATATGTGGTACCTCATCATAGTATACTTAAGCCCAGTAGTTCCACCACTCCTTTGCGTGTGGTATTTGATGCCTCGGTTAAAACGTCCACCAACGTTTCGCTTAATGATATTCTACTAACTGGGCGTAACCTGTATCGAGATATTGGGGCTATAATATTGAACTTCAGGTTGTTTGAATATTGTTTGACTTGTGACGTATGCAAAATGTATCGTACAATTAAACTGAATTCGTCGGATAGATGTTATCAACATATTTCATATCGTCATTCGCCTAACGATGCAATTAATGTTTATGAATTAAAAACTGTCACTTACGGCTTAAGTTGCTCACCGTTTTTAGCTATCCGCACACTCCTGCAGTTAGCCTATGACGAGCAAGAACGTTTCCCACTCGCTGCAAAGGTTGTGCGCGAAGGCGAGTACATGGATGACATTCTATATTTTTACAGTTCATTGTCACATATCTGGGTTACAAGATGAACTTATAGTGATGTTTAATTTCGGTTGCTTTATACTCAAAAGGTGGGCGAGTAATAGTGCAAAAGTTTTACAACGCGTTCCGTTAGAAAATCGAGATTTATGAAAGATGGTAACGAATATTCAGTCAAAGTGCTAGGTCTGAAATGGTTCCCTTTGACTGTTTTTCTTTCACAGTAGATAAGACTGATAAAGTAACCTCCTCCTCGACCGATTGCAACGGCGACCTCTTCAACTCCGATCCTGTCGTTGGTGTGCTCGTGCATAGCTAACGTAGCCTATCTTATTTACAAATGTTCGCGCGCAATGCGGGCAGGTGAGCACACCATTACAGAAATTATAGTTAATCGCACAAGGTGAGCGTGCTTTGAGTTCATCACGTCGGGCATCTAATTCAGAGCAGCGATTCTTCTCAAACATTTTGACCTTGGCTTTCACCAAAGACCTCCACTCTGGTCGTCGAGCGGTTGCTTGCTCCTACTCTGAAGGCTCAATGTCGCACTTCTTCATGTGGCGCTTAAGTTCATCTTTGTACCTGAGGAGTTGTCCACCATGCTTACGCTTGCCCTTCTCAAGATCAGAGAAAAAGATGCACCCGTACGCTGATTTGACATTCGCGATAAGTGTCCACACCAACGGAGTTGTCGCCCCATAAGGTAAGCCTCAATCCCCATGGTATAGGCTCTATGCAGCACTTCCGTATCTCGAATGCGGATGTTGAGAATTTTGCGCAGACATTGCAAGTGGAAGCGATCCAGCGTCGGTATATGACGGCGGTAAACTGTCCATGACTCTGAAGAGTATGTTAGGCAGCACTACCGCCTTATAAATGTCAATTTTGGTAGCCAGCTTTGGGTCATGTGGGCCAAAACCTTGCGATCCAGTTTACCGAATACCGCAGCAGCGGCACCGATCCGACTATTGATTGCAGCATCAAGGTCACACTTTGATGCTATCATGCTCCTAGATAACAAATGTATTGATCTGCTTAAGTGTATCATCACCTAGTTTGATGGCCAGTGTTTCTTGACCGTAGATATCTAAAGCCATCACTTCCGTGTTTTATACACTTATCTTCAGACCAAAACTACGGCACGACTCATGAAAGGTGTTGCAAAGTGCAAAGTTTCACAAGCTGTTGCAGGCCAGCTGGGGAATCGGTCACAAAACATAGATCATCTGCGTAGACGATCTCTGTAATAAGTGCGTAAGACACTTTCGTACGGGCCTTAAATCTGTCTAAGCTGAAAAGATTGCCATCATTGCGGAAACGAATGCGAATTCCTTCAGGAGTAGTTTTTAAGACTTCCTGGACTACAACTGCAAAGTATAACGCAAAAAGTGTGGGTGCAAGGACACACCCTTGTTTTACCCTACAGGCAACGGCAAAAAATTCTGACTGATCAGCGTTTACTGCGACGCAGCTCAGCATGTCGTCATGCAGGAGTCTCAGAAGTCTCACAAACTTCTCCGTGCATCCAATTTTCCGCAGCACTATCCAGAGGGCTTCTCGCGGTACACTATCGAATGCCTTCTCAAGGTCTACAAAACAGAGATACATATTATGACCTTGTTCTCTGCTTTTTTTCCTGCAGTTGACGCAATGTTTTGTATGTGGTAGAGCCATGCTGCAGCTATATTAGTAGTATAGTTGTAGTACGAATGGGTCAGCTCGACCGGGAAGGACCACGCTCTCACAGAATACCAGCGTAAAATAGCAGCTTAACACTGCTGTGTTCCGTATGGTGAGTGTAGAGAACCGGAGACCCTTTTACTGGAAAGAGGCATTCCATCTTAGTCCTCACGGGTGACAACGCATCTGCATTTTGATTCTTTATTGAAGATAGATGTAGATGTCTATGGGTCTAGCAACCACTTACCATCAGGTGGACTGTGTGCTCGTTTGTCACCCTATCCTATAAAAAAAAATGAAAGTCGCCTCACAGGTACCACGGTCAGGTCGGAAGCCGAATTGGGGTTCCGGCAAAATCCTTTCAGAAAGTCTCCTGAGGCGGTTTAATAAAAGTCTGGCGAAGACTTTTCCAGGCACTGAAAGTAGAGAAATGCCACGGTAAGGTGCAGTTCGACCGGTCAACCTTGCCTTTACATAGGGCTCGTAGGGATACCTTAAAAGTATTAGGACTTGTTCTTTTCCACATAACGACAAAAGTTCCCATATCGCCGAATACAAATCCCCACCGCCATACTTCAATAATTCACCGGTATAGAATCAGCACCAACCGCGCGTTTATTTTGCTGTTGCTTAATGGCAAACAACCTCGTCAGGTGAGACTAGCTCATCGAGCTCGAGCTCGAGGGCGAAAGGTTGTTGAGGTAGGCAGCGAACGTGGTCTAGGTCAACAAAATGATCCACGTTAAGTAGGGTGTTGAAATGCTCCGCCCATCGCTCGAGTATTTCCTCCTGATTTTAAAAAGTAGATTTAGTGTCGAGAATATGAGAAGATAAAGACTCCCAGACAATATTGATCTCACCTGATTTTAAATCGAGGGCTGCAGAACAGTGCACAAGGTTTCGGCATATTTAGCCCTCGTGTTAGTATCTTGTAGTCGTTCAAGGTTCAGACGTATCTGTTTAGGTCTTTCCGATCTACAAGGACGTGGAAGACGAAGAGTTAATTTAATGATAACAAGCCGGTGATCAGTCCAACAGTGAGCACCACGCATGACACGGGTGACTTGGACTCAAGAGATGTCTTTTGACGCACGATAGCGTAATCGATAAGGTGCCAATGCTTCGATCTGGGTGCATCCACGTTACCTTGTACTTGGTAGGCAATCTGAACAGAGTATTTGTAATTGCAAGATCTAATTGTGCACAAAGACTAAGCAACAGTTGGCCGCTGCTGTTCATTTTACCAATACCATGTCTGCCCAGAACTTTAGGCCAGGCGTCATAATCTCGTCCTACTCAGACATTAAAGTCGCCCAAGAGAAGGATTTGCTCTCTTGGACGGGTACGATCTATGCAACGCGTCAATTCTTCGTAAATTTATCCTTGATTTCATCAAACTTGTCTAGCGTAGGGCATAGACACTGATAATATTAAGATAGTTTTCACGTTCCATGTAAAGGCGCATTGTGGTAATGCGGTCCGAGATGTGTACAGGGTACTCTTGTTGTTAAGCAAGGTAGTTCTTGACAGCAAAGCCTACACCAGACCTTCGCGGCTCTGAGGAAGCGAGTCCTTTCCAAAAGTATACCCGCCGCCGTGTTCTACCGGCTCTCCTTCATTGGGGAGGTGTGTTTCGCTGAGTGCAGCCACATCAATATTATAGCGACTTAGTTTGAGCTACAATGGCAGCTTTTCGCTCAGAGCAGGCATTTTCTTCGCGGCCAGAAGTGTGCGCACATTCCACGCGCCAAATGACATTGATTTTGATAAATAAAATTTTCTATTTTTTTTCTGTGGCGTCGACCGCGAATTTGTGATGCGGAGGCAGCCGAGGTTGCTACCATCCTAAAGGGTTGGAGTGAGCATTTGTTTAGGCACCTTTTCTAGCCCCCTCCCCGGCTGAGCGAGGAAAGCAGTGCCTCCCTGAATAGGGCTGCTTTGTCACCTTGGGTGCTGCCGAATCCGCTCTGTCACCCCGATGCAGAGCAGAAGCGACCACGATGTACACTACACCGCCTACGTGCAGGAGTCAGACAAAACCCAACGAGCATCACGTTAAGCCTCTCTACCTCCTCCCATCGCCGTAGGACATTGGTTTAGATCGGAGTCCTATTTGGAAGCAGGTCAATTGCGCAAGAGATATTAACGTGCACAAGTGTACGCGCGGACACAGGTGCACATACTCGTCTTTGTCCCCCTGGACCCAGTGGAACGGAGACCGTTACGACTGGAGAGGACTCGGACAGATGGAACAGTGGGTATATCAGTGAAAAGGTACAGGGGTCTGTCCTTTCCACACTCCCTTAGTCGCCTTCTACGACACCCACAGGTAGATATGGGGTGGTGCTATTCTAATCCGCCGTACACCATACGGCAAAATACTGATAAAGTAACAACTAAACGTTCTGGTTTGTAATTATTAGCTTATTTACGACTCCGTAAGTTTTATTTCGACGTGCATTTTCATCGCGAAAGAAATAATGCAAGATTTATGGAATCTGGGCATAGGATAGAATGAGCAACTGCCAGCCGACGTAACTGAGCGCTGGCTTAATTACATTGATGGTCTCCCGCGACTGACGACAATCAAGATAGATAGACACATGCTGCTCCCAGAACAGACCGAATGTGAATTGATCGCCTTTTGCGATGCAAGCTCTCGCGGTTATGCTAGTCGTAACGACAGAGGTCAGACTAAAGTACGCCTGGTGACAGCAAAATCTAAAGTAGCCCCCGTCAAACCATTAACTATCTCGAGGCTGGAATTAATGGCGCCAGTTTTGTTAAGCAAATTAATTAAATATATCCGTGACATTTTAACTCATGTAAAAATTACTCGTATCACTGTGTTAACCGATTCGACTATTGTGTTGGCGTGGCTTCAGACAGAAGCTTACAAATTAAAGCCATTTGGTAGTAACCGTGTTACTCAGGTATGTGAAGTGTTACCTCCGCACTCTTGGCGTCACGTGAGTGGTGAGTGCAATATGGCAGACATCTGCTCGCGCGGAGCGTCTCCGTCACAGCTCGTGGAGTGCAGTGAGCAGTGGCTGAAGGGCCCATCTTGGTTGTACGACGACTATTCGCATTGGCCAGTGAGAACATTTAGAGTTCTGTGACCGAATCTTTTCCCATTTCTCTTCTTATTATAAACTGCAACGTACGTTTGCTCGAATATTGAGATGGTTCCGACTCAAATCCGGTCACTCTAAGCACTCAATACTGACGACTAACGAATTAAATACTGCTCAAGATGTTTTAATTAAATTAGTACAGAGTGCATACTTTGCAAATGAAATAAATAGTTTGTCAAAGGGCACAAAGTACGTTCCGTCGTTGAAAAAATTATCTCCATTTATTGACGAACGCGGATACCTCAGGGTGGGGGTCGAATAAATTATTCAGCGTTACCTTATAACGCGAAGCATCCCCGTTTATTACCTAAAAATAGTAGATTTACCCTATTACTTATTGAATATTTACTTAAAAACTATTTACACGTAGGCCCACGCACCTTACAAAACATTATTAATCAAATTTTTGGATTTTAGCATCCCGTCGCATTATTCGGTCAGTTTTGTCCAAATGCAAAATTTGTTTTAAACACAACCCAGTGCTCTTACAGCCTGAGATGGCACCTTTGCCAGCAGCCCGATTGATACCTTGTAAAGTTTTTGAGCATGTAGGGGTGGACCTCGGTGGTCTGTTTTTTACAAAAGAACGTTTACGACGAAATGCTAGGGTTGAACGGTCATATTTAGCGTTATTTATTTGTTATTCGATAAAAGCTGTACACCTTGAAGTCTTATCGTCGTTGTCATCAGAGTGTTTCTTCGCTTGTTTAGACAGATTTGTAGAACGACGAGGTGTGTGCTCCTTCCTTTATTCGGATTGCGGAAATAATTACATCGCTGCTAGTAAGCATTTAACCGAATACAAAGGTTTATGCTCGAACAAAGAAAACAATATATTAGAGGTTGCTCAAAACGACAAATTATATTGAGTTTAATTCCCCAGTGCACCACATATGGATGGGCTCTGGGAAGCCGAAATTAAATCCGCCAGTATCTATTAACGCGAGCTGTAGGAGAATAAAGTTTGACGTTCGAGGAAGTCACCACAGTGTTTTGTAAAGTAGAAGCAATTCTGAACTCGCGGCCACTCTGTCCGTTATCAGCTAGTGATAATCCTGATGAGTTTAACGTTTTGACTGCGGGAAACTTTCTAATTGGAAAAGGGTTCACAGCAGTACCTGAGTATAATGTAGAGGATATAACGATAAATCGATTGTCACGTTGCCAATATATTCAAAAATGTTCACAAATGTTTTGGCGTAGATGGAGTCACGAATATTTAAATACGCTGCAACTGAAAGCTAAGTGGTATTTGGATGGATCTAACATTAAAATATGTGATCTCGTAATCATAAGAACTGATAACATACCGCCGTGCAATTGGCCTTTAGGTGGATGTGGAATAGAGGCTCTTCATTCAGGTCCAGATGGGTTGTTCGTTGTGTCACGCTTCGCAGTCAAAAGAGTACTTTACAGGGACCAGTTAATAAACTGAGTCCTCTACCTTATACAAATTAGTTTAATTGTATTAATTTTTTTTTCTTGTTAAGGTCATTATGTGTCTCAGTGTTATCTTGAATATTCCTTAGATTAAGTTACAATTTTTGTCTTTTTTTTTCATATACATAGTTGGGAGAAACCAAGATGGTTTCTGTTCACAATGATCTGCTGCGATCTGAGCTCCGGTTCTACCTAGTGGCAACATTGCGACGTAACATGCGTTGTAATCATAGACTTAGAATATACTAGCGTATAGACCACCTGACAGCCCGAAAACGCGTGACCAATTTTGATTTGTCATTGTGTGCGTTAGCTAGTGATGTATATTTTACTTAAAAGACTATCGAAAATGATTGTTAAGGAAGCGGTAAAAGATTATAAAAATTGTTTAGTGCATGAAGTTGAATAACTTCAAAAATTAACTAATTTTACCATGATAGTTCTAAAATAATTAAAAATATTCATATAACATGTTCCTGGGAATAAGCTGAACCTACCTGCCTTTTGTTGGATTTTAATTCAAATGTATAAAATCCCAGGTGACTTTACCGAAAACCTAAAAATACTCCCCAATAATCAGATCAGAATGTTGTATTTTCGAGCTATGATCTTTGGAAAAATATTTACTGCCGTGGGCAGTTTCCCCAATTTATTTTTAACATATTAATATAAATAGGTAGATACTAACAAAGTATATACCTATTTATATTTATATATTTTATATAATGTTTTGATAGGGAAACAAAACGGGGACACGGTACAACATAATGGCTTTTTTTTCATATAAGTATTACTTGTGATAATTACAAATTACAAACATTTAATAATTAATAATTAAATAGATTATAGAAGTTTATTTTAACATTCGACTTAAGTATGAATGTAAACTTAATAATTTAAGGAAGGAAACTTGTAGGAATCAGTTAAATAAGATTGCTCTGTTTAAAGGCCAATATGTTTATGAGGCTTCATTATGCTTCATGTTTATATTCTTTCATCTGTCCTGAAAAGTATAAAGTAATAATAAACTTATTATCATTTTAGCTAAATTTTAAAAACATAATGATCTTAACACAGTAAAGTGCTAAGTGTCTGAGGATACAGATGCACTCTCTATTTTCTCAATCTCGGTATGTTAAGAAAATGGTCAAGTGCAAGTGCAACTTAATTTCATGAATCTATTGATCTGTGCAGCTATTACTAACTACGAGTTCCTCTTCTCTACGAATAACGCTGTGGGGATAAACCACGCTATTTAAGCCCTCGCGACAATGTCGTCGCCATCAAGCATGAATCAGGCATTGACCGATGTGAGTATCAAATACTATGGAATTTATACTATCACGTCTCATACGCGGTCGTCTAGTAGCGTTTGAGGAGCATTACTAAATATCTATACCTAACTACGCTAAAAGTTTTATCGTTATGATTTGGGAATATAATCCGAAGTTCAGCTCCTCAACTTGGGAAAATAGCATGATGCTATGAATATTGTACTAGTGTGACCGTGAGGCTGTGTGGTTGGTTAAGCTAGGTTATACATTTATTTTGGTTGATAAATAGATACTTAGTTGGGTTCATAATGGCTTAAGAGGATAATCTCAAGATTTTTTGTCTTTAATGTACTACAGTTTTATAATGTATGAAAATCTGTCTCTATATTTATCTAAAGTTTTGAAAGTTATATTTTTGGTCTTATTATAACAATATTTTACTTACTGGTACAAATAATGTAGAAATTTTTACTTTTAATAAAATTGTTTTTATTCTACTTTTCTTTTATACTTCTCAAGAAAATGTTTGCTGCAAATTGTTGAGTTCTTCTTTGCATTCAACCAACCGTCAATGAACCTTAACCACTTTTTAATTATGGAATCCGGAGGGAATCTGTTTGAAAAACGGCAAAATAAAATTACATTTTAGAACGCAAACCGAGGATTTATTTTCTTGTTGTGTAGGTAAGTCTATCGATTCATTATAAACATTCAAGATAAATATCGACATTAATTTTGATATAGTTGAGTCAATCCCTAGCGTACATGTAAAATATTTTGTATAAAATGTATTTACCAAATTCATGCAAATTATCAACAACGTGACTTTTTCTTTGCAAAATATCAAAATTAACAAAATAATTGAATATATTCTATATTTAAAACAGTATGTAACATAAATTTTAACCAAAAATAAACGCGTCATAACATTGACGATGTCTTGAGAATTTACCTGTGATATGTGAAATTATCAGGATTATTTCTATTATTAACAGCACACTCACTCACGGAACAATTAACCATTTTGGAAAAAAGTTACTTACTAAAAATAACCACTTTTATACTTTAAAAAATTACAAAATATCTCGGAGCTATTTCTTGCGTGCCGAATTGTGCCGACCTGTCATTCAAAATCGGTTACAGAGTCATGAGATTTGGTATCCTTTTCTATCTTGCATTTTGCCATAAGGAATTTTTTCTCCCTTGCACACTATGTTGGTCTATACGCTAGTATATCCTAAGTCTATGGTTGTAATAATCTGTGGAGTTAAAAAACGAAGAAGAGGGTAGGAAGCGGTAGAAGCGATACACATTCTCTTTGTGTTATCGTGAGCTGAATATCTCTCCAAAAACATTAAAAGGACTACTCAAGAGTGTACCCTGTACAATCTAATTGCTAGTGTATTCTACCGTGTAGAAGAAGCTACCAGGAGCTGTCAACGTTTGCTGATCTTGGGAGACTGGCTACCGTGAGTAGTTTATTGTTTTCTTGGTGTTATTTTGTGACTGCAGTACCTGAACGTTTCAGAGTTTAGAACCTCAATACAGTCCACTATATTTCTAATAAAATAATCCCAATCCGCCACAATAATGCTTTTACATATTTGAGACGTTTCACATATTTGCTTTATTTCATAGACCTTACTATTATATGTCTTTTATATATGGGACTTTCTGCTATCATAATATAATATGCATCATAGAGACATTCTATATGATGCATTATGCTTTATATCATAGATCTTACTATCATAAGTCCCTAATATAAGACTATACATTGTGCAACAGTACTAGCAGTCAGTCCTTACGACTAGCCCATATATATGTACGACCTTGGTATGCGTCTCCGGCAACTCCTCTATAAGCAATCATTACAAAACCCTCAGTAATACAAGAACACTCTCATAACTTTGACCTAAATTTTTGACATAAATTTTTGACCCATTTTTCAATTATATTAGATACAAGTGTTATTTATCTTTATTATTGTAACATAATCGACATGTTCTATTATTTAATACATTTTGAATGTTTTAAACAGAGTTTTAATAAATTTAAAAATTCTTAAAGACAATATTAAACCTTTACTATATTATAATACTTAATGTTCAAGAAATGATTATATTTAAACTTTTATGTATTAACGCATTTTAATCGTTCAAAATATTATATCTATGATATTTTAAATGACTTTATATTGAACTTAATTATTATTTATTATTAATAATAATAATAATGCATCGTCTGATATCTAGTTATGGATACACCCCGTCCCTCTGTTTTAGATTAATATATTCAAATATATAATATCGTATAATTTAGACTAAGCAATAAAACTAATGCGTCAGCATTTCTATATAAGTTCCTAGTACTTAATTGATGAGTCGAATGTCTGCGCAAACGGACTCTTTGAATATTGTTCATTATTAAAGCCACCTCAAATCGGTCGGACATAGTAATCTAATTGTATTTTAGTTTTAAAAACTCCTTTCGACGCTTCCGAAATTTGACTGGCGCAGCCGGTAGGATTTGTTCGTGAAGGCTGTACCGTCTCTCGAAATATTCAGGTGTCCAAATTCGCCTGAATTCGTGACAGCAGCGCGAATAGCTGTTGGGCAAATCCAAGAACCAAAGAAATTTGTCATCGAGGAAGCGGAAGACATGGGAATAGCGGCTGGTTGAGTAAAACTTTTCACCATCCTTGATACCACTATTATCCTCCATTTTATTTAAATTTGTTATTATTGAGATCGGACTTCTCTCATTATAACGTATCTGGTTTTCAATTAAATATATTTAGTAATAGACACTCTATTAGTGTAGGCGTAACATAACAGTGATAAGAATACGGGACACAAGTGCCCTTTCGCACAGAGATTATTAAACGTTTTAAAAATAAGACTTTTATAAAATTAATAAATTAAATATAATTAAAGCTTTACTTGATAATTAAAGAATATATGTTTTATAAAGGCTAGAGATATAATACAGTTTTCTTTCATTTAATTTTATTTTTCATTACATTTACAACTTTTACACATTTTATACTTTAAATAAACTTTTATTTTATAAATTATATTTTTATATGCTTTAGTGTGTTCTACCTTATATTTTGTGTTATTGCATAAAATAGCGCTCTATACTAACTGACTCCTCTGACTCGTGCATTACTCTATAACGATGGAACAACCAATGGCAGCAGAACGACAGACCGTTGTAATTAATCCCATTCCTACAGAAATGCTACGGCTTATTCCACTTTTTAATGGCGACAAAAGACAGTTAAATTTGTTTTGAGGAAATGTGAATATGTCATTCGTAGGTATAGGGTGACGAAGAACAAAATTTATACGTTTATCATTCTATAACCAGTAGGCTTACAGATAACGCGGCGTCACTCTTATCGGAACAGGAGGATGTTGTGTCGTGGTCTCAGTTGAAAGATTTGCTAACGCAACATTTCGGAGACCCCCATGCGAAAGTGTATTAGTATTGAATTAGAATCTTTAAAGATTAAATCTGGCGAAAACTTTCAAGATTTTTGTAACCGTATTCAAAGTATTCGATCATTATTAATTTCGAAAGTGAACATATCGGATGATAGTAATCTTAAAAGCGCTAAATTAGCAATTTACAACAATACAGCTCTAAACGTATTCCTATACAATCTTCCCGAGAATATGGTTCGGATAGTGAGATTAAAGAGGCCAGCGACTTTAGAAGACGCCCTGAGCATTGTACTGAGGAAGTCAACTTCCATGACCAATACAATATGCGTAATCGTATCCACAGTAGTAGCGGTTTAGCTTTAAGGCAGCCTCAAACATCAGTTCCAACACAAGTTTAAATTCGGTAGTACGCCCCCGCGGTAATGCAACCATACGGATACAAACCAGTGTTTCCAAATAATATTACACCAAAATTAATTTCGGCATTCAAAATCAAAGCCAATTTAAGATGCCCCAACCTGGCTTTCGTCCTCAACCAATGCAACAGATGAGTTACCGTCCACCTCAATTTGGTTATCAGCAACTTGGCCCTTAACCACAACAGTTCGGCTACCGTCCACAACTCGGCCCTCAGCCACAACAGTTCAGTTACCGTCCACAACTGGGCTTTCAGCCACAACATTTTGGTCAAAGACCTCAACAGCAATTTGGCCATATGCCAACTACACAATTTAGTAATAAACCACAAACTCAAAACCCAATTTTCAAGAGACTGACGTTTCCATGAGGACAGCTCCTCCTAGGCCACAGCCTGGCTTTAGACTAAATGAGTTGACCTTAAGAGAAAATGACGGACAGTACATGATGAGTATTATGACACAGACAGTATGTAGAGCAATATGACAGTGAACTGATACCATCCGCTGCATTGGAAGACGTTTTCAAGCTTCTGGACTGGAAAGGATACGGCATTAACATCAATGGCGAGTACATCACTCACCTTCGATTTGCCGACGATATAGTCCTTATGGCAGAATCGCTGGAGGACCTAAGCACTATGCTCAATGACCTCAATAGTGCCTCCCAACGGATAGGTCTTAAGATGAACATGGACAAAACAAAGATCATGTTTAATGTCCATGTCACACCTATGCCGGTAGTTGTTGGGAGCACTAAGCTCGAAGTTGTTGACGAATATGTTTACCTGGGACAAATAGTCCGACTAGGTAAGTCCAACTTCGACCGAGAGGTCAATCGACGGATTCAACTCGGCTGGGCAGCGTTCGGGAAATTACGGCACATCTTCTCGTCAGGTATACCTCAAAACTTGAAAACGAGGCTGTACAACCAGTGCGTGTTGCCAGTGATGACCTACGGAACTGAGACGTGGTCCTTCACTGCTGGCCGGATGAGGAAGCTCAAGGTCGCTCAGCGAGCTATGGAGAGGGCTATGCTCGGGGTCTCACTGCGTGATAAACTTAGAAATGAGGATATCCGCAGTAGAACCAGAGTGACCGACATAGCCAACAGATTAGTAAGCTGAAGTGGCAATGGGCCAGCCATATAGCTCGAAGAACCGACAACCGATGGGGAAAAAAGGTTCTCGAGTGGCGGCCTCGTACCGGCGGACGAAGTGTAGGGCGTCCCCCCACTAGATGGAGTGACGACCTGGTAAGACATGCAGGAAGTCGATGGATGCGGGTGGCTCAGAACCGTGCTTTGTGGCATTCCTTGGGGGAGGCCTATGTTCAGCAGTGGACTTGTGAAGGGCTGTAATGATGATGATGATGATGATGATGAGGATACCTTAAAAGTATTAGGGACTTGTTCTTTTCCCACATAACGACAAAAGTTCCCATATCACCGAATATAAATCACCGCCATACTTCAATAATTCACCGGTATAGAATCAACACCAACCGCGTTTATTTTGCTGTTGCTTAATGGCAAGAGCAACCTCGTCAGGCGAGACTGGCTCATCGAGCTCGAGGCGAAAGGTTGTTGAGGTAAGCAGCGAACGTGGTCTTTTTTTTTGCGGAAATCCTCATGGACTACCTCCGCCTGGGAAAGGCGGAGGGCGTGCCGGACTCTTACCGGCTAAAACCACCCCGGTGTCTCCTCGCACGTGCGCGGGGCCGCAGGAATCAAATTCTTCCGCAGCCCCACACTAGTGCTGGCCCGGTCTGTCCGCCTCCTGCACGGGGTAGTGAGGTGTTCAACTACCCCGTGCATCGCCTCAGAGGCGCGCGCCGACACCCGCACGCGCCTCCACCTCGGGGCCATCGAAGAGGGGCGGATTTCCAGGTCCCTCGCCCTGGACCCATTCATGGGGGCCGGAAAGGGCGTTGTCCGCCCTTCTCCTGCGCTCAGTGCACCTGCTGCGGCCGGGGAAGGAGTCGAGATCTCCTTTCCCGTTCCGCAGTTTTCTCTGCGACATCACGTCCTCGCAGAAGGACACCACCGCGTCCCACGACTCTGCGCTACCGACCATCTTCCGCACTAAGGCCGGCAGCGACAGATCGCTTCCTACTTCATTTGTGAGGACACGGCGCTGCTCCTCCCAAGCTGCACACTCGGCGAGCGTGTGTTGCGCCGTGTCCTCCCCGCAATGGACGCAGTGGTGGCACCGAGCGTCCGGCTCCCTGTCTATGCGGCACAGGTACTTGCCGAAGCAGCCGTGCCCCGACAGCACTTGCGTCACCCTAAACGACAGGGAGCCGTGCCTTCTCCCGAGCCAGTCGTCGAGTACTGGCCGGATCGCCTCGACGGTAACGAGGCCGGCGGTAGGGCGCAGAAGCCTTTGCCGCCATTCCGCCACCAAGACCTGACGGAGCTCCTCTCGGCGCAGCGCGATCTGCCGCTGCACCGGCCTCGAGCCCCGTGCCCGCTCTTTCTCGCGCCATCGATATAATGACGCGAGTACTTTCGCCTCTAAGTCCCAGGGCGGGGATCCGGCCAGGACGCAAGCTGCCTCGTAGGAAATCGTGCGATACCCGCGGACGACTCTGACGGCCATCGCCCTTTGCAGTTTACGCAGAATGGCAAGAGTGCCGGCCGTCATGTCCATCGCCCACACAGGGGCCCCATACAGAGCCATGGACCGCACGATTCCCACGTACAACCGCCTACATGCGGCACTCGGGCCCCCCAAGTTGGGAAGCAACGTTGAAAGCGTGCCCGCTGCACCCATCAACTTGGGCGCCAATCCCAGATACTTCATGGTAAACTCGACAGCTATCCGGGCCCCGCTGACCACGATGTGTGATCCCGGAGGCGGCGCGCGTCGAGGGCCAGCGAACGTGGTCTAGGTCAACAAAATGATTTAACGTTAAGTAGGGAGTAGAAATGCTCCGCTCATTGCTCGAGTATTTCCTCCCTGCTTTTAAAAAGCGCTTCACCACTAGTTGGATTCAGTAGAACTTTCGCCATAGAGGACGTACCAAGTAGATGTCGCACCTCAGCATAAAACTCACCGAGCTGGTTGGTATCAGCGAGCCACTGCATCCGACGAGCCTTCTCCTGCCACCACTTATCTTTCGCTTGTCGTGCGAGTTTACACAGCTCCAGATCACTATGACGCAACTCCATAACACCTCCACTCTGATGAGTTCTACTGTGCTGCTTTAGGAGCCTACGGTGTTTATCAATAGCGTCCGTAGTACCCCATCATTCTCATCAAACCAGTCCTCATGTTTTCGGACTCTCAAACCCAAAGTAGATTTAGCAGTGTCGATAATATGAGAAGATAGAGACTCCCAGGCAATATTGATCTCACCTGATTTTAAATCGAGGGGCTGCAGAGCAGTGCAGAAGGTTCCTGCATATTTAGCCTTCGTGTTAGTATCTTGGCGTCGTTCAAGGTTCAGACGTATCTGTTTAGATCTTTCCGATCTACAAGGACGTGGAAGACGAAGATTTAATTTAATGATAACAAGCCGGTGATCAGTCCAACAGTGAGCACCACGGATGACACGGGTGACCTAGACTTGAGAGATGTCTTTTTGACGCACGATAGCGTAATCGATAAGGTGCCAATGCTTCGATCTGCACGGCTAGCATGGGCTGGGGACAAAAACTTTACCCCCGATTATATCCACTGACAAGAGATAAAATTATCTTTTTATGTCAAACGGGGAGAAGTACATCCCAGTTTGACATAACGAGTAGACATATATCCTCCGTCCGTAGCATGGAGCCAAATGAAAGATAAAAAATTATGCTTTTTTGACATTTGAAAGGGAAAATTTTATTCTAGTTTATTGGACGTGGGTTTGAGTTTATATTCATACAAAAAATCTATCTAAATCTAAGACTATCTCCCATTTTATCTACTGTGGATATTAAATCCACCGGTGTGCCCATGCTCGAAGGGTGGATAAAACTAAGCGAGGGGATAAACATTTTCTCCTTTCCCCGGGGATAAAATTGTCTCCTGCCCATGGTAGCCCCGCTGGGGTGCATCCACGTTACCTTGTACTTGGTAGGCAATCTGAACACAGTATTTGTAATTGCAAGATCTAATTGTGCACAAAGACTAAGCAACAGTTGGCCGCTGCTGTTCATTTTACCAATACCATGTATGCCCAGAACTTTAGGCCAGGCGTCATAATCTCGTCCTACTCGGGCATTAAAGTCGCCCAAGAAAAGAATTTACTCTCTTCGACGCATACGATTTATGCACCGCGTCAATTCTTCGTAGAATTTATCCTTGATTTCATCAGACTTGTCTAGCGTAGGGGCATAGACACTGATGATATTAAGATAGTTTTCACTTTCCATGATGTGATGTGTACAGGGTACTCTTGTTGTTGAGCAGCAAGATAGTTCTTGACAGCAAAGCCTACACCAGACCTTCGCGGCTCTAAGGAAGCGAGCCCTTTCCAAAAGAAAGTATACCCGCCGCCGTGTTCTACCAGCTCTCCTCCATCGGGGAGGTGTGTTTCGCTGAGTGCAGCCACAACAATATTATAGCGACTTAGTTCCCGAGCTACAATGGCAGTTTTTCGCTCAGGGCAGGCATTTTCTTCGCGGTCAAGAAGTGTGCGCATATTCCACGCACCAAATGTCATTGATTTTGATAAATTAAATTTTCTATTTTTTTTTAACCGCGAATTTGTGATGCGGAGGCAACCGCAGTTGCTACGATCCTAAAGGGTTGGAGTGAGCATTTTTTTAGGGCACATTTCTTAGCCCCCTCCCCGGCTGAGCGAGGAAAGCAGTGCCTCCCTGAATAGGGCTGCTTTGTCACCTTGGGTGCTGCCGAATCAGCTCTGTCACCCCGATGCAGAGCAGAAGCGACCACGATGTATACTACACCCCCAAGACAGCCTACGTGCAGGAGTCAGACAAAACCCAACGAGCATCACGTTAAACCTCTCTACCTCCTCCCATCGCCATCCATCAGATATTAACGTGCACAAGTGTACGCGCGGACACAGGTTCACATACTCGTCTTTGTCCCCCTGGATCCAGTGGAACGGAGATCGTTACGACCGGAGAGGGACTCGCACAGATGGAACAGTAGGTATATCAGTGAAAAAGGTACATGGGGTCAGTCCTTTTCCACACTCCCTTAGTCGCCTTCTACGACACATACAGGTAGATATGGGGTGGTGCTATTCTACTCCACCGTACACCATACGGCAAAATACTGATAAAGTAACAACTAAACGTTCTGTTTTGAAATTATTAGCTTCTATTTACGAACCCGTAGGTTTTATTTCGCCGTGCATTTTCATCGCGAAAGAAATAATGCAAGATTTATGGAAGCTAGGCATATAATGGGATGTGCAACTGCCAACCGACGTAACTAAGCGCTGGCTTAATTACGTTGATGATCTCCCGCGACTGACGGCAGTCAAGATAGACACATGTTGCTATCAGAACAGACCGAATGTGAATTGGTCGCCTTTTGCGATGCAAGCTCTCGCGGTTATGCTAGTTGTGTGTATGTGATCAGTCGTAACGACAGAGGTTAGACTAAAGTACGCTTGGTGACAACAAAATCAAACCATTAACTATCCCGAGGTTGGAATTAATGGCGTCAGTTTTCTTAAGCAAATAAATTAAATATGTCCGTGACATTTTAACTCGTGTAAAAATTACTAGTATCACTGCGTTAACCAATTCGACTATCGTGTTGGCGTGGCTTCAGACAGAAGCTTACAAATTAAAGCCGTTTGTTAGTAACCGTGTTACTCAAGTATGTGAAGTGTTACCTCCGCACTGTTGACGTCACGTGAGTAGTGAGTGCAATATGGCAGACATCTGGTCGAGCGGAGCGTCTCTATCACAGCTCGTGGAGTGCAGTGAGCAGTGGCTGAAGGGCCCATCTTGGTTGTACGATGACTATTCGCAGTGGCCAGTGAGAACATTTTAGAGTTCTGTGACCGAATCTTTTCCTATTTCTCTTCTTATTATAAACTACAACGTACGTTTGCTCGAATATTGAGATGGTTCCGACTCAAATCCGGTCACTCTAAGCACTCAATACTGACGACTAACAAATTAAATACTGCTCAAGATGTTTTAATTAAATTAGTACAGAGTGCATACTTTGCAAATGAAATAAATAGTTTGTCAAAGGGCACAATGTACGTTTCATCGTTGAAAAAATTATCTCCATTTATTGACGAACGCGGATATCTCAGGGTCGAATAAATTATTCAGCGTTACCTTATAACGCGAAGCATCCCCGTTTATTACCTAAAAATAGTAGATTTAACCTATTACTTATTGAATATTTACATAAAAATATTTACACATAGGCCCACGCACCTTACAAAAAATTATTAATCAAATTTTTTGGATTTTATCATCTCGTCACATTATTCGGTCAGTTTTGTCCAAATGCAAAATTTGTTTTAAACACAACACAGTGCTCTTACAGCCTGAGATGGCACCTTTGCCAGCAGCCCGATTGATACCTTGTAAAGTTTTTGAGCATGTAGGGGTGGACCTCGGTGGTCCGTTCTTTACAAAAGAAAGTTTACGACGAAATGCTAGGGTTTAACGGTCATATTTAGCGTTATTTATTTGTTACTCGACAAAAGCTGTACACCATGAAGTCTTATCGTCGTAGTCATCGGAGTGTTTCCTCGCTTGTTTAGACAGATTTGTAGCGCGACGAGGTGTGTGCTCCTTTCTTTATTCGGATTGCGGAACTAATTTCATCGCTGCTAGTAAGCATTTAACCGAAGTACAAAGGTTTATGCTCGAACAAGAAAACAATATATTAGAGGGTTGCTCAAACCGACAAATTATATGGAGATTTAATCCCCCCAGTGCACCACATATGGGTGGGCTCTGGGAAGCCGGAATTAAATCCGCCAAGTATCTATTAACGCGAGCTGTAAGAGAATAAAGTTTGACGTTCGAGGAACTCACCACAGTGTTTTGTAAAGTAGAAGCAATTCCGAAAACGCGGCCGCTCTGTCCGTTACCAGCTAGTGATAACCCTGATGAGTTTAACGTTTTGACTGCGGGACACTTTCTAATTGGAAAAGGGTTAACAACAGCAAGTTCAAAATATTATATCTATGATATTTTAAATGACTTTATATTGAACTTGATTATTATTTATTAATAATAATAATAATGCATCGTCACAGTATCTTGATAAACTTAACATGTACTCGAAATAATTTACGTTCACTTGTTTCTCCAACATGTTTTCTCGTGTAAAGCTCGTGGTAAAATTCTTGTACATACGTATATATGTAATTGGTATCTCGGAACGACTGTAACGGTTTGGATAAAAAAAAAATTTACATAATGTTTTACTTTCCATGTTTATCTAGATAGGTTTTATAACTGAGATAATAGATTTTTTCATAAACTATATTATAAATAACGTTTAATTAATAAGGCTTTTGGATTAGGCAATTTCGATTGGTTATTTATACCCCCATCTATTACGTATTAATATTTATATAGTTATCATTGATATTGTTTCGATTTCATAAAGAAATTGGCACCAAACAGTGATAAACTAGCGATCAGAATCTTCCCTGCGCTACTCAATCGCTTCACTTTGGTAGATATTGGTTCAATTTGAAACAGCCAAACTGTCGACTGACTAAATAATGGATGACTGGATAAATTTAATATACATCCCCTGTAATAATATCGTAAACATGTCGAGACGAGCCTGCTTAGTAATCATGTCACGGTACCATTCCATTCGGGCTTGCTTCTGAGCATTAGTGAAGTTGTGCGGTACCCAAGACGAAACTATTTTTCACAGGCAAGTTACAGGCAAAGTGTTTGTGTAAAATCTCGTGAAAACTTCCTGATCTAATACACAATATCTGCTGAACCTCTTCATATGTAATTTGTCTATTCTCTTCAACAATTTTTTATTGCTAGTTAAAACGTTTCTTTCCGAAACAGCTCTCAAAGTTAATCAACCGTGCTGAAATTTTGTTATATCAGCGTTACACGGTTATCTTAGAAGGGTCTTAATTTGAATTTTATCAAATGATTCGTTCAGTTTTAGTCGACGTTTGTAATAGTAAAAAAATCATTGCACGAAAACGTTCCCAACGTAGATCCATTTTCCAATAAAATAACATTTTAATTAAGCTCGTAAAAATATGGATTGAAATTTGATTTTGGAACATTGGTAATTTTACTTTTAAATAATCATATTTGGAAAATAAATATTAACTGACCGGTGCCTCATACAAAAAATATTTTTTTTTCACAAAACTTTCTGTGTTGTCTGTCATAATCTGTCGGTTTAAGATCCAGTGAGCGGCAGACTTACGGTATTTCAATAAGCTTCACGTTTTTTTCAGTTATAGCTGATTTACACAGGGACAGTAACTGGCTCCAAATTTGAGGCAAGTCAGTGCTGATCCGCTACTGGCATAATGTAAATTGATTTGGAGTCAGTACAGCACTTTCGCGCCAGTGCTGATTTCAATATTCCTGCTTGAATATTTTGAAGTTTTCAGTCGACTCCCCCCGCCACCCGCGCCAGTGGTATTAACCTTATCTAAACGACCAAGTCAGTACTTGGTCAGTCGCTGGCGCTGCATTGTAGGGTGACGTCACGTCAACAACAAAGCAGAACCTCTAGTTTCTTTTCTGTCGTCTATTCATTTTCTTATCAAAAGTAGTTTCTTTTTAAATATCTCTTCTTCTAACATTTCCGTAAACTCTTTCAACAGCAGATAGGAACATTTTTTCTCAATAAATATTTCAATCGTTGTAAATTCCGCCGTTTCCATGAATTCATTTTTCCACTGACTTTAATAACGTGCGTACACCCTAAAGAAGTTACCACGACTACTCACTGCGTGTAAACAGTACGAGTCAGTCCTCGGCGCCAGCACTGGCACCTGTTACTGACCCCGTGTAAATCAGCCTTTAATCCCCTATATATAAGAATAGAATAGAATAAATGGAGGATAGATAAGATGGATCTACATACAATATTAGAGGAACTATTACATACTTATGTTTATTCCGAACCCTTAGGATGCAAATCCTACTCGCGCTTATTTTTTAACTTTTCCTCACATGCCATATAGTTTAAGAGCCAGTGAGCGGCAGACTTACGATATTTCAATAAGCTTCAAGTTTTTTTCAGTTAATCCCCTATACCTGAGGTACATGAAATGGGGACTCTTTAGTTTGACCGGCGGTCGATATAGAGACGCTGAGGTGTTAAAGGTGTAAAAAAATTACCAAAAAAAAACGTGATAGTAATAAGTCTGCCGCTTTGACATCTTGAAATATTTAATAAAAATTACTGAAAAATAACATTGACAGACACCTATGGCGGTCGCAAGGTCATGGCAGACAGGTTGACAAGTACAATTTTTTTTTAATAATTTACGTTATTTCAATAAAGCTGCAATTTATATATGTTGTTGATAATATTATTTTACATAAGTATATGTTTTGCATGGCAGATATATATTGAGGTTCTATCACCCAGGCAGACAATGAACTTCAGTGGCGTCCATAAGCGCGTACTATAGCACTCGCTCTAATCCAGTCTTCTTTTAAAATTTCGCCATGTCCGTCCGTCCGTCCGTCCGTCCGTCCGTCCGTCCGTCCGACCGTCCGCCCGTCCTTCCGTCCGTCCGTCCGCGGTTTGTCTCAGAGACCCTAGGTGCTACAAACCTGTAATTTGTCAAAGCGGCAGACTTATTACTATCACGTTTTTTTTTTGGTCATTTTTTACACCTTTACACCTGAGCGTCTCTATATCGACCACCGGTCAAAGTAAAGAGTCCCCATTTCATGTACCTCAGGTATAGGGGATTTACCGAAAAAAACTTGAAGCTTATTGAAATATCGTAAGTCTGCCGCTCACTGGCTCTTAAACTATATGGCATGTGAGGAAAAGTTAAAATAAGCGCGAGTAGGATTTGCGCCCTAAGGGTTCGGAATAAACATAAGTATGTAATAGTTCCTCTAATGTTGTATGTAGATCCATCTTATCTATCCACCATTTATTCTATTCTATTCTATTTTATATTTACTTTCACCAAAATAATTATCCTTCTAATAATATTCATTAATAAAAAGCATGGTGAGCAACAAACATTGCTCAACGAAAAGGTAAGTCGAAGTTTTCTACAATTCTCTCTTACAATTTCGAATTCGTACATTAGTTAATTCAGGGTGACGCCGCACTCCCTCAGATTTCAATAGAGCTATTTTATTTTATAGAAAAGCTTTGGCCAAATTCTATACAAGAAATGAAAATCAAATTATTATATTTTAAGTAAATTTCCTAATTTTCCTGGTATAAAATATTTCTTCATTCTCAAATGTATTAAAATATTACAGCCTGCTCTAACATACATGAAACTTAGGTTTTGGCTTGGATTAAAAAAGATTCTAAATTAGGTTCGTTTCATTCATTTCAACTTCTCTTGAATAAAAACGTACGTTTTCAATAGATGAAGGAGGCTCTTCAATAACATTTAAAAGAGCATACTAAGGTACAGAAATGTACTAAAAGTCAAAAAGGTGTATTAAAGAAACATGCTCTGTTTTCACTGTAATTAATTTGTACTACTTTCTGAACATCTTGTTATTTTCGTACGAAAAATAAGTGAAAATTAAGTAAAAGTAAAGTTACATCCACACAGACACAGCTGGGCACAGGCCTCCCCTCATTTCTTAAAGGATTTTGAGACAAGGACGCCCGCCGCTCTGTCCCAATGCATGTTGGCGGACTTCACATATCTTCGATTTTTTTTCCTCAGACATTTCCTTACGATGTTTTCCTTCACCACAAAATACATTCCACAAATTTCATTATTGCCCGCGGGGATCGAACCCGGGTTACTTAGTTACCCACCTACGCTAGGGTAGGTCAGTTTACAGCGAACACTTTGCCCCTGAGCTGCCACGGCTCTGAATATTAAGTACCTGAATAAGGTAAGCGCTCATTTTAATTTTTCTAGTGCCTACGCGAGCAAACCGTGTGCGATCCCCGACGATACGAAAAATTGTTAATTGCAATTTTAAATACTGATTTATCACAACATGCTAGGCGTTAAAGGATAACATTGTGAGGAATACTGCACGATTGTGAATTAAAATATTTCATTTCAACTTACTCTTTAGAGGTGAAAACGTATTTACATTTAATTATAATATAGCTGTGGGTATTTATGGGCCACGGCATCCACTAACATAATTAGATTTACTGTGTTCTCGCACCTTTACTTATATAAAAAGTGTCTGAATGTTCTCATAATTTACACAGTAGTGCTTTTGCATTTATTTAATGAATATTTCATGATATATTTCACAAAGTGCGCCATCAAAAACAATAATTTAATAGTAGTGAAAATAAAAAAAAATAAAGGAGGCTAAAGCAATCTCTCTGTCATACAAAAATTCATGCAAACTCTGGCAATACCTTTTTATGTTTAACACGAAAAAAGTATCCTAAGAGTGTCAGTTCCATGTAAAATTTATGTATTAGTAGAAATTTTACCTCAAAGAACTACACTTAACGACTTAACCCACTTTAGGCCACTGAGGTAGAGTTTGAATATTTTAAATTAATTTTCTTTTATATAGCTTTGAAATTTTTTCGTGCTACGGTATGGCAACTTAATTATATACAAAAACGTTGGTTGGAGTGCACTCTACATGCTTCGTGACCATCTAAATACATGCCCTGACACAGCTTTAATATTCAGTAAACGAAAATATTACTAATGTCATATTTTTGTAGTATTACAGTGATAAGCTAGTTACACATCATATCATCCAGGGGGTGTCAGAACAGGCGACAGAGGGAAACCAAGAGATGGCCAGTAGCGTCTTTCTAATAACAACAAGAAAATAAAAACCTGCCAAGCGTGGCAACAATGGCAAATATCCCATGGCAGAAGCCCATGTTCAACTGTGAACTTTGATAACTGTAATGAGTTGATAAATACGTTATAAAATATAACGAACACTGTTGTTTTCATTCATAAAAAAATAAAAAATAAATTATTTTATTTTTTTATGCAGCCCTCATTTTGAACTAGAATAATAGCTACTTATGCAATTGCATACAAAATTGTACGAGATGTAGTAAGTACAATTATTTCTTAATTATATTTTGTGCACCTATCAAGTACAATTGTATATGCCTTCTTAAAGTTCTTACTGTTTGCAGGTTCCTCAATGGCAATAGCAGGTCATTCCAGCATTTAGACGCTGCAAAATAAAACTATCTCGAAACGCTGCAGATTTATGTTTAGGTAATAAAATCAAATAAGATGATATACGTGTCTTATAATTAAAAACAACGAGGTGGAATTGTAAAACAAAAACGAATTGCCAGTTGCCACTTCTCGTCAGGTAAACTGTTAACTTGGTTCAAAGTGAAAATCAGTGGATGTATTCACTAATGTAGAAAAAGACAAGTAAAGAAAAATTATTGCATTTCTTTTGCGCATAAAATTACGATACTATTTTCAATTATTATGCTCTACAACTTCCAGAAGTCAGGGGCCATGGTTAAAAATCATGAATATAGAACAAATTT
The DNA here is from genome assembly GCA_029286625.1 of Parnassius orleans. NCBI lineage: Eukaryota > Metazoa > Arthropoda > Insecta > Lepidoptera > Papilionidae > Parnassius > Parnassius orleans. The sequence continues at coordinate 639,919 of JAGSMP010000268.1, read as the reverse complement.
AAGTACATTTATTTTTTATTTCAAATTATTTTTTATGCAAGCTAGCATTTTGGAAATAAAAAAACAAATTTAAAAAACTTTATCCGTTATATTGATATGTATGCGGCGTTTAAATTAAAAGTATAATTAGAACATAAAGTAGATTTACGAGTAACAATTACGGAGATACAGTAAGGGGCTTTAGAGACAATTTAACTTTCGTAGTCTCTCTTACAAACTTAGTAATATTAAATGAAGTGTTCTTTTAGTAAGTTATAAATTAAGTTAATTTTATTATAGAGTACAAAAGAGATATTCAAAGTACGATCTGCACGCACGACTTTGGTTACGAATATTTAATTGCGTAGATTGTTAATTATATTAGGTATAGAGATATACAAAGTACAAACTGTACTCGCGACTTTGGTTGCGTAGATTAAGTTTATATGTTCCAACATCTAACCGAATTTAATAAAGAACGAGTTAACGTAGAAACTATCTATGATATGCACTATTTTCTGTCAAGTTTCTTTAGTTTAGGTCAAATCTTTTTATAGATTAAGGGTGACAAACGAGCACATAGTCCATAGGATGGACTATGGTGCTCGTTTGTCACACTTATACAGATGTACATTTCTATGGGCCATATCATCCACTTACCATCAGGTGAACTAAGGCGGAGAGAGTCTCCGGTTCTCTAAACCCACCATACGAATTACGGCAGCATTATTCTGCTGTTTCACGTTGGTATTCTCTGAGAGCGTGGTCTTATCTCGTTCGAGCCGACCTCTGCTGCAGCTATGTATAGCTGCAGCATGGCTCTATCACGTAAGAACTGATTCAACTAAGAAAGAAAGACATGTTTATTCGGCATAATAATACGAAAATACATAAAAATTTCATAATTCCTTATTTCGAGTGCTTTTTTACATCATCTATTGTCGCGGGGAGCACTGAGGCGTTTAACGTACTGATGTCACAGTTAACCCGTTACCGTCAACTATTTTATAATATTTTTTGGTCATATCTACGCAAAAGAGTGAAGTCTTAGTGAGTGTATTTAAATTTATTAGCTGACTTCGAAAAAGTAGGAAATTCTCAATTCGCCTGTATGTTCTTTATTCCTTGTTTCAATGTATTTTACGCGATATCTTCGACAATTGTGAACCGATTATGATTCTTCGTGTTTTAAATACGGTATACTTCAAGAGTGAATCTGTATAAAAACTAAGGGTGGAAAAATAGGGGATAATGAACGATTTTAATGTATCTATTTAAACGACATTCTTGTTAAATCCACTCAAAGAGATCGAAAATTAAACTTAAAATAAAATTAAAAGCCGAATTCAAACAACGGACTTAATGTCTAAAATGTCGGTATTAAGACATAGTGTATAGAAGAATTACAGCCCCAACTTCCGAAGCTTTTATTAAAAATTGTTTTATTCGTTTTAGTTTTTTTTTATATAGGATAGGGTGACAAACGAGCACACAGTCCACCTGATGGTAAGTGGTTGCTGTGACCCACAGACATCTACATCTATCTTCAATAAAGAATGAAAATGCAGATGCGTTGTCACCCGTGAGGACTAAGATTGAATGCCTCTTTTCCAGTAAAAACGGTCTCTTTGAAGTCGGCTTAGACTTTTTATTAAAAGCTTAATATTTAATTATGGGATCCCAGGCAGATAGTGTCATCCGCCTTCTCTATTGAGTTTAGAATGTTTTTAATTTCAAAATCCTCGCGAAACATCTTTGGTGGGTGTCGGTGTTCTTTTGCGAGGATTTGTGGCTTATTAAATCTGATATAATGAAAGCGACGATCTTGCACATGTGCACAGACTGCAGACTCCCGGAGCGTCGGTACTTGACGACAGCTATATGTATGGGTAGTTTTTCTGCTTTTAATTTAATAATTAGGGATGTGAAATTAGTGGCATAACATGGATATATATATGAGCTTGATAGATTATCCCAGACAATAAAGATTATCTATGTGGGTAGGTAATTTAAAAAAAACTAGTTTGTGAACTAGTTGATATATTTCACTACCTACCCACAAATTACTAATATTAGTTGTTACGAGAGTTATTACCTATGTAGCAGTATAAATACATCCTCTCTGGATTTGACACGGTCATTCATCCTCATCATTGCCGTGTTATTCCTCACCACCATTCTGCCGTGAGATGCAGTTCTGTAAGTACCGAAAGACTCTTAAGTTTAGTAACCTATTTATTTTGCTATTATACAATTTTTTTAATGTTTACGCAATATTGTGATCTGTGTTGTTAATTAAAATATATAATATAATATATTGTACGTATGATGACCTACTTTTTAATTTTTTTTTGTTTTTACTGTTATTTATCTACCCAATAAATACGTTGTGTAAAGTTGTACCTTGTTTCCCTTCATACTTACTTATGCCATCAATAAAGTGAAGATATTTTTTCGCTGCTATCCCAGTAGTATAAAATAGCTTGATTTAGAGTAGTCAGATCTTGTCCATAACTAAATATAAAATTTAAGTGAATAGTTAAATGAATAATTTAGCTATATTTTAAAGCTGTTTTTGTGACTCTATATTTTAAAATCTAACAAGCTCTTGTCAAATTCGTCGAGTCATCCAGAACTAGATCTGGTGATTTCTTTTTGACACAACTGTCGCAATGATATATCCAAAGAATTAAGGATACAAACACATCACCTAAACTTTGTACCATACGGACGACTATTTTAACAGAGGGCATTATCCAAAGGGATCGTTGAATCAGACCAACACCTAGTATTTAAATAAGCCATTTTGATTGAAAAAATATATGAATTTTCCGTACAATGTGATATCAAAATCCTAAGCGCTACATTACCACTAAAATGATAATTCTCAGTTTCAACTAAACTAAATACTGTTCCGCGCGTTGATCTTCACTGATAATGATGCGGGTTATTTTTTATTTATAATATATCTTATTTTTAAGGGTGTACTCAAGAAATATAATGATAGTACTATAACATAATCCTCCAACGAACGCTACAATAGTAGATCAGTGTTTCACGCGCATTAAATGATCTATCCAAGTTCATCCGCCACTAACGGTGATGACGATAGTTAAACTATACAACATTAACCAAGTTTAGTTTGATATTTCGCTATTTTTATGTTTATAGTTAAGTTAACATTTTCGCTTTTATTTAAGCTAGCTTAAGCTACCCTTTTCGTTTTCACCAAGAATTTTAATATTGTAACGTCTATACGAAGTGATAAGAAGGCGCAGTTTGTGGTTGAACGATGTCGTAAAAGCTTAGAGGATCATTTTGAGTTGTACGGTCGGAATCGTGTAGCGCTGGTAGAACTACAATTTTATCAATACGGCGCGAAAGTCTACGTTGCAAATAAAATGGTAATTCACGTTTAGGCTAAAAGTATTTATCTATAGTACAAGTACAAATAGGTAGACAATCTCATTTTTCGTAATCTAACAGCAACCGATACAACTTAGAACTTTGCTTATGCAATTAAATCAGAAATAAGTTTGAACATGGTATTTTTTGGATTAAACATCAATTGCAAAACATTTAAAGAATAAATAACGACAGAAGGAAACATTTTATTCGCTGATAAAATCAATACTCATCATTATTAAAGAACAAACAGTTGTAGCAACAAATTGGTATCCGACTGTGCCTTACGCTGTTGTAATTACCTTCCTTCTTCTCCTTATCTTAAACGTAGAAAAAAATCAATAATACTAATAATTTATATTGACCAAGCATAAGAAAGTAAACGCTAGTCAAATTTATAGAAAATTTAATCCAAAAGAAAACTGTCGTAATGAGATATCCAAAGAACCAAGGATACAAACACACCATCTAAGCTTTATATCATACGAACGATTATTTTCAGCAGCAGGCATTATACAAGTACAAAAGATCTTTGAATCAGACCAACACCTAGTAACCAACACTTTTTATTGGTTGTATTTGCGGAATAAATAAAATAATCTATTGTATGACTTTGACGGGATCATCCAGCATATCGCCATGGTCGATTTTCGAGTGGTTCGAGTTCTACAACCGAAGTAGTCCAACAACTTCCGGCATAAGTGTGACATCGACGTTATTAATGTAATGTCATGTCCTGTCCATGTTCATATTATGACCTATCCAATGTGAGACAGTATTGTGATTATAACATTGATTCTTCTATAATGAATACATCGTCGGCAAACCGAAAATGAGTGATGTATTTGCCATTGATATTGATACCTTTCCAGTCCACTAGCTTGAAAACGTCTTTTTATGCAACGGTGAAAAATTTCTGGGTTACAACTGGGTTCATTAGGTTTCGTACTTTGGTTCTGTATACGCAAACTCCAGCCCAAGACACAAAGGAGTGTTCCAATTTGTACCCTGGGTAGGAAAGATACGAAGTATCAGCCGGAGAGGACACCTGCGTCTCTGTCAGAAAAAGCAAGGCCGGCTTCGCCGTCTCGAGATGGTAGTGGACGGCGTTTAGGTTTGAGTGAAGTCAGCTGATGTTGAAGAAATGCACGGATAGCGTGGCATGAGCCATGCTGCAGCTATATTAGTAGTATAGTTGTAGCACGAATGGGTCGGGTCGACCGGGGAAGGACCACGCTCTCACAGAATACCAGCGTAAAATAGCAGCTTAACACTGCTGTGTTTCGTATGGTGAGTGTAGAGAACCGGAGACCCTTTTTACTGGAAAAGAGGCATTTCATCTTAGTCCTCACGGTTGACAACGCATCTGCATTTTGATTCGCAAACGAGGATAGATGTAGATGTCTATGGGCCACAGCAACCACTTACCATCAGGTGGACTGTGTGCTCGTTTGTCACCCTATCCTATAAAAAAAATTTATTATCCTCATTTAAGGACACTAACCAAAAAAGCATTTGGCTAAATTCAATTACATATAAATGTTTATTTGACTTTGTGAACTAGTGCTAGTTAAAAAATTAAAATCTATTTAACTGAAGAATTTATATAAACGCCATCTGCCTAAGCGGATAAACTCCAACAATAATTTTATACATCTAAATTACATGTGCTGCCATCTAACTGTAGCAGAAAATAATGTGATATAATTTCAGGTTCCTTTCCTGAAATTTCATATGAAATGTATGAAACCTCGGAGTGTTATTTTATAGTTCACAAAAGGTTCGCTAGATGGTATTTAACTCTACATAAAATATTTTTATGCATAATTATTACAAATAGCTTTTCATTGTCTAACTGGATCTGATTTTACTGATTAAATGATTTAATTATCTAGTTTAACGTATAATATATTCATCGCCAATAGTTAAGTTCAATTTAATAATATAAATCACCAAAACACTCCTTCATTCAAAAGTCAAACAAAGTAAAACAAATTTATTTGTGTTTGTATCTCAGATAATTCAATTATATGATACTGATTCGTTAAATTTTTAACCTCATTATCTGAATGCGTAAAGATCAGCAACTTATAATATGTCATTTTATGGAATGTGGAGTGTAATTCATCATCACAGATTCATAAATTTTTCGAACTTAAAACTTATTCTCTGTCATCAGCCCTTAAAAATTACATGACCCTTTCCTGATCTAGGAACTTTTTATGAACTAATTTAATTTTCTTCACATCATAATAATTAATATAATTTGATTTAGACCCAAAGGTTACAATAAATAATATCATTTTAAATAACTCATGCACTTTTTCTGTCCAGAAACGATTATTTTAAGATTTATACTACGGTAATATAAATTAAATTTGTAGAATACATATTTATCGTTAGATTTAAATATAAGTTTTTTATATCGACTTTGAACAAAAATCAATGCGTTTTGGCAACAACATACTTATGATCATCCGTGAAGCGAATACAGCGCTTTAACCCGTAGACCCATTCGGTATTTTTAACTAAATCAATAAATGTTAAAGGACGAAACAAGTCTTGAATTTTTCCTATCCACAGCTGAACATAGGCCTCCCCCATAGATGGCTTTATTAGGGAGAATATTTGCCATAGTTGCCACGCTTGGCAAGCGGGTTGGCAACCGCAGTTTTTTATTTTTAGTCGCTATTAGGAAGACGCAGCTGCCCTTCTCCTGATTTTTTCCCTCTGTTGTCTCTTACAACACTCACGGGATGATATGGGGTAGTAAATATTCTTACACCGCCACTACACGGTCAAAAAATTCTTCTGTTTTTACATTATTTAGTTAGGAAATAAGATTTTTTTTTTTACAAAGGAACCTCTTTGCCAGTTATTTAAGTACACACTTTTTTGCTTAAACTTTTAATAGATTTATGCAGTCTCTAGACATAAAATTTGAAATTTAAAAACCTTCATTACAAAATATATTTTACTACAGAGTTATATAATATATAGGTTAGTGGTTTAAGTGGATATTGCTTCAAGCCTCTTTTTGCTGTAATATGTATAGCGTTCTGATGAAAAATTGAGACCGCTGCGTCTTCGAGTTCGTCGATTTCAGTCCAGATCGCGCTGCCGTCGCTACATGAGGCTGCTTGTACGAAAGCCTCGCCCTGTGTCAAGCAATTACAGAATGGGATTGCGGAAAAGCAGCATTGATATTGGTTTTTAGTTCTCGAATAACAAAAAGATTGGTAAGTTTTCGACTATCATTTGCTAATTTTTATTTGCTGTTCTTTATTCTCTTTGCACTACGCGTAATACCTATAAACATTTGAATTTCGTATCAAACAATAAGAAGACTGCAACGAAGTAGTATTACACTGACATAATATTTACACATAATGTTTCCTTTTTTTTACTTCATCATACGAATAATCGACCACCAAAAATGAAAACATGTTACCTAAATTTAAATACATATAATATTTACAGTCTTATCTAACCATTCACAAAAACAAGTAAATAACATTTATTTTAAACACTACATAATCCTTTGTTTACACCGTTTGAAATTATTACACGCTGATACTCGTGTGTATACAATATTCACGAAGATATTTTGCTATCGTTTGTCAAACAGTATATTCCTATAACTAAAAATGAATATATTATTTTGCTTACACTACATATATTTCATGTATAACATATATTCTCTTATCACTTGCGGCATGAATAAATTTATGTAAAATTTAAACGATACAGTAATTGTATAATAGATAAGTAAACATATTACTCCTACATTTATATTTTCTGATATAACGTTGAAAATCATGATTTCCCTCAGTCTAACCTAACTACAAATTTACGTATATCGTTAGAATACTTAATAGAAATTTCCTAAGATCAGATTCTCGACAACCATTCTGGTGACATTTTTATAGAAGTAAGGATGATAAGCGATCGCACAATCCACCTTTATTTTCAGTTAAGAATCAAAATGCAGATGCGTCACCCCTGAGGACTAAAACTAAGCTTTTTTATGTTCTCACTCCAAATACATTTTGCGATCGTATGTCGCGAACAAAACCAGATAGATACAACTCCGTATAAATAAATAAAGATCCACGGAAATGTGTTTATGTTATAATATATAAATTTAAAATATTTTTAGTTTAAATTGCGATAGGTACGACTAAACAAAAATCAATGCGTTTTGGCAACAACATACTTATGATCATCCGTGAAGCGAATACAGCGCTTTAACCCGTAGACCCATTCGGTATTTTTAACTAAATCAATAAATGTTAAAGGACGAAACAAGTCTTGAATTTTTCCTATCCACAGCTGAACATAGGCCTCCCCCATAGATGGCTTTATTAGGGAGAATATTTGCCATAGTTGCCACGCTTGGCAAGCGGGTTGGCAACCGCAGTTTTTTATTTTTAGTCGCTATTAGGAAGACGCAGCTGCCCTTCTCCTGATTTTTTCCCTCTGTTGTCTCTTACAACACTCACGGGATGATATGGGGTAGTAAATATTCTTACACCGCCACTACACGGTCAAAAAATTCTTCTGTTTTTACATTATTTAGTTAGGAAATAAGTTTTTTTTTACAAAGGAACCTCTTTGCCAGTTATTTAAGTACACACTTTTTTGTTTAAACTTTTAATAGATTTATGCAGTCTCTAGACATAAAATTTGAAATTTAAAAACCTTCATTACAAAATATATTTTACTACAGAGTTATATAATATATAGGTTAGTGGTTTAAGTGGATATTGCTTCAAGCCTCTTTTTGCTGTAATATGTATAGCGTTCTGATGAAAAATTGAGACCGCTGCGTCTTCGAGTTCGTCGATTTCAGTCCAGATCGCGCTGCCGTCGCTACATGAGGCTGCTTGTACGAAAGCCTCGCCCTGTGTCAAGCAATTACAGAATGGGATTGCGGAAAAGCAGCATTGATATTGGTTTTTAGTTCTCGAATAACAAAAAGATTGGTAAGTTTTCGACTATCATTTGCTAATTTTTATTTGCTGTTCTTTATTCTCTTTGCACTACGCGTAATACCTATAAACATTTGAATTTCGTATCAAACAATAAGAAGACTGCAACGAAGTAGTATTACACTGACATAATATTTACACATAATGTTTCCTTTTTTTTACTTCATCATACGAATAATCGACCACCAAAAATGAAAACATGTTACCTAAATTTAAATACATATAATATTTACAGTCTTATCTAACCATTCACAAAAACAAGTAAATAACATTTATTTTAAACACTACATAATCCTTTGTTTACACCGTTTGAAATTATTACACGCTGATACTCGTGTGTATACAATATTCACGAAGATATTTTGCTATCGTTTGTCAAACAGTATATTCCTATCACTAAAAATGAATATATTATTTTGCTTACACTACATATATTTCATGTATAACATATATTCTCTTATCACTTGCGGCATGAATAAATTTATGTAAAATTTAAACGATACAGTAATTGTATAATAGATAAGTAAACATATTAATCCTACATTTATATTTTCTGAATTAACGTTGAAAATCATGAATTCCCTCAGTCTAACCTAACTACAAATTTACGTATATCGTTAGAATACTTAATAGAAATTTCCTAAGATCAGATTCTCGACAACTATTCTGGTGACATTTTTATAGAAGTAAGGATGATAAGCGATCGCACAATCCACCTTTATTTTCAGTTAAGAATCAAAATGCAGATGCGTCACCCCTGAGGACTAAAATTAAGCTTTTTTATGTTCTCACTCCAATACATTTTGCGATCGTATGTCGCGAACAAAACCAGATAGATACAACTCCGTATAAATAAATAAAGATCCACGTAAATATGTTTATGTTATAATATATAAATTTAAAATATTTTTAGTTTAAATTGCGATAGGTATGACTAAACAAAATTCTATCTTCTAACCACAAATATCCACATATCTAACAAAACATAAAAAATTAAATCTAATTTTGTAAATGCAATTTTGATTTTGAGTACGAAATTAATTAATTTATTTACGATATTTTCATCAGCACGTAAAAGATCACTCTTAGACATTGGTCTTAATCGTTGTTTGACCTACTTTTTATATATATATATATATATAATTATTTACCTTACGATATAGCCGGTACCATTTTAGCTTTAATATTAGCAAACACAATATCGACCACGATAGAAGCTTGTAGTTTACATGTTTTGTTAAACGTAATATCACTCCGAAATTCAAAGTATTTAAAGCATGTGCGAATGCGTTACCACACGCAGAACTATCGCAACATCCACGAGCCCGATCTAGGTATACGTGGTAGAGGCACGCTGCAGCTATATTATGGTTGTAGCACAAATAGGTCGGCTCGACCGGGGAATGACCACGCTCCTACAGAATACCATCGCCAAATAGCAGCTTATTGCTACTGTGTTCCATATGGTGAGTGTAGAGAACCGGAGACACATTTTACTGCAAACGAGGCATTCTATCTTAGTTTTCAGTAATGACAATGCGTTCTGCATTTGATTCTTAATCGAGGATAGATGTAGATGTCTATGGACCCACCGAGCATCCACTTACCATCAGGTGGACTGTGTGCTCGTTTGTCGTCACCCTTACTCCATAAAAATTAAATAAAGAAGATAATTAAGTTCTAATTTTTTGTGATTTAAATTGTAAATTTTTGTGATCCGAGTCAATTTATATGACAATTTGCTGAGTTCTTGTTCACACAGGCTTGTATACGACATAATAAAGTTTAAAAATAAAATGAGAAATATTAGAATTCTAACTGTTTCCTAGAGCCGTGGTAGATTAGAGGCTAAGCTCTCGCCGTAAACTTTACAGCACGCAAGCAGCAAAAGAAATTTATAATCGCAATTTTAAGTGCTGGTCTAAAAAGTGCTCTAAAGGAACCTGCACTACGATAGTAGCACGGCGATATAATTACTCCAAAAACCCTATGAGAAATGTAAGACGGCCCCTGTGCCTAGCAGTAGGACTTATAAAAGCTGTAACTTTTCTTACTCATCCAATCACCGATGTAGATGGCTCTACAAGAAATTTTTGCGCATGATAAAATCCACAACGCCAATATCTGCGCTAGAACCATAATAACCGCTTCACTTCGGCTAGTTTAGAATTCCAGTATTCACTCAATGTGTTAAAAGTCATCGCTTGAGTCACTGCTTTGGGAGTAAGGCTCCACGAGCTAGGGGTGGGGGCTCGATTTGATTTAAGGGCCCCTCAGAAGGAGGTACGAACCTCGGCTTGAGCCACTATCGGAAAGGCGCACTGGCAGTCCAACCTTTGCTCTCTTGTATTTTCAATATTATATTTTTAAAATGTGTGAATTAAAATATACTCTTATTTATCAAAATTTAATTATATAATTTTTAGTTGGATTTTATATATAAAACAAAAGAATTTTCTCCTTTTTTCACTTCGGTCGGTTGTCCCAAGACACCTCACTTTTTTCGTTAACAAACCTAAACCTAAAATTGGTCAAAGGTTTTCCCAAACCTTTAGGTTACAGCATGTCACAAAAAAACGGGTTCCCGCTTTGTCTTGACGAGGGGGCTTAGTAGCCGTAGTTTGATCACTCACGGTGAACCAAGAGAAACCTACATGGCTGGCCCGTGGTGACGGGCCAACTCAAGGTGGCCACTTTTAGTGGGCGGGCAAGCTCACTTCGGATGTGTGTTGGTGGACTGTGGTTTGAGAGATTTTTTTTCCCCCAATTACCGCAGCCGGGATGGAGTCACGGAGGAGTTTCAGTAGGGCGATATACGACTCGCCCTATTCTCCGCGACTTTGGTGGAGCCGCACCGCTGATGCGATTGTGGTAGGCTGCGGGGAAGAGGAGTGTCGATATACGACGCGCCGCTCTCCCTACCCTTCGTGTAAGGAAACTTGCTCGTTTTTCCTGACCCCATGGCCTCCAAATATTCGTTTTGGGTTGTCCGTTACGCAGGTAGAGTTCGAGGCTGCGGAAGAGGGCGCGCCTTTTGTTCTTATGCACCTTACCTGAATAAGAAAAAGGCCAGAGATGGCCCTCTTGAGACGCCGCTTTGGGGCGACTGATTTTATTGGGGCCACGGATGAATGCAAAAGCGTTCCCGTGGCCCTACCAATATGTGACGAAGGTGGAATAGCATAACCCGTCCTTGCCCCCGAAGTGGGAATGCGTAGGCAATTCCCCATGGCTAAAAAGTTCACAAATAAACAGGCAAACACACCACACAATCATAAATACATCTAAAAACATTATCCTTCTTCACTTCACTATCTTCGGGAAAATTAAGCGCAATCCCTCCAGCTGTCTTCTTAAATAGATTCCTTTATTTTAACGGCCTGAAGTTATTAAAGATCAAATTCATTCTACAATAACATTATAGTTCAATATAATGTGCATGTCACCAACTTTACTAGTACAATAAATTAAATTAAATATAAAATATAGACACTTCGATATTTTAAAAATCTATTACGTGCAATTAACTTTTGGAGGAGTGCACATTTAGAGCATAAAATCCATCAATGTATTTTTTACAATGGATTTTAATGGAAGAGAACAGTAGAAAGTGAGCTAGAGGCTTTCGGACTGAAAATAGCGTAAAACTAAAGACATACTATATATTAGGGAACAATGGAAAAAGACACAAAGCACATGCTATAAATGTCCATAGGAAACCCGTGGATGAATATAATAACAAATTTATTCAAACAGTATTATAACAGTGTTTTTTATTTACGATGTAGGTATTTTATTTCCATTTTATCCACTACTGAATTAGCAGACAAAGCGGAACTAAAAAGTAGGTCAATAATTTGTAGCGTTACGTAACAATTTTACTAACGTTGAATAAAAATATCACACTCCAAATAAAATTTAATTGACATCACTTTTTCGTTTAATATTAACTTTTAAAACCTCAACTTTTCGAACATCCTCATTTCAATAATAAAAGATAACTGGCTGCTGCCGCCTGCTTATGATTGCTTGTGGATCCTGTAATATAATAAGTAATTCCAAATCTAACCATTCTACCGTAAGTCTTCAAAACTTTAGCTTTCTCTGCATAGAACGTACCAAAAATAATTACTATAGTCCAAAAGTAGCCCGTGGTAAATATGACATTTGTTCGTGGAATGCCTCAGTCTCTCCATGATTACAAGTGCTGTAAGATACAGGAAGCTACAGGAATGGAAAACAAATAAAATTCAGCGCGACTGAACGTATAGTGGTGGTTTAAGAATAAACACTACCCCATATCGTCCCGTGGGCATCATAATAAGCAAAAGAGCACAAGAGATTGGCAGCAGGGTCTTCAAAATAACAACCAAAATAAAAAAGCTTCGTTTGCCAACCCGCCTGCCAAGCGTGGCAACTAGGGGAAACATTCCCCTATGAGGTAATCTATGGGGAAGCCTATATTCAGAGGATTTTTGATAGGCTGTAACGGTAAACGCGAGTTTTTCTTAGTTTAGAGGATGAGCAACAGGCGCGTCATACTTCAGTGTCTTTCGATTACTGATCTAGACTTTTAAATCTAATATTTTTATTACTGTTATTCTATCATAGCATCAGACAAGCAAGTTAAAGGTTTTCTTTTACATTCCTCAAATTTTTATGACTTTTCTAATAGAGGCGAAATTAGGAAAGACACAATTACACTTATCTTTAATTGTTTACTGTGTGTGTAACTCTTAACACACTGTTTTGCTTTAATAATAATGTCCTCCAAACCGAATTTCGCTCACGGTGTCCAGTCTCAAAGGCGACATAGTGAGACGATTCCTACCGATTTGAGGTATCTTCTACCGAAAAACAAAAATTTTAATTTTTTCATGATTTCTGAGAATACAAGGATATTTTGCCGATTTTACATTTCTGAATTAGAAACCCTTTTCGTTTGTTTTATGTTTCCGATAATTCATAACATTTTCTGACAGAAATGTTTTTCGATAGTATCAATATACAAAAGCATTGCGATGACACTGAAATGTTTCCTTTGTTTCGCGATCCCTCAGCCAATGTTGAGCGCATACTGACAATAATTATTGTTATGACTTCAGGAGTCCATTCACGTAGCGTCGGTCGTACGGACCATCTTACGAACTTCAGTCCTATGCGAGAGGTTTGATTCACAATTATACACGTGCTACAGCCATGCTGCAGCTATCTTATGGTTTTAGCACGAATGGGTCGGCCACGCTCTCATAGAATGCCAGCGTACAATAGCAGCTCAATGATGCTGTGTTTCGTATGGTGAATGTAGAGAACCGGAGAACCTTTTTACTGGATACGAGGCATTCCATCTTAGTCCTCAGGAGTGACGCATCTGCATTTTGATTCTTAATTGAGGTTCAAAAAAATAAATGATTGGTTGTAAAGCGCTCCGTACGACCATATTACTGTCGAAGGTTCAATGAAAACTTCATCGAACCTTGCAACACAACCGCATCTGATGTAGAGTGAGGGTTGAAGTTGAGTGCAACCGTAGAATTATATATATATATATATATATATATATATATATATATATATATATATATATATATATATATATATATATATCTGAACCTCAGAGCAATCTAAGGGTCCGAAAGACCAAGCTAATCAAATTCTGGCAATTAATGTCAAGGAGTGGAAGTGTCATTGTGTCAAATAAGAAAGATGGAAACAAAAATGAATATTAGTCATTCAAGAAATATATGACCGAGTTTATATCTGAGTATGAAAGAGCGAATCTCTTTTATACAAGCTTATGGTCAGCGCAAAGTTCGGCGTAGAGTAATTGACAACTTAGATTTTTTTATTAAAAATTCCAAATAGTATTTCCCCGAAGCAAATAAAAAATATGTGACTACAAAAAGTGCTAATTTAGGAGCTCCGATTAAAAGGAAGAAAAAAAAAGTTCGGTAATTTTTTTTTTAATATTCTGATGTTCATTGTTTTTCGCGGATCGTCCTTTCGACCAAGTCGCAACGCGTGTGTGCTATTCGAACTGTCGTTGTGACGACTTGATCGATGCTCTATATTACTACATGAGTAAAAAAACCGTACCGTAGTATTACGGTCGCTATGTGAATGACCCCTATTCGAAATAAGTGCAGCAATGACTGCAACTATGTACATACTTGATGTTAATTGACTTTTTTGGTAGTTTTATTTCATTAATTCATTATGTTTTTTTTAATATTTACAAATTAATGTTTAACAAATTCACTCATGTATAAAACATTTCATAAATTAATACATAGTCAATTTACTTATTTTCATAACATTCAAATATATACAATATTAAAAAACCATAAAGAAAACTAAAACTAAAATTTTTAATTATCATACAGTTTTATTCCCCGCGAAATAGTGCCAAGAACGCTGGTTGCGTTTCGTCGCTGAATGCTTACTTAGCCTTTGAGCGAAAAAAGAACCAGCCGTATGATTACCAGCAGCGACGACCAGTCGCGGATCAGTTTCTTTACAAATTTCACCGCACGTGAACCCCACAAACCGATAGTCTCTACAGCAAATTGAACAAATATTTTGTAGTCATCTCTCAGAGACTCATATAATTTACGAATAATATTCTGTATGTTCAATGATTTGTTGATTAATAGGAATAAATAACAGGAGCATACAAATTAATATGCAAATACAATATTTTTATGTACCGATTTGATCTACAAATCTACCGATATTTGTGGGCAGCTATACCCATTTCGTATTTTAACATGCCATCACGACTGGCGTGAAATACTGCCAACTTCTTGACTTTGGGTTGCTACGGAATATTTACTGAGAGAAAAACCCAACAACTGACTTATAGCTCGACCAGGAATTCGGATACAGGACCACATGATCAGCAGCCGCGCTTAAGATTACTAGATCAAAGAGGGCAGTCGATGAATGCCTTTCTGTTATTATTTAAGTAATATATATTTATTCGTTTCTTTTTTCTTTGGCATATAAAGGACTTTATTCTTATACCTAGAATTTCAATATACCTAGAACGCTCAAATTTGACTCATTTGAGAAACATTAAATATAACGATAACAAGTGTTATGTATTTACCTAGTACATCAGTACATCACATACAATATATTAGTAATTGGGGCACATAATATATTGACAACAAGTTACAGAGCCTCCCGTATCGGTATGAACATCAACGTTTTTCACGCAAGGTTGGTTTTGAATTCAAACCTTGTGAGAGTAACTCTAAACGTACGAGTATATTGATTTTGTAGAACCTTCACACATTTCTTTTACAGGCTTTTGCAATAAGACATATTCTTTTCGATAACTCGCTTTACGACAGTAAATATATTTTACTATTATAGTAACAATTCAAGTAGGCTTAGGTTAAAAGAAGAAAATTGGAAGTATCACAAATTTTAAAATAAAAGCTTCTAAACTACATGTGTGAGGTATTTTTTCTTAGTCCGCAGGGGTGAAGACGCGTTTGTGACCATCTTTTTTAAAGCCCAAGACAAGTGACTATAAATAATATCGTTTATTTTAATGTAAACTCATTCATATTACCAATTATCTGCTATAGCGGCTTTGGGCGGCAACTCATGCTACGCCGCTGTTACAACGCATAGACTAGTGTTGCTTCTTTATTAATATTATAATAAAACCATTTTTATTAACAGAGGCTGACAGACAGGTAAACAAAAATTTTTAAAATAATTGTTTAGGCCTTAATAACATGCAAATAACCCCCTGAGCTTAACAGAAGCCATTTATTTCAATATTACGGACAGACACTTAATTTTATTTCTATGTATAGATTCTCGACGTTGCGAGTCCTTTTCAGCAAACAAGGAAACATGGAACTATGGCGTTTAACATAAATAGTTATATAAAATATAATTGTATACTTTATCTACAAATACAATTTTTATCCACGGTGAATATAAATTTTTGGGGTCGGATTTAGAATTTTAAATTGCATTTCCCTTATCAAAACAGATACAACAGTCGAACTTAATGCCTTTAGATAAATATGCTTCTCTGAACCCACTGCTAGATAAAGACCTTTTCACGCTACGGCAAGTGGCAGTCAACCTCGGAAAAATTGTCCATATCATATCTCTGGGCTAAGTTCGTGACTGCAGAGCCTCACCCTCGCAATGATTTGCTTTTATAAAACAGTAGTGACTAACGAACTAAGGTCCATCATATGGTTAGTAGCTGCTGCAGTCCATGGACCAATTTCATACAAAGAAAACTACACCTCTGAGAACTAAGATGGAAAGCCTCACAACCTGTAATTCTTCTGTTTCTCTATATCCTTCGGACTGGAACACAGCAGTGCAAGGACCGAAATTTGTCTTCAGAAATAGGTAAGAGGCTGGTACCTACCCAAACGGACTTCTAGACAGAAAAGGAGTTCCACCACCCTCGCAATTGTTGTTATTTAATATTTTTGTTATTATATAATGGCCTATACACCATCGGCCATGATGGACGAATTCTAGTGATTACGATCGTGTAGAGGGCATAATCGCCTATAACTGCCCATGATCGGTAATGATCGAGCGTAATTTCCGCTGTGTCGATTTTTCGGACAAACATCAAAGGAAGTTCGGCCATGATCATGCGCGCCTCTACATGATCGCCGAACGCCGATGCTCTATAAACTTACCTTGTTCTATTTCTGTATAGTTAACATATACCGAAATAGAACAAGTAAAAATAGAACAACTTCTTTTTTTCACCACTCTGTTATGGTCTACATTTAAATAATAGTTATATTCTAAACTAATTAAAATAAATAGCGGAGTTGCTACTGTTTCAATGTCCATCTCGGACAGATGACAATACAAATATGTAGGATGCGCGATTGTGTGTGCAGCCGCGCAATGATTGTGACAATCATGCCCCATTCTGTAGTCGTCAATCATGGCCGATGGTGTATAGGCCCCATGAGGATTAAGATAAAATGCTTTGAAAACTGTAATTATATTAGCTTTCTTATCTCTCACGCCGAAATAAACCAAACAGTTACTTATACTTATGTATTAGATAATGGGTAGAAATTGGTAATAAGGCGCTACCTATCATTTTTAAGATTGTCGTTTTTAAATTTATAGTTTTATTAATGCCACTTAGTATAATAAAGTCACAACACAAATAACGACAATCGCGGTAGCGAAGCCATACTACATGTGAGAAAGTCTTGAATATAGGTAACATTTAAATTATAATATTTCTAGAAAATTAACTGTCGACTGTATGTATATATACTAGCTTTGTTATATAGCTAGTATATAACAAAGCTTAATAGCTTTGTTATATACTCGTATACACTAGCTTTTCGCATCACGGTATTACCCGCGTCCTAACCCACGCTTATTATTAGATCGCATAATACGGAGAGCTCAATCTATCGCGGAACTCTCAAATTTTAGTATGATAATGAACACAGTTTTAAGTTAGGCTGAAAAGATTTTCTTGAATCATAGCTAAAAATACATAGATACATAGATAAATACGTTAGACATAATATAACACCCCTCTGTTTGGGTCGGGGGTTAATAAAAAGTTTCGTACATACTGAAACACCCTATTTCAACCTCTTAAGCTTTGAATTTTCCAAAATATTTTCTTAGTGGATGCCTACCTAATAAAGAGAAGCAGAGAAGCAGAAATATGTTTATGTAAATTGAAGAGTCTGCATCAGTTTTTAAATTAAAAGAAAAGTATTAAAAAGCATATTAGATGATAGTGATAATCACTAAGTACTGCAAAGTTAACATCAAATCTAAGTTATAAAATAGCTACTAACTTCCAGCGATTGCTCGTGACTTACGTGGCTCCGAAAGAATATCAGCGCTGCGGTAACCCTGTTACTGTAGCATTATGCTGAGTCGGTGGCCTTTTGTTACTGCAATCAATAGTTTGTAAAATTAATGTTTTGTAAAATTAAGTTGCAGCAACGAATAAATATGTTCTTTCTTTTTTTCTTTGATTTATTATTTTTTCTCCATTCAAATTTGAACAGCCCCCGCCCCTGTAAGGGGTAGACTTGAAAAATCACAAAACACTTTTTATTATTTAAAGTACTTTTACTTGTACTTGTACTTTTCTCACAGAATACCAGCGTAAAATAGCAGCTTAATGCTGTTGCTTTGTTATCCATATTCAATAAAAATAAACTTTCAGTAAGTTTTGAGTCAATCGCCCTAAAAATTAAAAAGTTTTATATAAACTGGAACAACCCATTTCTTCCTCTTATTAAGCTTTGTATTTTCCAAAATCCTTTGATTACGCAAAACACAAATCCTAAAGCGAACATATTGTACCGATTTTAAGTTTCTACATCACGCGATTTAAGATGTGAGTTTTAATACAAATATTTTTTCATATGAAATTTGAACTCTCATTTTAAAACCTAATGGCAAATTAAAAAAAATGGATATTTTATTATCTGAATTCCCACTCAAATACACACAAAATAATTTCATCAAAATCGGTCCAGCCATTTTCGGGTTTTTGCGAGACTAACAGACAGCAATTGATTTTTATATATAGAAATATAATCTATGTAGGTACACCTCCCTCATTGTCATTCGTTGTGAACAATTCGTTGCGTAATAAGGTTGTCTGGTAGAAATCGCTTTCAGAGCGATTTTATCTTGTTTACTTATTTCATTTTGTTTCGTTTCAATGTGTATTGGTATACAATAAAGATTATCTAAAAATGATTGATTGATTGATTAAAAACTGCATCATAATAATTTACAATTTTATAATAGCTTTCATCCCCTATTTTTCCCTTTGGAGATGAAGTATCCAAAAATCCTTAAACATGTGTTACTTAGTTTTTAATTGAAAGCTAATCAATTCTACCCCCTAAGGGTACAATTGTCAAAAATAGTGAAGCACGTGTTTCCATATCAATTTCAACACGCTCTGCACGCCCCTCGTTTTGAAAAATCGCTAAATAAGTATTCATTTATTTTATTTACAGAACAATTTCAATAACTTTCGAGTCAATCGCCCCGTAAAATAAAAGCATTAATACAAACTATTCAGCCCCTTAGGAGTTGAATTTTCCAAAATCCTACCTTAGTGGATGCCTACATGTAATAAAAGGAACCTATTGTCCCAATTTCACGCTTCTACGTCCAGTGTCCAGCCCACACGGCTGAGCGTCTTAATATAATATTTTTCTTTTATATTTTGCCCTCTCGTTTACTCGACCTCAAGACACTGACACTTTGAAAATTAAAAAAAAAACCACTTATTATTTTTTATCCATACAAATTTGAACAGCCTGTGCCCCCCCCCCCCCCCCCCCTTCCCCGTAAAATAGCAACTTAACACTGCTGTGTTATGGTGAGTGTAGAGAACCGGAGACCCTTTATACTGGAAAAGAGGCATTCCATCTTAGTCCTCACGGGTGACAACGCATATGCATTTTGATTCTTTATAGATGTAGATGTCTATGGTTCACAGCAACCACTTACCATCGGGTGGACTGTGTGGTCGTTTGTCACTCTATCCTATAAAAAAATTTGTTTTTCTACTCTCATCTCCTAAGTGTCATTATACGAGGTAGAGCCCAGTTGCAGATATATTATGGTTGTAGCATGTATGGGTCGGCTCGACCGGGGTACGATCACGCTCTCACAGAATATCAGCGTAAAATAGCAACTTAATGCTGCTATGTTTCGTATGCTGAGTGTAGAGAACCGGAGACCCTTTTTTCTGGAAACGAGGCATTCCATCTTAGTCCTAAGGGTTGACAACGCATCTGCATTTTGATTCTTAATCGAGGATAAATGAAGATGTCTATGGGCCACAACATCCACTTACAAAAAAAAACAAAGCTTTTACGCAACCAACACATGACAGGAAACGAATTCAAAACTTACCAAATTTTGAACGGAAATTCGGTAGCATCCTTTGGTGATGGCATAATGGAATCCATCGTCCAATCCAATTACGTACTTAGATACGAATTTATCTCGTATATAAATTAAATGTAAGTTATCCAGATTAACGAATGAAATAAGCGTTAAAATTGTTAGACATCTAATTCTGCGCTCGCTAATCCACCTGCCAAGAACAGCAAGTCCTTATTATGAGAGAGACCTGATTAAAATATGATTGTTTTACCCCTAGTAAGTAAGGGTAGGAAATTAGGGGATGAAGTTTTCAATGAAATTATTTAGAGGAAATTTGATCTTGTGATATTCCTCTGTCCACTCAAAGTGAAGGGCGGAAGCAAAGGCTTAAAAAAAGAAGACTATTAATTTAAAAAATACAATAGCCGATATGAAAGGTTTTCGAAGACTTCTTAAGCTACGAGGGGAGGTCAAAAAGTTGGCGGTATGACAGGGAAGGATAATGAAATGAAACATTAAACTATTTTTCCTTTTCAATGTATTCTCCCTTAACCCTAATACATTTATTAGATCTGTCAAATAAATTATTAATACCGTCTAAAAAAAAGATTTGTCTTGGGCGTCAAAATAGGTCGAAATTTCCGACTTCACTTCATCATCGTCGCCAATTTTTTTCCCACGCAGTTCTTTCTTCATTTTTGGAAACAAATAATAGTCGCTTGGGGCCAGGTCTGGGCTGTGGGGTGGGTGGCGCAGTTGTTCAAAACCGCACCGGTGAATGGCAGCCGTCGCAACATGGCTTGTATGCACGGGCGCATTGTCGTGCAAAAGGAAAGGCACGCCTTTTGTAAGCTTTCCTCGCCTATTTTCTTTAATAGCTTCTTTTAATTGATCTAGTAAAGAAGCGTAGTATTCTCCCGTTATGAAAACACCACGTTCCTTATAATCAATCAAAAGGTTACCTTCTGTATCCCAAAAGATCGTCGCCATGATCTTTCCGGCCGATTAAGTCACCTTATACTTCTTAGGAGGAGGTGTGCCTTTTTTATGCTACTGCATCAACTTTTGCTTTGACTCAGGTTCATAATGGTTAACTCAAGTTTTATCGCCAGTTACAATTCGGGCCATAACTTCCTCCCTATGCTCTCCACAGCGGTCGAAATACTCGCGACAACTTTCGACGTGCTCGTATTGTTCACAGACTTTAGTCATGCCAAGTTGTTGATGTAGGATGTTAAAAATGGTTGCTTCGGATACTCCAACCAATGTTACAAGCTGTTTTTTCTTTAGCCGGGCATCTTCCGATACAAGTTTTCCAACTTTATTGATTATTTCTGGCGTGGTAGCCGCAATCGGCCGTCCAGGTCGGGGGTCGTCTTCAATGGAGTCCCTCCTTGTTTGAAAAGGGCGTGCCATTTATAAATCATGGTTTTCCCAGGAGCGGAGTCTTCATAAACAGCTGACATCTCTTGAAAAATGGTTTGTGGTGTCTTTCCTTGTTTGGTGAGAAATTCAATGACGGCACGATATTCAATTTTCTCCATAGTGGCTAGTTTCTTCCCGATTGACTTGTTTACTCATTGATAACTCAAAAGCTAATGATCCGATTAAACTTAAACTTGGTATATATACTAACAATGAGTCACTCAACTAACCTGGATGAGTAAATTCACCCTCGCCAACCCCGCCGTTCCGCGAACTTTTTGATCTCCCCTCGTATTATGTGGATTTTTTCTTTTTATTTCTTTAAAGTTTTTTCTTTAAAAAGTTTTATTAAAAGTTAAATTTTCTATATTTAACTGCTTGTGGGCTGATAAGTATCAGTATGAAGAGAGAATAGTCAAACAATCTCGATCCCCGCTTCATATGGGATAGCATAGTCGGGAGTGATCAAGCCTAGTCCTCGTCGGACCTTAGGCTATAGAACAAAGACAATTTCATGGAAATCGGCCTTGCAGTTTTCATGTGATGCACGCGCAAGCAAAGAAATTTTAAATTTTTAACCTCAATTCCTCAACAATTTTTATTTAGAATATGATGTATATACTCAACCCTATTAAGGGTTTTATAAAAATACAGAGTATGTATAAAATATAATGAAAATAAAAAGCAAAAGTAAAGGTATAATCTATATACGTTCCACTGCTGGGCACAGGTCGCCTCTCATTTCTTAAACGGTTCTAGGGCAAGAAAATGTCCGCCCTGCTGCCTCAATACGAGTTGGCTAACTTCACATGACTATGAATTCTTTTCAATTTCTCAGGCATGCATGTTTTCACATTGTTTTCCTTCACCGCCGTGAACCGTGAATCTGCACTTGAAATTGAAATTAACAATTTCATTGGTGCCTGATAAAAAAGCTTAAGAGGGTACCCTGGCTGGATAGAACCCGTATTGCTCGGGTATTGAAATGTTACACCACTTAATTAGACCCTGAGCTACCATGGCTCTAATGGAAATATACAATACTAGATATTTCAAGTTTTCAGTTTAATTTAATCATACTGGCTTCGACTAAAATAAGTTTACTCGTAACAGGTCAATGGTGAACAAGGTTCGCCATAATAATGAAAGTGGAAAGAGAGAAAAATTTCCAGGGAGCTTCGGCTTAGAAGTCACTTCTAAAAGACTTTATATTTTAATATGCATTCATATTTCACGAGAATATTCTACAATATTATGTGTGGGAGGATCGGCGTAGGCGTAAAGAAATGTGTAAAGCTTAGAAGTACTTGCCTTTTCTATCAGATAGTTAGCTTTAGCCTCTAAATTCGTATTGCAATGGCATAAATACTTAATAAGTCATAAAAGTACACATTTAAATAAAACTAGTTTTACGGATGTTATCGCGTATATTAACTTATTTTATATTCCCGACGGTTCGAGCACCTTTACAGCACCCATGGTGACGGGGGGGACTGAGGTATTTGACGTCCCAATGTCATGGTTAACCACGGTTACCTCCAGATTAAAATTATTAATTTTTGTTCCGATCTACGCAATATGATCTTACAGTATCTTGAAGTCTTGCAGCTGTATGCTTGGGTTGGGATTTAATTTTATTAATTATAAGATCCCAAGCAGATGGTAGCACCCAGCCATCTTCTCTATTGAAATTAGGATATTTTTTGATTTCAATAGCCTCGCGAATCATCCTTGGAAGAAATCGCTGTTTAGCGAGGATTTGTGGTCTATCAAATCTAATGTAGTGACGGGAGCGATCCTGTACGTGTTCACAGACTGCAGACTTCCCGGAGCGTCGATTCTTCACATCAGCTATCTGTTCTTTAATGCGGGTTTTTATTGATCTTTTAGTTTGTCCTATATAAGAGATACCACATTCACAATTAAGCTTGTAAACTCGTGCATCCTGCAGAGGGACATTACACTTGACTGATGGTAAAAACTGACTAATCTTCTTCGGCGGCTTGGAGTATGTTTTAATGGAAGCACGCTTCAAGATGTAGCCAATCTTGTCAGTGATACCTCTGACATATGGCAGTACAGCAGGCACTCGCTCGACTGTGGCCGGCTTCACTTGTTCACTGTGACGTAGGCGCGGAACCCGAGGCTTGTTGTCGTGCAAAACTTGCTTGACGTGTTGGAGCTCGGTGGCCAGGTGTTTACTGTCACAGATCCCTCGTGCTCTCTGAAACAAAGATTAACCCACAGTAGCTAACTGTGAAGGATGGTGATGAGAATCACCGTTGAAATATCTATCTGTATGAGTCTTTTTTCCATACACAGTGTAGCTCAAGGTGTTATCAGGATTCCTAATTACTAACACATCTAGGAAAGCTAAAGAATTGTTTGCCTCGAACTCCATTGTGAACTGAATTTTAGAATTTATGGAGTTAAGATGGTCTAAAAATGCAGTTACTTTATCTAAAGGTAGAAATGTGAAAGTGTCGTCTACGTACCGCTTGTAGAATCTTGGATTTACGGGAGAAGTTAGCAGGGCTTTCTCCTCAAAGTCTTCCATTAATATATCGGCGACAACGGGAGATACAGGTGAGCCCATCGCCACACCATCTACTTGCTTATAGAACTCTTCCTTCCACAATAGGTAGCCAGATGTAAGGCAGTGTCTGAGTAATGCTGCATATTCTACGGGCATGTTATTTTCCTAGAAGGCTGGCTTCTAGTTACAGTTGAGATGCAGTCTTCAACAGGTAAGCATGTGAACAGAGACTGCAGATCAAAACTGACCATACTTTCATTGTCTGCCAGATGTAGGTCTTTAATCTCGCTGACAAAATGGTACTAATCCTTTGTGTTTGCTCTTGTATGCCCCCTGAGCGGTGAGAGTATTTTCGCTAAGTGTTGAGCCAATCTGTAAGTTGGTGAATCGATTTGGCTCACTATGGGACGTAGTGGAGCATTGGGCTTGTGCATTTTTGGTAACCTATACAACTTCGGTGGTTTGGCACACGTAGGTTTATCGATTGTACGTCCAGATTTAATTTTTTGGAGTGTTTCTGTATGAGGTCACTAGTTGTTTTAAGTGTGTTATTTGTTGGGTCGTTTTTAACTTTTTTATAAGTGCTTGCATCCGATAATGTTAAATTATTATGTTATCTGTACATTGTGACAATTAGTATCATTCATAATACAATTTATCTTAATATATCATGGTACATAATCTTTATTAGGTTATATGTTTTACTCTATATACACTACTAAACTACCTGCTCTCTAATTTCTATTTTCTCAAGTGTTAATGGAATAGAACATTTATTAAGTTCAAGCTCTCCCTTACACATTTTACTTACATATTTATATTTTAAATACTTTACTTATATATTTATATTCTAAAAAACATATGTGATGTTTATTTATTAATTAGGTATTGTACGTGAGATAAACAATATATAAATCAGTTCCACTGCCAAATTAAAATATTTTGTATATATTTTTTAATTATGTTACACGTACAATCATAGACATAGTTAATCAAATTATAATATTGAATAGAGTCCTTAAACACAAAAATCTCTGTTATATTTTTATTTATTATATTATTATCTTATTGCTATATAAACTTAAGTTAATCTAAACGATTACAAACTCATTTTTTTTGACAATCATAAACTAGTGCTTGATTACTATACTGATCATTTGATGGTTTGTAACCGAAGATGCTAAAGCGCACCAAAAGCGTATTTTTTTATTGCCTTGAAGACAACTAAAATAAATTTATAATATGTTTCGAGAATAGGTCTAGTACCACCTGATTTTTTGACAAGAGTGTCAAATCGGGCCCTTAGATCGGACCTTTTAAACTATTGCGTGTATAAAAATTACAGTTTTATTTATTTTGTTCTAAAAGGGGTGAAGGTACACGTTTTATACCAACAAAAATGGGTTCGAATCCCGCACGGAACAAGTATTTGTATGGCCTACGAATAATTGTTTCGGGTCTGGATGTTTGTCCTTGTGCAATTTATGTTTGTAAACTGCCTCCACAGTACAGGAGAAAATCCTAGTGTGGGGGTAACGTTTTTTAACGAAAAGAAAAAAGAAAAAAAACAAATAGCCAAAGAAAAAATTACTTTATCGTAAGCGTATAAGAGTGCAATTTTACTACCAAACAGCGCTTAAATAGATACTTTAAAGAGGAACTTAAAGAAAAGCTTGACATACATTCGAAGAACAGCTCGAGCTCTATGGCAATATGTCAAATAAATGGTTTTTTTTCTTTATTTGGCATAGCCGAAGTCTTGCGCATTAAAACTTTGCCTAAAATGCCAACCTTGAGAACTTGTAGAGTTGATGGTTTGAAGATTGCTAAGCTATACATCATCATGTAGTTTAGTTCATCACCGTCGTTTACTGTTTTACCTATGAAGTAAAATGTGTTATGTTTGCTTTATATTCAATTATGTTATATTCATCACCGTAAACCCCATTGAACCTACAATTAGTATTTTTGCGAATTTGATAATTGTTGGAATGCCATGCTTGTTGAGTGAGTGGATGGGCTCGTCTGGAGAAAGACTATGTCATATCGCTGAGAATACTAACGTAAAATAGCTTTATAATAATTTTGAACAATTTTTTAAATGAAATTTAATAGAACCAGCATGGTGGCGATCACCCTATTCCCAGGGGTTATTTTAATTCTTGTATTCTTTGATATTATAATAACTCATTTTGTAAAATTTTTCGTTAATAATACATTTAAACTTGATTATTGACATATTTTGTACATTTTCTGGGATTTTGTTGTAAAAGTGTAAACATTGCCTCAGAAATGAATTACCAATTCTATGGAGTCTAGCAACTAGCTTATGTTTGTTCCTAGTGTTTAAAGTATTTAAACTTGGAAAAAACCAAAACAAAATGAACGGGGTTGAGCGCTAGGCGATACAGGCATTAAAATGTCTGCTTGTGTCAGGATCAACGGGGTCTATATAGACTGGTTTGCTATTCAAAAAATTGTCAGGCAGGGTTGTGTAGTGGTGTAGTTCCCAATGGCTGTGCAATTTATTCATGGACAGTTATTTGGAAACTCTGAAAATTGAAGAATGTGGATTGATAATGGGTGAGTTAACCGTCAAATGCCTTTTGTACGCTGACCAGCTGCTAATGATGGTTACATTAATGAACGTATCATTAAGAGAAAGAGAAGTTAAAGAGAACGCAAGTAAGATGAAGTGGTTTCAGCAAGTGGATGAATATTTGTATTTAAAAGGGATAGTAGACATGACAAGAATATAGAACGAAGAGTGAATGCAAGATTTAGAGTAAATGGGGCTCTTCACTCTACTGTGGTAAGCTATATGTGTTGATAGAGACACGTATGACATTTCACAATGCTATGTTAGTACCTTACCTTACCTACCTACTTAAATGTATGATGGTGAAAGTTGGGTCTGGCAGAAAAAACACGAGATTGAAATTAATTCTGTAGAAATGCGGTCATTGAGAAGGTGGGCTGAATGATACCGTGAAAAAGTGTTGTTTGCAAAATGATGTTTCGACCAGAATTATGAAAGGAATGCTTCGGTGTTTTATATACGTGGAAAAACGAATTAGGAAAAAGTTACAAAGCAAATATAAGCTGCAGATGTGAGTGACAGTCTGCAAGGGACGCCCTATTGGCAATATATTGAAGATCGGCCAAGTTTAGACCGAATGTACATATATATGTGGTTATATACGTGGTTTGGATATGGATGTACAAAGTAGCGAAAGAGATTATGAGGATCGTGCCAAATGGAAGACTTTACAGGACTTGCCTTTCATGAGAATTTGTATATATGTAAAAATATAACTTCCATATTTATGTAAAGTACTTAGTTTTAATTTTTCATTCCAAGTATAGATAGTATTATTGCCCCAATTAACCGATCTTCTTTAAATGAAGTCAATTAAAAGTAATATATTCGTGTAATAAGTAAAAAATACTCATTATTGAAAACGACATAAAGACTATTGAAAGCTAGTAAAAAAGAACTAGTAAAAAAACGCGGTAGATAGGTTTTCACTAACGTGTAATTCCAGTAGGCGCGTTAATAATTATAAATAACAAGTTCGTTCATTGTTATAATACATTATACGAGTATGTATCTAGGTAAAGCGTGTGATTGGTCGAGGCTAAAATTTCACGTAATGAGTACTGCTGCCCATTAGTTGAATATGAAGCTGCAAAGATGTGACGCGGATTAAATCTTCTCTAAGAATTTCATGCAGTATTTCAAAAAGGACAAAAAACTTTTATAATTTTAAAAAACATATCTGCAACTATGACCGGTCACTATTTTTAATGTTAAAGCCGATTATATCTCAGCATAACTTCAAGAACGGTAATTTTAAAACCGTGTATCTGAAAGAATATCGCGTATGATACAGTATGTACAGTGCTGTAACTTAGTGATTTCTTATAGTATTTTTGCGAATGGTACATAATATCGCATAGTATAATTGTTTTCCCGCCTCGTGACCATGGCGTCTGTAAAGATACAGCAATGAAAATGGCAATGAAAATAGCAATGAAAAGTAGTTAAAATTAACAACGATAAAATTCGTAAAATTAGCTTCTAGGTATTTCAACTTTCCTCCACTAATGTTCTGGCCCTTCGGCCGAAGACTACATACACCTTTTTTACAAAACCGAAAGAGTTGTAGGGTAGTGGGTACTACCAAAAACTCCTTGATAGCACACCCCCCACCCAACCTTGATTGATGCAGCAAACATATTATGGTTGATGGCTCACTTTTGAAGCGTCTTAAAAAGACATACGGTTCCAAACCTACTTGGTGCAAAGCAATTACTGCAATTCTGATTCCTTTCATTTTAAATTGTTATTTATGGCCTGACTAGTAACACAATAATATATATTAAGAATGCACGTAATTTTAAATATAAAATACATAACTTTTGTTATGACTCTTTTATTAGGTGTGGGCGTGATTATCCTCGCTATTTGCTTCTGTTGCATTCGACGATGTTTCCGTAAGCGGCGGTCGAAGGATGGCAAAAAGGGCATGAAAGGTGTCGACTTCAAGTCCGTCCAACTCTTGGGGTCAGCATATAAGGAGAAGGTAATGCTATCTCTTTCAAAAATTATAACAGGTAAATCTCTTGTCATTAATTATCTCTTACCATCAATATTTATTCCAGTGGTATAATTTACAATTTTCATAAAATGAATTCAAATGGACTTAGTTTGAAACAATTCAACACACACTGTCAAATAACTTTCAAATTTTTTAATTCTTTTTTCCTTTTTCTATTTCGTGAATATAAAACTAACTTCACGATATTTTTAGCTTAATTGGAAGAAGTTGCGCAAAAGAGATCCAATCCATACTCAGTCGTTGTGTTTGCTATCCCTACAACTAAATGTATGCAGGCTGAATCGGTTTTAATTATATTATAATATAAGTATGCAATAAAATTAAAAATGAAAGCTCGCAATAATACCGTTACCGTTGCAGCCTATCAAAAGTCTACTAACATAGCCATAGATTGTCTGATAAGCGGTTGGGCAACCGCAACTTAATATTTTTAGTTGTTATTAGGAAGGTGTTGCTGCCCATTCCCTGATTTGTTTTCCTCTGTCGGCTCTTACGACACCAACGGGATGATATGGGGTTGTTAGTTTTTATTTACACACACTTAATTAATAAATCCGTGTCGTTTTAAATATACGTTTCGCTACATGTATGCTATGGATGAGTCTTACAGGAGTGAGAACACAAAATGGCAGCTGAGTTAACAGAAGGGCTATATCCGATAATTCTATATGTGCGTATCCAGGAAGAACCTTTTTCTTAGAAGGAAATGATGATGGTTTAAGTACATGACTGTTTTTTTTAAATGCTAGAAACTTTATAAAAAGAAGAAAAAAATTATCTATAGTAATAACAATCCGACTTTTGAAGAATTTATTGATGCCCGTTCCAAACATTTCCCAGGAGTGGCTTTACAATATGGATCAATGTTTCGAACTCAGACCAATAAAGAAAGCTGACGCTGAAAACACAAACAAAACCATGCTGAATTTATTATAAGATCACGCCCTCACACACCAGCAATTATCTTTTACGGGCTGTTAAAAGAAAGAAATAAGAAAAATGTATGCCTTAGTGCGTTTCAAGAAGTTGAGTATGGTATCGACGTCGCCTGAAACGCTCCGTCCATATTTCTTAGTTGGTCTGAGATTTCGAATAAATTAATACCTAAATTATATGATATTATATAATCTTGGTTCAACTGTACAAAACCTACAATCGATTTGAAGGTTCAACCTTTTATGCGGTGAGGGACAGATCTTGCTTTTGTTACCCTATTCATCAAATATTACACTGCGGAATCGCGTCGCTTACGAGATATTAATTTTTGAAAATAGTTTTACGTTCCTCAAATTTACGATTAATTAGACTTGTAACACACTTGTTGCGTTTTTGTGAACTTTAACGATCTATTAACGATCTTTAAATGTTTTATGTCATTATATCACATTATTTTCACATAAATTACCTAATTAGGCCGTCACACAAGGAGGAAGAGGCTGCAATTTTACAGTGCCTAAGTATTTTAAATCCTTTCTTGCTCACTCAATATGTTTTAGCTGTAATAAACCGTTATATATTTATGTTCTATGTTGCCTCACTTAATGCCACTTAAAACAATTGTAAAAGACAAAATACCTTAAAAGTGTCAGTTTTCGGGTCAACCCCTTCACCATCCACACTCTTGTTCTACTCCTTCTTTAATTACCGTAAAACGGGGTGAATAGCAATGATTTTCAACTTTGTCCAAAGAATTTGTTGTTAATAACTTTTTTTTTTTTTACCTCAGGTGATTTTATATCATGTCCGGTACCATGTAAAAAGAGCTACAACAATAGTTTTTTAACTATAAGCATAGGTTTTCCAGAAAATTTGTAAAATATTTACCATTTCTATTCACCCAACGACTGGGGTCAATAGAAACGCGTAAAGGGGTGAATGGAAAAACTATTAGGGCTGCCACAAATTACTTTTATCCAACATGCAAAAATGTAAGGTTCTGTGTTCAAAATTTTTTTTCTTGTAAATGCTTAATAAATTTCAAATTTTATGATTTAAACAATTTATATTTATAAACATAAATATACTTGTATTTTAACTGATTTCTTTTTACTGTTAATGAACTATTTAATAAATCAAACAAGATACTTAACAGTTTATTCGTATTTTTATTTGAATGAAATAAAACAAAATACAAATCAATTTTCTGAATTAAAAGTCGAATATGACGGAAAATATATATAAAAATAATTATAAATCTAGTCAAGATTACGGGAACGTAAAATGATTTTTAAAAACTATTTAAAATCTATTTATTTCTTAATTACAATTAAAATTATAACTACTTAATTAATACGTCTTGACAGAAGTCGATGTCAGAACGAAGTGTCCGCCCCATGAGCTCTGCCTGATATCTCATGCAACCAAAAGCGCTGACTTACAGTTACTGGATACTGTCTAATGCTTATGCAGCCTCTCTAATCCGAACCGTAACAACCCTATGGTCTTGTGGTTGCATAACTCCTCCTCTCCAAGAGCGGAATTATCGGCTGCAGTGTTTTCAGCTGTTGTCCGATGATTCCGCCATCTATTAACTAAATTACTTTTACATTTTCTTAAAACACTAAGGAAAATAACAATAGGTAAAATGACATACAGTAATAAAGTAGCTGCTAACACCTCTGACCCTTATCACACTATTATCACTTTGATCACTATATTCACTGCCACTGAATTTAAGATTTTGGTTCAACACGTATGCTAGATGTTTCAGGTCGTCTAAAGTTTTCAGGTTAACTGCTCCAGTATCCGTCAGGTTCAGGTGATCCAGTCTTGGTGTTTAATACTGGGGTCACTCTATAGCCCAGTTCCTTAGCAAAGTATAGGCGGTGCAACAATTTATAATTATCTATGAAGGTCTCACAATCCTCACTAATTTTATGATGTATGTGCCAAAAGTGATTCTTTAGTTATGTCATCCTGCATTTATTTGTTAATATTATTCTATGGTTGGCGTATATAATCCAATTTACAGGGCCGATAGACTGGATTTTGACATCCTCAAGATCAACGAGCCGAGGTCGCATAGTGTGAGATTGTTTTGGAATTTCATCAGTTGTTCAGCACATGTGTTTCTAGGATAGGATACCATGTTGGAGCTCATACACAGAATTCATCCGCCGCTATCTCGGTGCACGGCCGGGAGACGGTAAGTATTGTGAACCTTTCACCAAAATGTAAGGATACTTGGAATTATTACAGACGTTCTGTTTCTAAGTGCATCGAATACAGGTATGGGTATAATTTGTAATAATTGTAATTAAAACTATCAGTAAGTGGAACTCCATCAAGTACGTAATCTGGTTTGCTTTCATGTAAGCTTATAACAATAGTTCTTTCAATTTTCACTAAATTTCTTACATTTACAGGGTACACTAGGTTATCGACTTTGGCAATATCATTAAGTATCACTAACAGTTCAGATGAATTAATAATTGATTGGTGTACTGAAACTTTACTGAAAGCTAAAGCAGTTTCTATTTCACTAAGTTTAGGTAAATACCAAGTTACTAATAAACATATTATACATGCCTAAAATATACGTGTTATAAATTGAATTATTTTTGTAGCAATGTATTTTACTATTCGTTCAATTCTTTTAAGCGTTCATCTAATATTAGTTCATTTTCATGTAAAGTTTCTGTACTATGTTGCTATTCAGCATTTTAGAAACAACGGTGATTTTACTATCAATACTTAATTGGTTGTTCTTTAACTTAGATATAACGGAATCGTATCTAAGAGCATCTTCGTGATCTAAATTGCCGGTGATTGCTTTAATGGCTGATCCTAGGGGTCTATGAGACCTCAAATCTATTGATGGTACAAGTTGCTTAAATTTTTCAATAGTTAAATCGCAAGAATAGTCAGCTTGGTCTTCATGGCTTGGAATTCATAAGCATATGGTTTATTAATATCAACTAATCTACTAAAATTTAAACTTAATAATATTTAAATCTAAATTTTCCTTAATTCCTAATAAGTTCACTTTAACTATAAGCCACCTGCTTGTTTGCCTAAAGGCCTTCTTTACAGGAGCAGGCCCGGTTGCTGTCAATTTTTGAAGAAGACTGCGGGTCCAAAGTATGTGAGCCATAGTCAGGATGACACGCACCACCTGTGGAGGTCGTTTGAAATTTTAATAGGACCTTGTATCCCGTTCACCTATTTTAACGGGAACGATATTACGTTCTTCAGGACCTTGAATAACAGCTTTCCTGTACCTAGGTTTGTCCTTACTTTTCCTAATATTGATGTCCCTTACGTACGCTATTTGCCCTTGTTGAGTACTACCTTTGTTTCTCCTCCTTCCGTTCCTAGCCTTTTCCTTTTGTTCAATCATTCGATCGGAAATGTACTTATATAAATATTTAGTGCGTTTTTTGTCTTTTAACAGCTGTTGGGTATAGCCCTATCGAAATCGTTATCAAAAACCTTTCCAGAATCAGTGTGCCCAAAGCAGACTTCAAACGGAGTTAAACCAGTAGTTGAATGTATTGTGTGGTTATAAGCCATTATAGCGTAAGTCATAATAGAAGCTGCATCTGTAAATTTCTGCTCATACTTAGCAATACGATATATTTCAATTATTGTCGAATGAAACCTATAATACCTGTGGAATTATGATTATTGGGTGTTGTGATGTGAAGGTCTATTTTATACATATTTGTAAGTTCTCGCATTAGCTCATTGTTAAACTTTTCCAGGATCGCAGTTATCTTTTAGGTACGCATAGAATGAAAAGTACTTTATAAGGGCTCGAACTACCTCAGGTGTGGATCTATTTGAGATTTCAAATGCTTGACCTAATTTACTAAAAGCATCGATTAAGTAAGAAAATATTTGTTTTCTATAGAAAAAGATCTATGAAAACTTCCTGAAAAGGAGAATGCTGGGTCTGTGTTATGCAAACCGGTTTAATTGGTTTTCTGTCATATTTTGAAAATTGCAGGTATGGCATTATTAATTACAGCCGAAACCGTTTCCTGCATATTATCCCAAAAGTAGTTCCTACGTATGCTTACCATGGTTTCCTTTATACCACGGTGACATGTTTTACCCTCGTGATGTTTTAGAATTATTTCTGTTCGGCCTCGTCTTCACATATACGACACGCTCTGTACACTGAAGAATTCTACAGTGCCCTTTTTAAATAGTTCTATGATAATTTTGGAAAATTGTTTTCTATGTGATTCGTCCTCAAAGTAAATGAAATATTTAATCTTTGGTTTTACATACTTTTAAAAATTGTTTAATTAAGTTTTCGTTATTTATAGGTAAGAAAACTTCTAAAATTTTGTGCTTTTATTTGAAATATCTTTGACCTGCATTTCATTCCTAAACCAAGTGAATATAAGTATTTGATTGGTTTAGTATCTACAGCTTCCCTCAATATAGATATACCTGTTGATTCTAATTCTAAAGCTGAGTGTACTGTTTCTGTGCTAATAGATGGTACGGATAAGTTTGTTCGGTTAAATCTATTGGATCAGATGCTGAAAGAGTAGCTGATAGGTCAGACACGGTTATTGTATCGGAGTTCTCATTTGGTTTGTTAAGTTTTGCTATGCGGTAAATTTCGTCGGTCAAGCTGTCTACATAGTTTTAAGGTTTTGTCTGTATCGGATACGTTCACTTGCATCGAATCATTGTCATCGTCGGAATCTAATGCGTTTAGTTTGATACGAGATAGGGCGTCAGCGTTAGTGTTCTGCTTTCCATTTTTGTAGATTACCTCAAAATCAAATTTGTAAACGTAGTCGCCATCTTGTTAATTTACTATTTGGTTCTTTGAGTGCATAGAGCCAGGCAAGGGTCGGTGATCAGTATATACGTAAAATTTTTGTCCGTACAGATAAGGTCGGAAATATTTAACTGCCCATATAATGGCTAGGAGTTCACGTTCGATTGTGCTATACTGTTTCAGTGTCACTTAGTGTGCGACTGGCATATGCGACTGGTTTTCAGAACCAATTGCCCTTGTGACAACACGGCGCCTAATGCGACAGATGACGCATCTGTTGTTAGTATGTAGGGTTTAGATGGGTCTGGGTATTGTAAAGAGGTGCATTAATAAGTAATTTTGCATTTTCAAATGCTTCTATATGATTTGTCGATAACAATTTTATTTCTTTTCTTCAAGCAGGAAGTTAGGGGTTGAGTTATTTTCATGAAATCCCTAATGAAACGACGGTAATAACCTATGAGTCCTAAGAAACTTTTATTTCAGTAGTTTTCGGAAGTGGGTAATTAATTATTGCTTTTACTTTGTCGTCGTTCGGTTTAAGTCCATTTTTGGTAATACTGTGACCTAGGTAGAGGACTTCTTTCCGCAAAAACTCAGATTTATCAAGTTGCACCTTGAGGTTAGTCTGTCGTAGTCTGTCAAAATCATGCGTAACTTTTCAATATGTTCTTGGAGACTTTGAGATGCCACAATTATGTCATCTAAGTAGACTAAACAGTGGATCCCTTGCAGGCCTCTTAGAATGTTGTCCATTGCGCGTTGGAAGGTTGCCGGCGCTGTCTTTAAGCCGAACGGCATCCTTAAGAACTCGTAATGGCCAAACTCGGTACTAAACGCAGTTTTTTGTCGGTCACTTTCGTTGACTTCAATTTGATGATAACCGCTTGCAAGATCTAAGGTCGAGAAGTATGTACTTGCCTAATTTATCAAATATGTCGTTTATATTTGGTAGAGATATTTGTCTCCTATAGTCACTTCGTTAAGTCGCCTATAGTCGATCACCATACGAAATTTACGTTCCCCAGACGCGTCGACCTTTTTGGTACTAAATGAACTGGGGCACTCAAGGAGAGA
The DNA here is from genome assembly GCA_029286625.1 of Parnassius orleans. Lineage (NCBI taxonomy): Eukaryota > Metazoa > Arthropoda > Insecta > Lepidoptera > Papilionidae > Parnassius > Parnassius orleans. Next base: position 604,249 of record JAGSMP010000268.1, on the reverse strand, counting down.
AAGATTCTTGAATGACATTGTCTTCCAAGAGTTTCTACTTGCCTCTTTATTTCCTGAGCTTGAGCAGGTGGTTGTCTGTACGCTTTAGTATAAATTGGGTCTTCATTAACGGTACGGATAAAATGTTTCACTTGATTGGTGAACGTCAAGGGCAATTTGTCACAGTAAAAGATGTCTTTATTCCACAGAGCGCAAAAATAGCTTTACGCTCTTCCTCATTCATGTGTTCTAGTCTTAATTTACCTAAATTTTGTAATAGGAGTTGGTCAATGTCGGTATCAGTTTTATCTACAAGGAATTAACTAGGGTTTTCACCGTCATTAAAAGTCTCAGTTTGGAAAGGTCGTGTCACGGTCAGGTCATTTCCTGTTCGAGAGTATTTTGGATAACTGTGAAGCATATCCGTTATTGCACGTCACAATAGCACTTGGCATTCTAACCCTTCACAAAACTGCTTATAATTTAATATGGCTTCGCCTGAATGTACATCGGTTGGTAGTTTAACACGTAATTCCGATCTAGGAGGTAAAATAAAATGTGATTTTCAAAATTATGTATAATAGGGATACTTGTAAATTTTGTCGAAAGTATATGACGCTTTAAATCGATGACAGCCTCTAATTGTTTTAATAAGTCATTACCTATGAGGCCATCATAACGCGAATCTACATTATATATATAGAACTTATGATATTCGGGGCTTTAAAATGGGTGGTAACGGAATAACTATGACCTGATTATGGCTACTTAGCATGTGTACTAATGACCTCGAAGGTTCATTAAAATGTCGTTTTTAAAATATTGGTATGCTTTATGTGGGCTTATAAATGAACGTGTGCTACCGGTGTCCAGCATAAATTTGGAATCTAACTCGGATATATATATAAGGTAATTTTAAATTAGAGTCACAATTTAGTTCTATGGTTTCAGGGTTTGGCTGAGGCGTTTATGCGAAAATTTTCGATATTTTCTGTCGTCTTAATGTCATTTGTGTCTGCCGCGTTGGTTCCTGTTTCATGTTACAGTTTCTTCAGATTGATATTCGGGGTAATAGTAAGAAGCGTCATTAGGATATTGATCGAAATAATCTGGGTTTTCGTAGTAATACATGTCGTCGCTATAGTCATTCTCATTTAATTCTAATTCGTTTAACCTAAAACCTGTTGCGGTCGTGCTACAGGTGCTGTGCGCATCGACACATCTGTATTAATTCGCGGTTGGTTATGCTGAGGACATTATTATTGTTGTATCGCTGTTGCATACCGAACTGTTGAGGACGCATCGAAGGTAAGGGCTGAAGGCCCAGGTTTATAGCCAAATTGAGGTGGACGATATCCGAATTTCATTTGGTTATTATTAGGTTGTGGTCGATAATACCGAAATTGTTAAATTGTCGCTGCTGACCTTGAGTGGGAAGCATCTGCACCTGCTTATTCGGTGGGATGCCAAAATTATATCTAGGTGGTTGGTTCATTGTAGGCTTAAAACTAGAAAAATGTTGAGGTTGAGTATTATTATTACCGAATTTAAATGATGGGGATGCGTTATGCGATTGTGAATGAGATGCGAGATTAGATCCAGACATTTTGTTTCTCATTTGGTACTGACTATGGAAGTTAACTTCTAATACAGTGGAGAGCGCATCCTCTAATGAATTTGGGGCCTTTAGACGCACCACTGAACTAAATGTTCGGTAAATTGTACAGGAAAACGTTTAATGATGTATTTTCATAAATGGCTTTTTACTACAGCGCATATTTGAGTCAGACAACTGATTAACTTGCCTATTAAAATTGATCTCAAAGATTGAATTCGACAGCAAAATCTAAATAACTTTCTCCAATAATCTCAAAGTCCAAGTTCGATATTTAAACACTCCTCACTGCGAGTCTCAAAATGCTGAATTAATAATTGCTAAACTCATCCCACGTTTCGATATCGCGCTCCCCGACTAATGCAGCTGCATTGCCGATAAGGCGGCTTGTTATTGTATTCATCACGTACAAATTCTGTTCCGTCGTGCCAGTAAATTTAGCTATAACATATTCACATTCTTAAAATAGATTTAAATGACGTTTATCTCCATCAAACGTAGGGATGATTTTAATCATTTCACCGGAATAAGTCTGATATTCTCCATTATGTATTAATTTACACACAAACAATAAAAATAAAATGAAATGTGAAACCTAAATATCACACGAAATTATTAAGAAATAAAATGTATATGTTAATAAAACTATTTGTAAAACTATAATTTATTATAATTTGCAAATTATAAAAATAGGTAAAACTCAAATTGTTTATTACATACAATTATTTATTTAATTTTTAAACAGAATACGTTAAATGAGAGAAGTTCGATCTCAAGATAACAGAACGTCGAGGTAGTGGAAAGGATGGTGAAAGTTCACTCACCAGCCGCCAGCTGCTCATGGTTCAGGATCAGCCCGCTTCCTGACAAATTTTTGTTCGAGGATCGTCTCGTTTTTTCGCGCCGCGGACCTCCGATTACGACAGAGTTTTATATCGAATTCGCGAAGGACGCAACGCTACCGAAGTGACGATCCTACCGGCTGCGCCAGTCAAGATTACGGGAACGTAAAATGATTTTTAAAAACTATTTAAAATCTATTTATTTCTTAATTACAATTAAAATTATAACTACTTAATTAATACGTCTTGACAGAAGTCGATGTCAGAACGAAGTGTCCCTATGAGCTCTGCCTGATATCTCATGCAACCAAAAGCGCTGACTCTACAGTTACTGGATACTGTCTAATGCTTATGCAGCCCTCTAAATCGAACCGTAACAACCCTATGGTCTTGTGGTTGCATAACTATTTCTAAACTTATCAATTATCATAACAGTTATCGTAAATCAACTTGAGCCTACGTTATAGATTTGTATAGAACCAGTACTACTGTGTAAAATAATAAAAATTCTTAAAGATTACCAAACTAAACTATCTAGGTCTTCTAGTTCACATCATCCTCTTCTAGAACTTTTAATATTTCGTCACTATTATTGTAGTAATTATTTATTAGGTAATTTGTATTTTTTGTTATACTGACCGTCATTCATTATCTCATTGGATATAATTTTTATTTTACTCTCCATAATGTCATCAGCAGTTTTTCCCGTACTGATCGTAACCTCTTCACATAAGCTATCAAAAAAGAGAATGGGTAGAGTTTTGATGTCTATATCATTATGTATTTTGCATTGTAATTCTTCTATGTTATTATCATAATAATCTTCGTAAGCCGTGACATTATCGTAATTTTCCTGTCTTGTATTTCCGCATTTTTTTTGGCCTGCGTTGTTATGTAATTATTTCCTTTCATTATTGTTGTTATCATTATTGTTCTTGTCTTCTCTTTCTATTCTTTCCAAACTTGATTTTTTTGTTATTTCTTCGATATCTTTTCCTTTAGTGTTATTGTTTTCTATATTATTGTCGAAATTTTCTTTTTCTTGTATTTCATTTGCTTTCAAATATGGTATCTTAGTTTTTTTCCAATCCCTTTACCTTTTCCTTTGTTAGGTTCTATTTTCTCAGGGCAATTTACTTTTTCTTCATTTGCTTTTATTTTCAAGTTTATCATTTTATTTTTTTACCTTTTTCTTTATTCTTATTATTTAAACCTGATGGGCCACTAGTACTTGTATCTTATTTTGTTTTTTTAGGATTTTCCACACTGTAATCAATATCAGTTTCTGCATAATCTTCAATTTCTTCTGCAGCGACACTTTTACCTGGAAGTACATTGAGTTTTCTCTTTCTTTTAGGCTACATGATATTCATGGAACCATATCTCATTTCTTTGAGGAGTGTTACTACAGAATCTTCCATAACACTTTGATTGTCTGCACCTAAGTCTCCGTCGGGAAGTCTAGCTAATATTTCATGTACATTTAAAGGGCTAATTCCTGTTTTCTTAAATCCAGCAATAATATTCCTTGAAGCATTTATATTAAGCTCATCAATTAACCATTTTAATAGTTTTGGAAACCAACCTTTGAATCGGGGTAATTGTCGACCATCTGTCTTTTTCCATTTTAATAATAATTGTCTCCAGGCACGCTTCATTGGACGAAAAATGCCACGTCCAGCGGTTGCATCAGGTGAGTTGAGTTGGCTGGTAAGAATACAAAATCGATATTGAGCCTTTACATGTTTGGATCAAATCTGTTGATAAATGTGAAGACAGATTGTCTCCAATAAGCACTTTTGCCTGGTAAATC